>CM045447.1:28625885-28990885 GCA_024666655.1 Dascyllus trimaculatus | reverse complement strand
TTATTTCTAAAATATTTCTATGGTCCTGTTGTTAGTCCTTCTGATAAACATGAGTTGGATGAATTCTGCTTAATTAAGATGTACACTGACCAGCTACAACAATAAATCCATCTGTCGAATATTGTGTACAAGCTTCAAATGAGAGTCTGTTCTTGTGGTGCAAGTTCATTTCAAAAAGAGTTTTAGTTAAAAATACAGTAATACTTGTATTTTACACCGATCAGCCATAACATTAATACCGCCCACCTAATACTATGTAGATCCTCCTTATGCCACTATAACAGCTCTAACATGTGACATCTGGGGCCACCCTGTGTTCTCTGGTTGTCTGATCCTTTTGGTTCTGTGAAATGCAGAGTTTGGTTTTCATGGATTGGGGTTGCTCTAGTATATACCCCAGGATGCTTAATAGGCTTGAGATGTGGGGATCTCGGATGATCTTAGGGTGAGTTCATTGAGAAAAGAATTTTAGTTAAAGATGCAGTGACACTTGTATTATACGCCGATCAGCCACAACATTAAAACCAACTTCCTAATAGTATGTAGATCTCCCTTGTGCCACTATAACAGCTCTAGCGTCTGGGGCTGCCCTGAGTTCTCTGGTCCTTTGGGTTCTGTGAGAGTTTGGTCTTCATGGTTTGGGGTTGTTCCGGTCTACACCCCTGGATGTTTGATTGGCTTGGGATGTGGGGATCTCAACATCGGGGGTTTGGTTTTTCTTTTTGTTCCTTGGGCTGTTCCTGAGCAGTTTGGAAGGTATGGCAGGATGCATTGGTGAATGTTGCTGACATCAGGGAGTGCCATTGCCGTGGGGGTGTATAAGTGGGTGGTACATATCAAAGCAGAACATTGGCTCCTTAGAAAATGATCAGTGTAGTTCACATCCCTGATCAGTCATTTATACGTTCTGCCAACATGATATCCAACTTGCAAAGCTTTTTATTAGCTGCAAACAACATATACACCTCTTACATAAGTAGGAGTGTTTCCTTTCCAGAATGTCCTGCACTGAACTGTGCAGCATGCTCCCTGAAGCTTCGTGTTCTTTCAGACTCATAAAGGACCTTGGAGTCTGACCAAAGCAAGTTACACTATAACAATAAACCTGCCATTAATGACTGCTTCCTGATTGGTCCTTTGCACCCTCCTTACTGTTTCATGGTGGTTCTGGAGGTAATGAGTCACTTCACGGCATTCATGCAGGTTGCTTGTTGCTGGGAAATGGCTCAAGTTCATGAAAGGCAGTTGTAGCCAGCTGACTGACTCCCCTCTTCACTGAGTTCCTGTGCATGCTCCAACTGACCCATCAATGAAAAGCCACTTTCTTCCCCTTCTCTGGTGCGTGGCTATGCAGGAGAGTGAAAGGGAGGTGGGAAAACGATGGACAATACAGTAACCCAATGCTGGCCAGACACACAATGTGAGGTCTCTGTGCCCTGGTGGAGCAACAAACAGAGAGGCCTTTCTCATGATCCAACTGCTTCACCAATCCCACGCCAGCATTCCTCCACACTTTAATTACACAGCAAACACATGCATATTCACGTGCTAATCACGTCACCTCGGCCAAGACACCCCATAAAGTAATTACGATAGCAAGGGAACATGTGATCTAAGTGGATCAGTTAAAAGGACGTTAATTGTCTGGTGATTACATAATCGCCTCAATAAAAGACTGGCTGATTGTTTAATCTGTGTTAATACATCTTGTAGGGACCCACAGGGTTTCCTGCTGCGTCCTTTTAATTTTAGCTTCAGTGGGCACAGCATGGCTCCATCCCCTGTCAAAACAATAATCACATTAACACACATGTTCTATTTCGACAGTGAGTGTGGATAACAATGTATATTTTGCAGCCGCTGATTTATATCTTGCACTACCCTGTAACTATTTATACTTGTGTCATTCTGTTTTGTTAAATCTTAGTTCATTTATATCTTCTATTTTCTTTTATTATTTTTAAGTAATATCTTTTGGTATTCCCTCATGCCTTCATTACATGTCATCCTAATTTGTATTTACAGTATCTCTCGTGCGAAGTACTTGATTTTCCTTGTTTGTTCGGGAAGCTGTGTAAGAACCAACTGTGCTTTTACCTTTTCTGATACATCTCTTTCTTCATCTTCTTTTCTCTTCTGCCATGTGAGTCCATGACAACAAAAAGTTGGTAAAAAGTTTTAATTTTCACACACTGATTGAGGACAGTCCCCTCATACTTCTCATCAAGTTTCATGCCTGCGCCTCGAGCATTCAAGCAGCATCAGTGGGTCGAATTCGGAGCTGCTTTTGTGAACATAACTTAAACCATGCGCCTGACTGTCAGATATGACACAGTGGATTCCTTGGATTACGCCACATTCAAAGCACCCATGAGGTACATTTTCAATATATTGGATTTTAGTCTATATTGGATTTTAAGACTAAGCCGCCGAACAGGAAGGGAAGTCAGGTCTCAGTAATGCTTTGATCGAGAGAAAAAACAAACTTGGTATGTTGAGTTGGGATCATAAAGTCTATGTTTGGGATCCAATTTGAAGAAAAATGCATTTGGTGTAATAACTGTTGATGTGTTTGCCCTAAACCAGTAATTTGTGTGTCTGGTAATACTATGGGAGGTTCCAAGGCTGAGACGTGTCAGCCTAATTATGTAACTGCCATATTGGATGTTATCCAAAGGTTTTAAAAAATTACTTTGGTACAGAGGACCTTAAAATCAAGGCTTGCAAATTGCAAATTTTATCAGATGGGTTTTACATTTTTTAAAATCATTTTCCACTGGAGCCAACTGAATCAAACAGTAAGTGAGATTGTATCTCAGCAGCTGCTTTATGTGTATTATGTGTATAGATTTGGTTATCCAAAAAGAGTGTTTCATTGACCACAGTGGGGCGCTGCAAAAAAAAAGAAGCATTTTTTCTTATATCGTTGGATAGGTTGGTCGAATAAAAGTGGTTGTTAGGTCTGGTAATACTGTGTCCCAAGGATGGGACCTGACAACATGTTGGACAAACTCTTAAACATTATTGAGTCAAATTTTGACCAAATCTGTGACAGATCATCTTTAGACAAATTCTCACAAAAGTTATCTGACAGATTCCTTATTTTCATAACCATTTGTAGGTTGCAGCTTATCAAATTTGGCGCCAAAGTTGCCAGTGAGAAAATCTCAGCAACACTTTGACAAACTGACACTGAACTTGATACATGGACTTGAGTTGCCTTTCTCAAGGCGTGCTAAAACCTTGTGTCATTTGACTACTAGGAGTGCTTCAATAAGTAAAAAACAACTCTTCTTCTGTTTTGTCACCATCAGTGGTGATGTCATCATTTCTTTACATATTTTATGACGTGCTCATATAGATAGCTGCTCATTCATAGTCCTTTGAGTTTGCAGATCATTAACGCAGTGTATGTTTATATAACTTGGAGCATGACCTTATACACTTATATTTAATCTTTGGTCAGTTGACATAAAACTTGCTATCAGTGCTTACTCACATAATTTTAATATGATCAGATCAAGTTGCCTTGGTGACGTGCCCTACTGAGCTACTTGGCCCCATAATTACTGCTCCAAGCTCTATCTGTTGAAAGGTGTTGTAAGGACAAATCTGTTAGAGCAATTTGGTTACTGGAAAAACTACTATAAAAGGTCAGTTGTTGTAAAATGATGTAGAGTGTTGGCTACTTATGAGGACATACTAATATAACTAAGTACAGTTCGTGCTTTTATTTCATATGAACAGTGTGTACTTTCAGAGGTGCGCATTGGTTATTGCAGTGGACATTTAAGGAACAATTCAATGAGATTATTCTGTTCTTTTCCAAAAAGAAGCGCAAAGTAAGCATCATCTTTGCCCCCTGCATGTTGACTTGTTATCTTGAATAAATGTGATGCTTGGTGGTGTGGTCAGTGCCATGCCTCTTATTAGAATTTATCTTTTGAGCAAGCTTCCCATTAAAAGGACAAGAAGTCTTGTTTGTTTGACCTTTTGCATACCGGTTTGTTAGGCTCCTCCTGGTCTGTAAATCTAGCCACAGTGTCAATTTTACTACAGGTTGTGAAGCAGCAATACGTTGCCCTCACAGGTATTGTTTACCTCCACTGATCCATCTGTTGATCTACATTATATAGATTATGGAAGCTGTATCATCCTGGTCGACTAAGCACCGTTGGCACATACAGATGGTCAGATAGCTTCAGAATATCCCTGATGCCTTTGCACTATTAACTACTATTACTATACTACTACATTTATTTCCTCTCGAGTGCAACACTATGAATGCCTGTGAACTGTCGATCCACTTTGGTAATCAAAAGTGATCATAGTTGTTCAAGAAGGCAGAGTCAAAATCTCAGTTAAAGAGAGCAGAGAGATGATACCCACATATTTAAAACACAATATTGATTCCAGAGCAGTTCACTATCTAACAAAGTTCAGAGGAAGCAAACTGCCAACTTCAGTGTGTAAGACAGCTGTGACTGTTTGAATTCTATGCTGATCATTCAAAACAACATCTAAACTCAAAGTTTCTAAGAAATATTACTGACAAACAAATCTGAACTCTAACTTAAGCCATGCAATATTAAAATTTCTCTCTTGAGAAGTGGAAGAAAAACATTGTTTGCACATGAATCAGACTTTGAATTGTCCACATCTAGAGTTTGAATGTTTTCAGTGTCTCTTGGGAAGGTAGTAACACCATGTAACCATAATCATGGTAGAGGAAAAGATGTGTGTGTATCAAAATACACTGATAAAAGAGAATTGCTGCTCTGTTATACAGAAGCCTGTGGGCTTCCAGCTGGAAAAAAAGTGAATTTTCCAGCAGGCAGCTGATGCTTAATAGGTTCTGTATTCAAAATACTGGCTACTATGTCCTGAAGAGCTTGACTTTTCATGACTTACATCTGCCATCTATTATTATTATTATTATTATTATTATTATTATTATTATTATTATTATTATTTAAAAAAAAGCTAATTAGGTCAAAAATGTCCATCCATCCATTTTCTTCCGCTTATTCGGTGTCAGGGTTAGGGTGTTAGGTCGCGGAGGCAGCAGATGAAGCAGGTCATTCCAGACATCCCTCCCCCCGGCAATGCTTTCCAGCTATTTCCAGGGGATCCCGAGGTGTTCCTCTAGCAAGTTCTGGGGCTTCCCCAGGGTCTCCTCCCAGGTAGACGTGTTCGGAAAACCTTCAGTGGAAGTCTCCCCAGAGGCATCCTGACCGGATGTCCAAACCACCTCAACTGGCTCCTTTCGACATGAAGGAGCAGCAGCTCTACTCTGAGCTCACTCCGGATGTCCAAAGCTTCTCACCCTATCTCTAAGGCTGAGCCACCCTGCGGAGGAAGCTCATTTCAGCTGCTTATAACCGCAGTCTCATTCTTTTGGTCATTACTCAGAGCACATGACCATAGGTGAGGGTTGGAACGTAGATGGACTGGTAAATGGAGAGCTTCACCTTGCGGCTCAGCTCCCTCTTTCCAATTCCTCCCACACCTGAGTTTTAGCTTCCGCAACAGCCACAGCTGCAGCCCTTTTGACCAACCGGTACCTGTCTGCTGCTTCAGGAGACCTCCCACCCAGCCAGGCCCGAAAAGTCTCCTTCCTCAGCCTGACGGTTTCCTTCAATGCTGGTGTCCACCAGCGGGTTTTTGGGTTGCCGCCAAGACAGGCACTAATGACCTCCTGGCCACAGCTCCAAACAGCCGCTTCTGCAATGTGAGCTTTTTTTGGTCAAAAATGTTGGATTGAATTAGATACAACTTATAAACAAATAATTTTTCAGGGTCAGCTGGTTAAGACTGAGACAGTAAAGCTGCCTGCAGAAAAGAGTTTAGTAGACTTTTTAAACTGCAGTGTTAAAAACCGTAAAACTAAATCATTTCAAAGTGGTTAATGTACTGTCTGTCAGCGACAGACAAGATCGCAACAATACTAAAATCATCAATCCAAGTCTTGTAGTCAGCAGCTCTTTACCACTTTTTCATTAAGTTGTTTAATTGAAATTGTCCTGTTTATTGATTCATTTTGATTATTTACCTGTTTAATTAGATTTTGTGAAAATTTTGTCTCCCTATTTCAGGGATTCCTCCAAACAAGGAAGAACATAAGCCTAGTTGAGAAATAATGAATCACTTTGTTGTATTTTTATTTAACTTTGGTTTTTGCCTTAAACTGCTCAATATAAAGACACAGTATTTTCTCCCAGTCCCAGGGACACATCTTATTTGCCCTCAGTGGCTTCACTCGACACATCAACCACTGCTAGTCCACCCTAATTTGCAGTGACAGCAGCAACAATGAGATTTCGTCAAACCGACGTATGGGAAATTGGTCATAAAGCCTGTATTGCCAATTGTGTTGTGTCTCACTAATTCATCAGCTTAAAGGCTCTTTGGGGTTTCTTTGGCAGATTGCATCCTTTTCTGCTGATTATTCAAATGATTGTCAGACAAACTTCCTTTTTTTTAACAAAACACAGACAAAGCACAGAGCAGGAAGGGAGGCAACCCGCAAGATGAACTTCAGCGATTATTGGCCCTCACAGACAAACGCCGATGACATCCGAGAGGTGCACCACGCCATTGAATCATCCGCATAACTTCCTGTTGATTTATGGGTCTGGACTTGTGGACAAAACAGCTGGGGGTGGCCTTTTGGGGAAGTTAAAGGGTCAACCCACCAAAACAAACAGCTACTGCTTCCTGAGGGATTTCCTGCTTGACAACATGAAACAAATCCACCAAAGGCAACATCATCAATTTATAATTGTGTGTCTTGTCATTGAGGAGGCACCATAAAATACTTTGTTTTCCTCCCAACTGTCATCTAAACAATTCTTATTGTATTATAATTAAAACATACTGTTTATTTCCCCTCACATGTATGGTTTTGTTTGCTTGCAGGATGGATGAGTATGTTTTTCCTTTTTAATTATTTCTGTAATTTAATTAAAAATGCCTTTAAGCAGGTACATGTTCTGTACTGGCCGTTAAAAATACATTTCACAGCTTTGAGTTGAGAAAAAATGAAAGGCCTTTCATTTCATTACCAAATTAATTATGTTGGTGTTGATAATGGAAATAGAGAAAAAAGTCTCTTTATTGCTGTAATAGTTTGTGTTTTGAATCTTCATTTAAAATCATTATTGTAAACATATTTTTGTGACCTGATGTCCCTTCAACATAATTGATGATTTGTTGTTTTATGTTTTGTTTTAGCTAGTTAGTTAGTTAGTTACTCGTTTATTTCATTCACAAAAACAAATACAACATAATACATAAAAATACATATACAACAAAACATTTGAATGAAAGGGTGGCAGAAGGAAGTAAGAAACTTATAAAGTCTGCCCCCTATCAACATAAAATCACTGACAAGTCGTTGTCAAATTACGCTGTTAAACACAGCCATCTTTCAAGAGATTTAGAAAATTCACAAAGTATTTTTTTGCTACACAGCAGTGTCATATTTTTTTTAATAACAAAGCTTTTAGACTTTTCTTAAATATAAATATGGAATTGGAAGTTTTCATTTTATCATCTAGATTGTTCCACAGTCTGACCCCTTGGATTGAGATGCATCTTTCCTTTGGTTTTGTTCTAAACTCTGATATTGAAAAAACTTCTGTTCCTCTTAATTTATATCTATTTTCTCTCTTTTTGAATCTATTTAGTAAGTTGTCTGGTAATATTTTTTGGTGGGCTTTATACATAGTTTTGAGTTTAGCTTGTGTTGGCTTTCTGGTTCCGCCAGGTTTATTTTTTTCTTACATATATTGCAATGTGTCAAGCACCATCTAAAACAAACAGATTAATTCAGCAACATCACTTGCAAGACAGCATGCAATCACCAGTGGGAGAAAGTGGCTCAGTATTTTCACGTAAGAAGTTAGGTACAGTTCTGAATATTTGGCCAAACTTGAGAATTTAGTTTTTATATGGCCGCTATCATTTACGAGGAACGAGATTTTACATCCAAAACATATGAACAGCTGATACGTTGCTATCCAAAC
Source organism: Dascyllus trimaculatus (assembly GCA_024666655.1). Taxonomy (NCBI): domain Eukaryota; kingdom Metazoa; phylum Chordata; class Actinopteri; family Pomacentridae; genus Dascyllus; species Dascyllus trimaculatus. The sequence goes on along the minus strand of CM045447.1, from coordinate 28,982,858 downwards.
TGGGGTGCCTCAGGGTTTGATCCTCGGCCCACTTCGGCAGATGGCCGCCCTCCCTCAGCATGGTTCTGTAGGAGGTTTTTTTCCTCCCTTCCCTATCATAGGGGGTTTCTGGTTCCTTCCCACCGTCGCTGATTGTTTGCTCAAAGGGAATTCAAAAGAAACTTTGGATCATTGGGTTTTCTGTGTCCTGTTTTCTGTTCTTCCTTCCAATGTTTAGCACTGTGTGATGACATATGTTGTAAATATGTGCTATATAAATAAAACTAAATTGAATTGAACTTCTTTTACACTGTAAATAACACCAATCCTTCAATACTCAGCACGTTGACATCCATTATTTTACCCAGGCTTTGACTTGCCCCGAGTTGAAGATTTCAAAACATGATGTCTTAGTCAAAGACCTGTTTGAAATGGGGAAGTCCGCCAGTGATTCTGAATATTATCCCCCTATTAAAACCTAAAAAGCACCCACATCACTTTAACTGAATCATATGCAGTGCCCATAGAAAGTACGCACTCCCTGTTCTCACTTTGACATAAAAGAGTATTTTTGATTAATCGATTAGTTGTTTGGTGTGAAAAAATGCTTTGTTTCCCAAAGCCCAAAGATGCTGCCCTTCAATATCTCGTTTTGTCCTCAACACAGAGATGTTCACTTTACTGTCATACTGTCATAAAGGAGGGAAAAATGAAAATATTCAAATTTAAGAAGCAAGAAGAATGAGGACCGATTAAAAGATTATCAAAATGGTTGATGATTCCCTCAACAAAACTGGTTTTATGCTCCTTTTATGAGCTGCAAACCACCCTGGAATTAGCCTCCTTCATGAACAAGGGAGTTTAAAAAACATTAGCATTTGATGTTTTTTCACAACTTATGTTATAAATTTTATTGGATACATCTCAGTCTATTAATCGTAACTGAAAATACTCACATTTATAAAGCTGGAATGAAAGAATTTAGACTTTTTTCTTTTTAAAAAATGCTGAAACCCATAGTTGACAGCAAAATGACTAATCAATGAAACTCTACTTAGAATGGTGCTGTTGTGACCAAAACTGCCTTGAAAAATAAAAGAATGTTAAACAAATATGACAAAAATGTGACATTTTTCATGTATTTCTACATATGGAGATGCTTTTACCTGTGATTTTCACATTTTAAACAGAGGAAACACCTGGAATTCAAGCAGTGGCTGATGCGTAAAAATGTAAATACGCATCCACATGTGCTTTTGTGAGAAAAACAACATTCACACCATCATTGCTGCTGTTGCTGTGACACCACGCCATTCATTTAAGCTTATTTTATGTGCTGATTGTGTTTTCCTGTGACAGTAATGATTCCTTTATGTGTCTGGCAGGTGCGTGTCCATGTGTGCGCGCAGCCTGTTACGCGGCAGCTCGGTGACAGCAGGTTTGCTCAGCGGAGGGTTGGTCTTCTCGTCATCTCTGCTCATGTATAATTAATGAGGAGGCAGCGGCCACGGGAAAAACTGGCTGCTTCTGGTTTCCAGGCATAAATACAAAAGCGGAGCCGGTCTGAGTGGAAGAAGCGGCACAAAGGAAAGCGGAGAAAAATCTGAGGTTTTAAAACTGAAGACCAAGAGAGTCAGGTAACCAGCCGCTCTACTCCAACCGGCACATTTCACACCATTGTTATGATTATTACTCACCAGCGGGACGGTGATGCGATTTAAACGTTCACCACAATAACGGATTTTATCAGTGCATGTCGCTAAAAATGCTGTTGGAGCCGCGTATCCAGTGTGCGCGCCGCCGCCGCTCCACATTATAGTAAACGCCAGCCAGCTGTTAGTGTTGACAAAACAGAAGAAGAAGAGAAAAAAAAACCCGCTGCATTAAAGCAACCTGAGTAGCAGCACCGCAGGCACAGCAGATCAAATGTTGGTTACACTGATGTACCGGAGCTCTGGGAGGATTTAAAGGGACAAAGTGCTCTGGATGGAATAAGGCGGATTTATGTTTTTTTCTTCTGTATTTGTCCGCTTTAAGGTGCGTTGTGTTGCCTCCACATATTGTGTTTCCATTGTCAGAGTGAGTCAGTGAAGTTGTCTGCTTTGTTTCAAACTGCTGCCACTTTGGCATCACTGCTTTGCTATACGTGGCAGGAAAGGCTTTTACTACACAGCTGCTCTAGGCAGCATATAGGCTGAATGCAGCAGACTTCATTTACTTTCTCTTTTCAATCACACTTTTCTGAAAGTTCGTCTTGATGTTTTTTGATGTTTATATATGTATGTAAAGTAATTCACTAAGGATTTGGAACAGCTTCTTTTTTTGCTTTGTATTCTAATAATAAAAGGTCAGTTGAATTCAATTTAAATGCCTTCTGGTGGTTTCACTGGTTTCAAAATGCCCAACCAATTAAAACATTTTAAAATCCTGACAAACCCAAAGCTGTGAATAAAAACCATTAGTTTCAATGTATAAACACTTTTTAATGTCATTAGAAAGTACGGCCTATATTATCTATTTCAAGGTATACTGTTTCTTTATTACAATAATATATATATATATAAATTAACTTTTAATGAATTTTCTCTGTTTGTCTTGTTCTTCTTTGTTTAACTGGTGTAACTTCTTTATTCAGTAGTGATTATTTGGTCGTTACCATGATGTAATTCTCATTGAATGCATGTATTGGTTCTGTAAGTTTGACACTTTGGCTATAGGCGACAACAATAGTCTGTCGGGACAGTGTTCTTCTCTTTCTCTGCATCAGGACAACAGCCAGTGTGGTGTGCAGTAGCACAGTGGTCAAGTGTGTGTGGGTTAGTGTGTGTGGTGCTTCCACTCCATCATCCCAGCTTGGGAAAATCAGAGCTTGGAGAGAAGTGTGGAATGTCTGGCCTTTGGCATGAACCCCCCCTGTGACTATGCTGCTTCTTTTCTTCATGTAGGGATGTAGAAATGTCTGTTTCCATGCAAAAGCTCACATGGGACTGATAGAGGAAATGCAGATGTGTGTGTGAGTGTGTGTCGACACAGCTGGAAAGAGCTGTGTCCACAATTAAAGGAGAGAGGGAGATGGTAAAGATGCAGGACGGCAGCTCAAGTCAATGTACGACATTAAGGTTCAAGACTGGCCTTGCTCTTGAAAAGTACACCAGCAGACGCACTGTGCTGTAGATTGCCATTTCTAGGTCAATGGTAGCCCCCTCCCTCCCTCCCTCAGTCCATCCATCCCTCCTCCCTCCTCCCTCCTCTCCACCCCACCCTCAGCTGCCTGTCCACCCAAGGCCGGCCCACACATTAATCTGCGGTGATGGTGTAAAGCGTGGAGCAGTGACATGTGGCGAGTGTATTAACCAGTCGTGGAATTACAAGCAACCAGGGAGGGATGCATAATCTGTCAGAGTCCAGCGCACGTGAACTGATCAAAAGCTTTCTATTGATTAGATCCATCATTCATTTAAATTTGTATAATCGGGTGAATTTTGTTATTGAATGGGCTTTTATTTTGTAGGTAAAGCCCCAAATTAATGGCATTATTCAGTGTAAACACCGAATCTTTAAAGCTACAATCTAAAGTTTTCCCAAGAATGGTTGCAGTGATTATATATGATATGATATGATATATGGTATAAATATACTGCAGTCTGAGGAGGGCAAAATCACAGCAACATTTGTAGAAGCACATTACAAGAAAACAAGTCAGCTTTCATCCCCAGAATTCCATCACATATACACAGTCATATCAATTGAAAATATATGTTGAAAATATATTTATTATGCCCTACAAATGTGGCAGGAAGTCATTTATCAGGATGTAGATCATCACAGTAGATCGGGACTCGACCGTGCAGGAAGCTGATGGAGATTATTCACATAGCCACTGATAAACAGTTTTTATGTGGAGGTTAGTTGAGGAAATTTCTGTGCAGCAAATGCCAAGGAAAACATGTCACTGCATTAAACAATCATCATTAGTCAACATTGCAGAGCAAACACAGCAGTCCCATCTACCTCCGCACTCTCCTTTCATCAGGTCTCTCGTAATGTCTACATTTGTTGTTTTGTCACAAATCCATGTCCTCCTGCGAGGCTGATCCTCAACAGCTGCAGAGTATAAAAGGACCACAATCCTCGTCCTGGAAGCATCCAATGACAAGAAACCACATTTGAACCATCTATTCTTTAACTCCAGTAACTGCGTATGGAGCAGCAAAGGAAACAGGCATCCTAACCTCAATTCAAGACGACAGATTGAATAAGAAAAACCTACACCCAGCAATTACAGAAAGGTCATTTTTCAAGTTTTACAACCTCTATCATTTTAGGTAGCTCTTTTATCAATATATTATTGTTCCAAAAATAAACACGGTGGACCAGCTCCACCCTTTTCCATTCTTTCAAGCCCAAGAATAAGTCCGTTCACGTTGCATCAACATTTCAACCTCAGATTCCGGGAATCCAGCTGGTGATTGGCATCATCCTTTAACTTTGTTTTCTGTGCGCAGAGAATTGATGTATAAATGCATGCAGGGCTGAGATTAGTTTCAGTGGAAGAGAAAGAGAAAGAGACAGAAGTGGAACTGAAACGCCTTCGTCATCATTTGATACCTAAATGGGCATAAGTCGGTGTAATTCTGTGGTTTAAGCTGCAGCGTGTTTAAAACTACAGCAGCAGAATGGAGACTGATTGATTGATTGATTGATTGTGCATGGGTGGATACATTACTTCAATGTAGTAATTTAATACATTTTCTGGAAAATATGTGCGTTTTGCCTAATCAAGAAAAATTCTCACACTGATGAAAAAGTCATATGAAAATCCAGTTTTACTGCACAACAGTGTGGCTCATTAACAAGGAAAACATTGTGTACAAGAGCTGAAAACACCCAGATAAAACAACATGACAGCTTAAGCTGAAGTAACACAACAAACTCTCACACAGCATCTGTGTAGTGCCTAATGTCACAACATCTCCTGTGGGACAGTTTTGATAGAATCTCCTGTTCAGTAAATCTGTGTGGGTCTGACCTACATTTAAGATGAGGGTCGAGAGGTCAGGTCAGATGTCACGTGTCAACCAGTGCAGATTAGTGGCTTTAACCCATATCTGTGGTCAACCACGACTCTGGTGGAACGACAAAAGTGGAAGTTACACAGAAAACACTGCATGTGTCCTCTTTATGTAGAAGTCACAGTCAGGTCCTCACTTAACCAAGCCATACGTTCTTTAGATGCTGGCTTGTGGTTTCCTCTGTCAGCTCTTCCTGATCATGTGACTCGTGCAGCTGAGTTGCTGGTGTTGACAGTTTGCTTACAGCACTATGCCTCAGATGCCAAAGTTGAATCAAGGTTAAAAATCAGTGAAAATGGCAATCTTAGGTCAGTGACCTGCATTTGTGGTTTGCTTGATTTGAATGGCCTTAAATAATCTCAGAGGGTGGCTCATGTTTGCCTGCGCTTGATATTTACTGAATTCTTTCTGCTATGTGACCTCACGCTGAGGGAAACTCAATGTGTATTTTCTCCATAGTATATTATGTGCTGCCCACTCTTCAGCGTTGCCGTGGTAACGAAGCGAGGACTATGTGTGCATGCGATTTTTGTAGCAGCAGGATATGGGTTACCTCAGAGGAGGTGATACTGTTGCTCATGTATGTCAGAATGGGGAAAACATTTCATATTAAAAGTCAGATAATAGTGATAAGTATCTCCCATAAAAAAACAACTGCAACTTCATGTTGGTGCTGAGTGCATTTTTCTGCAGGATTAACAGGAATGTCCTCCGTACAGACACCCACTGTGTTATACTCACACACAGCTGTCCATACATTCACAGCAAGCAGCCTTGTGTTCAGCAATAACAAGGTCGCCTGTGTGCTCCATCTTCACTCTGGATGTTAGTGTTTCTGAGCAATTTCAGCATAATTAGAGAGACTGTAATAAGAAATAATTTTTGTTTGTGTATAGTCTATAGTCTGACGGAAATAACAGGGTTTGTCTCAGGACTTCAAATCTGGCCTTATGCTAAATAAACAGTGATACACAGAGCAATGTAAGCATGTCATGGAAAAAAACACTCATTTAAGTTGAACACAGTTATAAATGTGGGCCATATTAGGGGGAACGTCAATAAACAGCTCTTATCAGCTATAAAAGAGGTTTTTAATTACCAGCATAAGACAACAAAACCCTAAAAGAGGCTAATTTTCTTTTAGTTCAGCTACATTTAGAAGAAAATGTCCCTTTTGGTTTAGTCCGCTGTGTTTTGAAATGTTTACCTCCTCTCCGATAGAATGGAGGCCAGTGAAATGCCTTTTGTGGTGCTCGCAGGATTGAAATGTTTATTTAAAGAAATTCAACAGCAATATCACTCTACAGAAAATATCCGTGCTTCTCTCTAAAATGCTCCAGTGGAAAGCATTTCAGCCATTGATTTATTTCGTTTCTAATCTGGAGTGCATCTCATTCATAAAAGATAACACACTTGTGCACGCCATGTTGTCATCACAAGACAGCATCTTCAAAATATCATCCTTTGGGACTTTAGGAGCTTCGTAGTTTCAACCCAGTGTTGAGTATTTTAAATGCAAGTTTTCAGTTCTGTTCAAACGGTCTTTCTACCCCAAGTTTAAGAATCTATTTCACAGTAAAATATATCAGATGGCATCAACAGAGAGAAACTGCGGTAGCTGAAAATAACAACACACAATATGCTGTAGGAGTGCAAGTGGTAACATCATGCAATCTGGCATGCAGTCTTATATGACTCACTCAGCTATTTGTCATGAGTTACTTAATTCATATCATCTAGGCAAGGTCATTTATAAGACGTATAAACTCCAAATTATGTTGACTTTTCCTTCCTACACTGACTATTATATTATTATTACTATGTGTACTTGTGGGTTTTTGTCTCGTGTTATAGTTGTGCTTTTTTTTAAACGTGGCTCCTGTCTTTTAATTTGCCCTCAGACTCCATTGAAGAAGAGCTTGGACGGCATGCAAAGTTGTGAAATTTCCTCAGACAGCACTGATGATCCTCTTAGTAGCGGCCTACGCACTCATCGGCAGCCTCGAATAGTAGTGATTGGTGCTGGCTTGGCCGGCCTTGCTGCAACTAAGGTCCTCCTGAAAAACGGCTTCACGGATGTCACTGTCCTAGAGGCGTCAGACCACATCGGCGGGAGAGTTCAGAGTGTTCAGCACGGTGAGTGGATGTTTACCCGAACCGACTGATAGATACCTTATGACATGTTAACTTTGTAAAAACCAGGAAGTTGTGCACATTTAAGTGCAACATGAGATTTCCATTAGACCCGCTGCATTAAAAATTATGCTCTCCTCTGCCTTTTCATCTTTCATCTTTCATAAAACAGTGTTATGGGTTATTATTTTACTGTTACTTCAGCTGACCTGAAATTCAACAAGTAAATCCTGAGAGTAGTAAGTGCTAAGATGACTATTAGCAGAAAAGCTCAACATTTTTGGATATACACTAATTTGTTAAATTAAATGGATACCACTCTGATGTCTGCAGGTTAAATATGAATCCAGCAGGTAGCTTAACTTGACATTAAACCTAGAAGCAGCAGGAAACAGTTGCTGCTAAGTCACTGCTCCCATGCAAGAAATAGTACAGCACATTCTTTGTCTTTTGTTTTTCTGTTTTTCTTCTGATTAGATGAACAAGATATGTAGTGCTCGTCAACTTTCTCAGCTGTCTCTTCTTTCTGTAGCCTCACTTTAATGGACGGATGTGAGAGTAGTACTGATTGTCTAACCTGACTATTTGAAAAAACTTCCCAAAACTAAACTGATGCACGAAGTTTGCTATTCACCCGTGTAAATCCAATAACTGACCTCTTAAGTAGAAGTTTTGCTCACAGAAAGATGTTTTTGTTTTTGGCTGTTTTGCAAAAAGATGCATTTTACAACTTCAGAAAGACCGAGACGAGAATTTCGCACCATACAGACAAACTGCACCCTTGAAAGGCACATTTCTCTCAAGCAATAATTGAAAATTATTCAAAACGCCATTTGACTGCTGACAGATGAACAAAGAATCTTCTGACACAAGTTGAAGCTATTCTGCAGAAACAATAGTGTCCAATCTTTCAAAAGCCTCTTTTTTGCGCTTCTGCTTTTTGTTTTTTTTGTTGCATAAAATCTTACTAACTCTGCTTTGTACTTCTAATATTTATTTAGAAAACTGTCTAATCAGTCAGCCATGCTTCCATCACAATTGTTTCCCAAAACAGACTAGTTCTAAGAAAAAGTATGATTTTTTTTTTGGTAGATTTCCCCAGAAAAATCGACTGAACAGCAGGTTCTGACTGAGTTCCATCATGACAGATTCTTTCGACTGGCAAGAACAAACAAGTAGAGAACAGCATCTGCTCATAGCCTCATGCACATTAAAGGGGTCACATGTAAAAACACACTCATGCTGCACTGTTAAGCGTAAACCCATATGTCAGGGATAATTCTGTCTGTTATGTAAAAGCATGATTCTATGCGTTGATGTTATGCAATCACACTATAGAAACATTTCTGTCATTGCTTCAGTCTATCTTATTATCTAAATGGTTGTTAAAATAAAACATGGAGCATTAGATGACATTATTCTAAATATAAATGACCCAGTGGGCCTCAGCAACTACAGGATCTTAACTGAGTTGACCTCCTTCTTGAACTGCTCAGTTATCTAATACTCAAGTGTTGTTGTGTTTGATCCCAGCAGACATTTTTTACTGTTTCAGTTAAAGCCACACAAGAGATGTTGTGCTCAAAGAGGCAGATTTTTTTCCAACCATACACTGATTTTTGCTCTTACTCTGCTTTATAGGAACAGCAACTTTGGAGCTTGGAGCTACCTGGATCCATGGTGCCAATGGGAACCCGGTGTACCACCTGGCAGAGGACAATGGGCTGCTGGAACACACCACGGACGGGGAGAGGAGTGTGGGACGCATCAGCCTGTACACCAAGAATGGTGTGGCTCACTACCAGACCAACGCTGGAAAGAGGATCCCCAAGGACCTGGTGGAGGAGTTCAGTGACCTGTACAACGAGGTGAGGGGACGCATGTGCATACAGACACGAAGAGGCGCACGCATGAATTCACATTTGCATGCACCAATGGATGTATGCACGAATGCAGAGATACTCTGCTTGCATAAGAGCAAAATATGGAAGTTAAATTATGACACATACTGTAGGCAGTAACCAGATTACATAAAGGCAGCAGTAACTCTTTAACAAGAACGTTCAGTCATTACAAACTCACTGTTCAGTCTGTCATTGTTCAACCCAAAAAGTTTCCACATAAACTGAATATGTCAAGCTGAACTTTGTGTATACAACGACGCAAAAGAGATCGAAAGCGACAGTTTATGTTAAAGGGTTAAGATATGACGTCTTCCCAGTCTCTATGGCAGCATTAGTAAATACGTCTGCAAACTAATATGGAATGACTATCAAAGCATGCTGACTTTAATGAGAAAATCTTCTTCCACTCATTAAAGCTTTTTTTACCGTTTGCTCTGTACTTCTGGAGGTTGATTTTTGTCGTTTATGTAGGTCACATCTGGAAAAGCAGTTACAGACAGAAGATATAGAACACGCAGAAGGCATTTTGATTTTGTTAACAGTCGTGCATCTTTGTTTTTGTCGCTTCCAAGTCGTGGCCGGTGATCAGTCTTCGTAATGGATTTCCACACCTTCAGAGACCATTTATTTTTAATGTGTTAATATTCGTGTTGCCTTGTTGTTTCTTCATCATGCCAGAGTTCACTCTAGGAGACAGTAAAGTATGGAACTGGCCCGCACTAAAGGGGCCAACCCTGAACGGAACTAAACTGGTTTTCTTTCTGTTCTGTTCTGTTTTCTGTTTCACCATCCTCTGCTTTCTTTACGTCCTTCCTCCCGCTTACCCTTTGGCCCGTTTCCCTCCTTTAGGTGTACGAGCTGACTCAGGAGTTCTTCCAGAACGGGAAGCCAGTTTGTGCGGAGAGCCAGAACAGTGTTGGCGTTTTTACACGAGATGTGGTGCGCAAGAAGATCATGTTGGATCCCGATGATTCTGAGAACATCAAGAGGCTCAAACTGTCCATGCTTGAACAGTACCTCAAGGTGTGCGTATGCATGTTCTCCACTGTGGCGTTGTATCACATCCTGAGTTTCTGTTTCTGTTCTCATTCAGAGACACAATACATCTGAGAGTTAGTGGGGGCTTTTGCCTTATGATCGGCTCTATACAGACTGGTTCCATACTGATGAAAATGATGTGAAAATGTAGTTAGCTTCCATATGTCCAGATGTAATCTAATCTGTTTGCCTGCTGGCAGTAAAAGCCAGGGTTAATTTGACCGTAATTAGCTATTAATTGCAAACAGATTAGTGTGCTAATTAGATAGTGATTTAGTCTTTCCTGTGGCAAATATTTAGGCTTGGGCTTTTTGTTATTTCAAGAGAGAAAAGGAGCAGAGTAGTCGGTAGAGACATTAACACAACATACACAACTCCTTGCAATTATGTGACTTTAACTAAAATCTGAATGGAGTTTTAGTCAGTAGCTATTTAAAATATCCACTGCATTATCCTCAGTATGCTCCCACTGATGCAGAAACACACAGGATGTATGTTGTGAAGTGTGGTAGGGATGCGAAGTATCACCAGGTAACTGCTACCATGCTGGTTCACCAGCTAATGAGCCAGAAGCTGCATCATATTTTGGTTTTTCAGATCAATACCAGCAGGCGACCTCCACATAAAACATTTATGTTCACAGCGTGTCTAAACCAGTTAAATCGCGCTGTTTCTTTCACGGCTGCAGCTGACTTGTTGACATGCCGTATAGAATTTAATGACTACAGAGAGTTGATTCTGAATGTCGGGGTCATGTTTGCAAAAGTGAACCAAACATTTGCTTTGGGCGTAACAGCTCATAGGAAATTTGTGGTCCGGTTTATGTGGCTGCACTTCTGTATATATTAGCTGGAAATATAACTGACCTGATTCTGTGTGCTGATATGGTTTCATGTTTCAGGTGGAGAGCTGTGAGAGCAGTTCTCCCAGTATGGACGAAGTGTCTCTGAGTGAGTTCGGCGAGTGGACAGAGATCCCTGGTGCACATTATGTCATTCCTGAAGGTTTTATGAAGATCGTGGAGCTCCTGGCCCTGGACATCCCCTCCCACACCATCTGCCTTAGCAAACCGGTCCGCTGCATCCACTGGAACTACTCAGCCCAGCATCAGGAGGTGATCGCCAAGAGCAGCGACACCAACCAGGACAACAACCACAATGACAACAACCACGGCTGCCAACCTCACAACGACCGTCTTATCCTGGGCCACCCTATCTACGTGGAGTGCGAGGACGAGGAGTGGATCAAGGCTGACCACGTCATCGTGACGACCTCTCTAGGCGTGCTCAAGCAGAACCACGAGGCCATGTTCTCCCCCTCTCTGCCCGAGGACAAGGTGCTCGCCGTCGAGAAGCTGGGCATCAGCACCACCGATAAGATCTTCTTGGAGTTTGAAGAGCCCTTCTGGAGCCCGGAGTGCAACAGCATCCAGTTTGTGTGGGAGGATGAGGCCCAACTTGAACAGCTGGCCTACCCTGAGGAGCTGTGGTACAAGAAAATCTGCAGCTTCGACGTCCTCTACCCACCCGAGCGCTATGGCTACATGCTGAGCGGCTGGATCTGCGGGCAGGAGGCACTGTACATGGAGCGCTGCGATGACGAAACAGTGGCTGAGACCTGCACTGACCTGCTGAGGCGCTTTACAGGTCAGGACATGCACACAGACACAGAGAGAGTTGGGCAATTGTTATCCACCAGACATCCTGTTCACACTATACACGGTTGATATCCACACAGGATTTATGTTAACCCTTTTGCATCCAAACTCACATCCGTTCTTCTTGGTTGAACTGCTCTCAAAGTGTTTACCACAGCAAGGTAAAGTGCATCTAAAAAAAGCCACGTGACTTGACCTTTTCTAACAGTGCTCCTAGCTCATCTGTGCAATGAATAAAAACTTCACATTTAATCATAGTTACAACCGACATACAGCTATCTCTAAAGTAATTACTCTTCTTTCAATTACTCATGAACTCATTATATATTCAAATCTGTACATTGCAACTATTGCATGGTAATATTGTATTGTGAAAGATATAAATATCAAGAAAGAGCAGAACTGGAGCTTTTTAAATTATAGGTAGTACATAAACAGTTCAGATTTCCGCAAAGCAGTGTCTTAACTTTTTTCTCGTCCCATTTCATATTCCTGCTTCTTGGTTCAATAAGTTACTAAGTCTGTATCCTTTCATAAATGCAGGCATATCAAAATAAACAGCAGAACTTACTGATTGCTTCTCTGTTCACCAAAGAGTAATCTGGTTTTCAAACAATCTCTGCATTGTCTCCAGTGTAGGGCTGACCTTACACACAGACGCAAAATAATAGATTTGCTTTGCATTGAAATGATTCAAAAATTGTGGTCAAAAAATGAGTGCAAGTCAGTGACAGTCCTAAAGTCTGAGGGGTTGCGAGCAAAGTTGCTACTGGGGGCCCCTTAATGGGAGTAAGGTGAAGATGGGGGCGTGGAGGGCAGTAGATGGGCAAACATTGGTCTGATTTGCCCCTTTAGCAAGTAGGCTACTGTATGTAAACACTTAAGTGAATAAAATAATGACACATATTTCCGAAAGTGAAGGCTATTTTTTTTCTAATTTTAAAGTAATATAGTAAACAACAATTATGGTTCTATATACATATACACCAATCAGCCACAACATCATGAACACTGACAGGTGAAGTAAATAACATTGATCATATTGGTACTATGTGCTGTTCTGCTGGAAAACTTTGGATTTTAACATCTGTGTTGATGAGACTTAGACACCCAAATAAACATTGTCCCACAACAAGAACACTCCTTCATGGAAATCCCAAATGTCACTGGCCTACCCCCACAGGAAAATGCACCCCACCACGTGGTAAAAACATCAAACAATCAGGAACATGTTGAGGAACATGACAAAGGCCCAACATGTTGATCTGACCTCCAAACTTCCTACACCCCATTCTGATCAAGAATCAACAGGATGCAGTGGAACAAGTTTGATTGACAGAGGCCCCACTGCACAAGCCAGAGTACCCAAAGGATCCAGTGCCAACGTCCTGGTTCCAGACTCCATAGGACACCCTGAGAGGTCCTCTTGTCCATGTCCAATGGTTCAGAGCATTTTTGAGCACATAAGGGGGACAATATTAGGCAGGTGGTCATAATGTTATGCCTGATCTGTGTATCTACTGCTAGCATTTTTAGTGAGATACATTAAAAACATCATTTCATTATATATTTATTTTTCTTTGATATATAGGCTAATGACTAATAAATAAATTTAAAAAAATGTGTTAGCAAATAATGGAAGATTTAGAGAAGACACAGCATGTATGAATAACCCTCATAATGACCAAATTCAGGGTATAAAAGCAGAAAAAAATACCCTGAAAAAAGCTCATGGGGTTAAAAATAAATAAATAAAAAAACACCCAAAGTAGAACTGAGAAGGTATTCTTCATAGAAATAGTACTGCTTTTATAGTCCTGACTTCTGTTGATTTTATAACAGAAAACAGGCCTCCTTTCTAGTTACTTTCACTATGAATGTGTCTAAAAGCAGCACATTGACCTTGGAAGGCTTAGAAAGACCCTGTCAGCTCAGTGACTCATACAAACCGTAACCGGGGGTGGGGCGTTGGGTTTCATAGAAAGGAAATGACATAAGCCTCAGCTGTGATGCAAGCAGCCTGTTTGAAAGGAAAACAGGTTGACAGATACTGCAACTAGATGACTCAGGTGTCTGTTTTTGTGTCCAGGGAGCAGAAGCGAAATGCTCTGGTGTGAGCAGAAGACTGATCATGTGTTGGATAAAGCAGAGCCTTTTACTGACTGTGACATTTGATCAGTCCTCCTGTTTTCTGGTGACACAGACACACAAAAGCACCATATGTGTTTGTATTAAAAGAAGTCATTCAGTGTTGACTATATGAATCGCATCACTTTTTGCACAACAGGGGAAAAACTGAGAATAACCTGACTCACTGCTTCCAAGTGATTGCAAAGTAAAATGCAACTGATACTGTGGGTTGATGGATTGTTTGCCGTTCGACACGAGATTAGGAAAGAAGCGCGGAGAGAAAACTCTGACATTATTATCTGGCGATTGCCTCAGAAATAGGTCACAGTGTGAACACAGTGGCTGTCATTTCATGATGAGGTCAGTGGACTTCCTATGGATGCAAATTACACAAAAACTAAACACATAGACACATACACACATTCCTCATTTAGGTCAGTGTAGTTTATCCCCTCAACTGTTGCTTAATTACATATAGACTCGCTGGTGCCTCTCCGCTCACAGAGGGTCACAAGTTGATTAGTGCTGGCAGACAGAACGTCCCAGTAAAAGGCCTCAACCCACAGCCGCCTCATTCTTAGTACGAACTGGTTTGATTCTTTAACATACTCAGGGGCTTTTCCTGGATCAGAGGGGTGACTATACGCATGACATCAAGATTAGTCACCGTAAACCAAAGAGAAGTGAATCTGTGTTTCCCTATTTGTCAGAAATCTGTACCATTTTTCTGGTATATCTAAACATTTGATAAACAAAAATGTCTTTTATGCTGAAGACAATTAAATCCTAATTAACAAAACAGACGGTTTTTACTGTTTGTGCTCCGACTAAAATCTCTTTGGAGGGGAATGTCAGTGTTAGTCTGCCCTAAGCGTTCATCTAGAATAAAATATCTCAATAACTAGCTACTTGGTTGCAAAAATATTCTCCAGAGAAAGGATCCTGCTAACCTTAGAGATCTCATTTTTCTTTCTTTTTATTTTTTTACCACCAGCAGACCCAATTTTACGCACACCCTTTGAAATATCTCAACATCTACTGGTTGGATCGGCACAAAATGTTGTACGGACATTCATGATCCCCACATGATGAATCCTAATTGATTTTTTTCTAAAGATTTGCCCTTTTATAATGTCTTATTGTTATTGCACAGCCTTGAGAACAGTCACTTTGCATTTCACTGCACATACTGTATGAGCATGTGACAAATAAAAACTCTTGAATCTTATGACTTCGGTAATCTCTTGTGCTGCAATCCTGCTGAGTTTTTCTTGGGTTTTTTGGGGGAAAAACTGTGACAAATAATGCAAACACTTTAAAAATGTGTACATTTGAGTATACATTCAAGCTTCTCTCACCACAGATAACTTTTTACTTGATTTTTTCATCTAAGATGGTAAGATGGTAAACAATGTATCTACTAAACATCAGCGTTGTAACGTCGCTGTCGGCATTAAAATTCAAAGCGGTGCCTTATAGAGCTGCTACCGTGGCTGTAGACAGTACTCTCGTTGAGACACCACACCGTCCCATGACTAATATAATGCTCTGGAAACTCCCTCTGCTATTTGCACCGACTCTTTGATACCCTCTGTTTGCCGTCCACAGGGAACCCTGACATTCCAAAGCCCCGGCGTGTCCTGCGTTCTTCGTGGGGCAGCAACCCGTACATCCGAGGCTCCTACTCCTTCACCAGGGTCGGATCCAGCGGTGCAGACTGTGAGAGGTTGGCCATGCCACTGCCTTATGCCAACAGCACAAAGGCTCCAGTAAGACATCCACAAGAAAACACAGGGGGCGGGGCTGGACACATTAGCAAAGGCACCTCTGACATTATAGCATATTACAATTCCAAGTTTATAAAGGGCTTGATTTGTAAAATGGTTCGACTCACCTTTGTATTAGGTGTTAAGCCAAATCTAGTCATGTTGGACTTATTTTGATTTATGTTTCAGTTACTTTGTCCACCTCATTCTATAGCGTATAGTGCTGTTCACACATGAGAATACTGTGAACTGTGTTCTTAGACTGCGACACAAACTTCTGTCGTTTTGAGCTGGAAAAATAAAAATGGATGAGATGGCTGGAAGTCATGATTTCCTAAAATCCTAATAAAACATTTTCCTGAAAGCGTGACCTGGTTTGGTAAATGGGAAACAAAACTGTCTGAGTTTAGCTTGGGGTGATGAGTTTATGATCAATTTTCTGAGAAATGCATTCTTTGGAAGAGCAGCTCTAAAGCCAACTAAACACTGATTCATTGTTCATTTAGACAGTATGTGGATTCTATGAGTTGAATTTCCCGTTATTTTTTATTCAGAAAACCAAATATCGTGCAGCTGTAGTTCTTTAGCTTCTTTATAGAAAATTAGGATGCAACTCGTGCGCCTGTGTCTCGCGGTGTTTTCACCCTCCGTGCATTTGTTTGTTTACAGTCCTTGCCTGCACTCAGGGAGCATCTGGCCAGTGAGGCTGTGCAGAGCAAATACAGCTGGTGTCAGGAGGACTGTAAATACTGATTCCAGGCCAGAAGTCTAGACCATGAAACCTGACGCATTCTGGGTGAAAGGGAGAAGGGGTTAGGGGGGCGGGGGGGTAGGTGGAGGTTTTGTATGCCCACTTGACACTGCCCAAGGAACGGCATGACCGATCTGTCAGAACTGAAATCACAAGCCCTCCGGAGAGCAACTGTAGCCTCCCGCATGTGGAGCGCTAACAAGGGAATCTGCTGCAGGAGAGAGACAAAAATATGCCAAGATGACATTGACGGATCTTGTTTTTGAATCCAGTTATTTTCTCACAAATCCTCTCCCTTTTCTCCCCCCGACTCCCCTCTTTGCTCAGCCCCTACAGGTCCTGTTTGCTGGAGAGGCCACCCACAGAAAATACTATTCCACTACCCATGGTGCTCTGCTGTCAGGACAGAGGGAGGCCACTCGCCTGACAGAGATGTACCAGGACTTGCACAGAGCGGAAACCACAAAGCCTAATATATAAAATACAAAACAAACCTCTCACTAGTGAAAAAAAATTACACAACTGTTGAGTTGAAGCTTTTTATCTTGATGATTAAGTTATACTTAAAAGCATAGCTCGGGCATTATTACACTGATAACAAATGAGTATTGTTTCTGTTGTACTGTAGATTTGAATCATGCAACGTTTTATTTGAGATGTACTGTTCAAAAGTTGCCAATGGTGCTGTCATTTCTTGTCTTTACCATTCTGTCATTATGTTTTTGTTTTTTTAAATCAGTAATTTAATGTTTATCATAACAGCATCCGTAATTTAACTTGTTTTTGTAAGTGCCTTCTGTACGTAATGCTATGTTATTTCAAAAAATAATGGAAATACTAAACAAAAAACTGAGAAAATTTTAACATAATAAAAATTCTATCATCATCTAACAATACTGGTTTCGTTTTTAATTCACCAAGATGTGAGAAAGTGGTAAAGATCAGATTTATCCGCTTCTGTCCACGAGGATATTTTCCAGCTAAGCACGACCACAAGTTTTTCCATACTATCATCATTTTGGTATCAGGAACTGAGCGCGCATGGAAAGAAAGCAAAATGCTCCAAAGCTACTGTAAAAAGCTGTGCCAAAGAGACAGATGGCGTCGAACAGACCTCAACCCAGTCGTCACGTCTGTTGGACAACACTGTCGGTCCTCTTCATTAGTGACAAACACCGTCAGGGACTGAAAAGACCAGGGGAAAGTTTTAATTAGCAACAAAAAAACAAGGAAAACAGGTTCTAAATAATAGATTTCCT
Organism: Dascyllus trimaculatus; assembly: GCA_024666655.1. Taxonomy (NCBI): domain Eukaryota; kingdom Metazoa; phylum Chordata; class Actinopteri; family Pomacentridae; genus Dascyllus; species Dascyllus trimaculatus. The sequence continues at coordinate 28,965,169 of CM045447.1, read as the reverse complement.
CCCTAAATATTAGTAGCTTTCACCCTCATATTTTCACTGTTTGGAGGATTACTTCTTGGATAATAGTATTTCACTATACCTTACAGAATACATGCCCCTAACTGTCATTTGTAGGGTATTCAGTTAGAAGAGCAGCATATTTAAATGCTTTTCTTCAACATTGTCTTACATTATTATTGCAACTAACAGTGCAAGTAAATATATACTGATACCCAAGACTGTACTCTGAATGTACACCGATCAGCCACAACATTAGAACCACTGACAGATGAAGTGAATAACATTGATCATATTGGTACTAAGTGGTGTTCTGCTGGAAAACCTTGGATTTTGCCATCCGTGTTGATGAGACTTAGACACCCAAATAAACATTGTCCCACAACAAGCACACTCCCTAATGGAAATGAAAATCCCAAATGTCACTGGCCTACCCCCTGCAGGAAAATGCACCCCACCACATGAAAAAAAACATCAATCAATCAGGAACATGTTGAGGAACATGACAATGGCCCAACATCCTTCCTACACCCCATTCTGATCAAGCATCAACAGGATGCAGTGGAACAAGTTTGATTGACAGAGGCCCCACTGCACAAGCCAGAGTACCCAAAGGATCCAGTGGCAACGTCCTGGTTCCAGACCCCATAGGACACCCTGAGATCTGACACCTGATGAGCTGAACAATCCAATCTGATCCATACTACAGAAGAAGTTCTAAATACACAACTTTATTGTCTATAAGATTCACTATCTTTCAGTGGACAGGCAAATCTGCATAAATTCAGAAAATATATCAAACACCATACCACGCCTCAGATCTTACCTGAAGACGTAACTCTGTCTATTCTAATCTAATTAGTATGTGCAGTAATTAGACATTATCTGACTCATTTCCAGAACTCTACCAACATCAGACACTATTAATCTCTTCTAGCAAAACAGTTCTTTGAAGGCCAGTCAAAGCATCATTCAAAATTTTGTCTGTGTAGTAAATTAAGCAAACTAAAGCTACATGAAGTTGATTAATACCCAACCTCCTTTCTCTCTCTATCTGTTGATTATTGTGCTGATAACTAAAACTAGAGTATGTGAATTGGAACTCAGATTTCCTTGAATTTGGCTCATGAAGTCATCAGCAGTGTAGAAGGTCTAGGTCCTTAAAGTTCCAGCATCACAGTGTGGAAATATGTATGTAAGTTCCCACATTTCTGGCAAAAGAATATTTTTCAGAATATAAAATCACCAAAAGAAGATTGAAAATAAGCACCATATGGGCAACATGTGCCCCCATGAGGAACAGCTGAAGTGAGGTCCAGTGACGAAATCATTCAAGGCCAAATCAGTAGCAAGGGCAGAGAACTGATTCATCTGCTGGATGTCAGCTTGTTGCTGAAATAAACCTTAATAAATATCAAGGAGCATCATGATTAGGGGAGAGAACAAACAGAGGCTCAAGTTTCAGAGTGAGAATGACACAAATCCAAAAGTCTAACATGCCAATACTTGGACACATGCAGTGCCAACAAAGTTCTCATTTTCTACAGATGAATAGTAGGAAGTAAAACACCTGCACAGTCATCATCAGGTCACAGAGGAGTTGTCATTTTTTGTGTGGTTGGACCTTTTCATGTTTAGGCATGTGCAGACTGTGATTGATTAAAATCTCTGTCATTCTCTTGTTAGTTAATTGTTGACCTGTTAGCATGTTGATGCACATTCTTCTCCAAACAATGTAATGTAAACAAGGAAATTGTACATGAAAAAAATGTAGGTAAATTGTCAGTGGTAGTAAAAAACAAACAAAAAAAAAAACAGCTCCAAACAAAAAATAAGACATTAAATCTTTTGGGGGAAAATGTTTTGATGTCTTTTAATGGAGTCGTAAAATTTCAGGGTCACCGTTTGATTGACCTTTGATATTAGATATATTGTCATTATTTCATGCTACTAAAATGGTATCTAGACATCTTTAGAAAACTAAATGGTGCATAATGAATTTGACAGTTTAACAGCAGCATGCAGTACTGAATTTAAATACAGCCTGGGTTAATTCACTGGTCAAAGCTGAAGAAAAGTACAAGTTAAACTGCAGATGTAGGGAAAACATTCCAGATTTCATCTGTGGTATCTGCACCAATCAGCTCTTTTTTTCTTTTCTTCTTCTTCTTTTTTTTTTTTACAGCAGACTTACTGCAAGAAAAGCACATGTGGAATTAGAAACTCTGGTGCACTGGGCTTAAAATTGCTGACTTTACTTTCAGAAGGGATTTATAAATAATTCAATCTATTGATTAATAATAGATGTATGAACCCAACTTCGCTGCAGAATTTGGCTATGTTACCAGTACAGTCAGATTGAGCCATTAAAATCTCCGTATAAATGATATGAAATGACTGAATTTCCTAATACAAAACTCAAAACTTTCCCCTTTTGCTTTTCTATTGACTAACTCTGTTATGATTTCGTCCTCCCTGGAGCCTTGTTGTGGACTTGATGTAATCCACAGTAAGATGTAACAAGAGCTTCGTCTCAGTCTGACTCCTCAAAATGTCAAGGACAGGAACAGACAAGCCCACCAATACTTCACTTCACAGCCAATCAGAGCGCACGTTACATTTCGTGACAGATTAGCAAAGATTTGTCATGACATGGTTTTGCACAGTTGCCTTCTTAACTCTGTTCAAAGACGCAGAAGAGACACCTGTTATTTCTCATTGTGTGCTGTTGAAGGTAGATTACACATCCAGTAGTTTGGGTTTGTGTTTTTGGCCTCCTGATGTAGACCATGTTTTTCAACTTCTGTGTATATTATGAGCTGCTACTATCTTCTCTTACTTTACAGTAGTTGTCTAACTTGATCTGCCTAAACAACACACAAAAAAATCTCCACATAGCTGCAGGTTGTCTATCAACTGTAAAATCCTTGACATTTGCCTCATTGCAAATATAAAAATGATGATTAATGGAGTTTTAAACAAAACTTAAAGTTATTAAATCAGCTGGACTCAGGAGACTGTTGTGCGTTGTGAGTGTGCAAGGCTGCAAAGCTGAACCTTGTTTTCAGTGGGCAGCGTACTCACCCTCCTCCTTCATTCAGACAGTAAGAAAGCAGAGAGGGAAACATGGGGACAAAGTTCTGGCAGGAGTCCCGGTACAGCAGGGGAACACGTGAGGCTGCACAGGCAGAAGGACTTAACCGTTCAGCTACAGAATCGGCACAAGGTAAAGTCATCAGCCTGGGAGTTTTTCTGTGAAAGAGACAGTTTATTACATCTGGAGATGTTGTTTTCAAGGACTTCTGGACTGGATGGTGCTTTCAGGTGGTCCTTGTCTTTATAAAGTCACACATTGCTGGGTTTAAAGTCATTAAGCTGCACATTTCAATTCAGTTATATAGATGGATTTGTATAGAATTGAAAAATGCCATAATTACCATTATGTGAAAATAATGCAGCTGCATTTTTTTAACCATACAATAAAGGCTCAATTAATAAAAAAAATACCAAGAAAATGTATTTTCACGTAATACTCCCTCACTTTTCATGTTTGATTCTATACTGTGTTGCTTGTTTGGCAGTTGTCCCTCTTGAAAGATTAATAAAAATACATATTTGTACTTACTTTTATGGGGACTTGTTCTTTAGTAAAAAGTTCAGTTCAGTGAAATCTGCGGAATAAAATGGTATTGGTTCTGAAAAACTTGCTCTTATTAAGAGTTTTAACACAATCAGCACCATGAAAGAAAAGTGTTTTACTTCAATTTGGATTCTTTGTGATGGATAATTAAAAACTGCCCCGTCCAAAACACCCAAACTCTCTGTAAGATGTAAGAAAATGAAAAGTTTCTAAGTTGACTTCATTGGAGTAAAACACTCAGTCAATCTTCAGGATATTGCTTCATCAAGATGAAGATGAAGATGAAGATTACAGATACAAACAGCTTTGTGTTGCTTGTGGCTTGTAAGTACACCCTCAGTCCCGTGTTATTTCTTTGAAGATGTGCATCTGAGCACTCTGAATGTGGTTATCAACCAAAGCAGCAGCAGCAGCAGTAACCACGTCAGCACCACGTCACCTCGCCTGCCTGCTGTGTTTCGCATCACTGCACCTTTCTGCCATTATTGTTCTTTCCTCTCATGTGGGACTGAACATTCTGGTGCACTGACTGCTACCTTCACAAACATGAAAACAAAGAACATAAAAGAAAAGAAGTTGTGATTTAAAGGATTTTTAGAAGGACTATAATTAGGTGTGCATAAAAAAAAAAATTAAAAAAAAAACTGATTATTGTTTTTTTTTTTTACATTACTACAAGGTATTATGTGTCATTAAAGCTGCATTTATCAATTTATAGCCAGCAGGCTACCTTCAAAACAAACCACAAGTACATAAGAGCAACATCATAATCTCATCACAGTTTAATGCTTTAACAGGTAAATATATGGTATTTAGTATTATTTGCTTGGATTTTGCATCCCTGTTGATGAGAATTAGACACCCAAATAAACATTGTCAACAAACAAGCACACTCCCTCATGCAAATGGACAGAAGGGGGACAATATTAGGCAGGTGGTCATAATGTTGTACCTGATCGGTGTACGCCGATTAGGTACAGCATTATGAGCACCTGCCTAATATTGTGTTGGTCCCCCTTATGTGCTCAAAAATACTCTGAAACATTGGACATGGACAAGAGGACCTCTCAGGGTGTCCTATGGGGTCTGGAACCAGGACGTTGGCACTGGATCCTTTGGGTACTCTGACTTGTCCAGTGGGGACTCTGTCAATCCAACTTGTTCCACTGCATCCTGTTGATGCTTGATCAGAATGGGATGTAGGAAGTTTGGAGGTCAGATCAACATGTTGGGCAACTGTCATGTTCCTCAACATGTTTCTGATTGTTTGATGTTTTTTTCCATGTGGTGGGGTGCATTTTTCTGTGGGGGTAGGCCAGTGACATTTGGGATTTCCATTTACATGAGGGAGTGTGCTTGTTGTGGGACAATGTTTATTTGGTTGTCTAAGTCTTATCAATACAGATGTTAAAATCTAAGGTTTTCTAGCAGAACACCACATAGTACCAATATGATCAATGTTATTCCCTTCAACTGTCAGTGGTCAGAATGTTGTGGCTGATTGGTGTACATAGTGTTGGTCCTTTAGTTATGGTGATCACAGAACCCACAGCTTTATTAAAATGTATATTTAACTTAAGCGTGTGACTGATTCCTTTCTCCACATTTGATGTTTTCAGCCATCTTGCAGGTTAGCACTGTCTCATGAGTGCGGTGATCTTTTCAAAAGCCTTATTAAGGAATTATTAAGGAGTAAACCAGCAACGTGTCATATTCCTGGATAATCCCCAGACCTGACACTGGTATTAACACACCTTTCTAATACAAAGCAAACATAATTTTTCAAAAAAAGTACCCAAAAAATGAGCAAATACAATTTAAAGCAATTTTATTGATGACAACAAATGAGTGAAAATGAGTCATAAAACATTTCCATCTATTGCAGTCATCGTAGAAGGCTGATCATCTTTTGGGAAAGTGTTTTTTTTTTCAGTAACAGAAATCATTTTTGTCGCCGGAGCAAAAATGAAATGAAGTTCATGGATCACTGGGCGTACCTGTCGATGGCAGTCAAAAGATGAAAAATTACATAGACAAACTGCACACTTAATTGCCCAGTTAAGTGTTGAGGTAATGTGTAAAATACTGTTCTGATGAATGGGCAGAGTACAATCATTCATACATAAAAGATGCACAGAGGTACATGAACGCTCAGACACTGTTTTTCTATTGCACACTATGATCAATTGGCGTAACTGCAAAAGAGGACACTTGATTACAAGAAAATAAATAGAGAAATAAATGTGAACGAGGAAGCACCCCGGTGCAGAGGTGATGCTTCATGCTTTAAATCGATGAAATAAATTAGATATTAGTCAGGCTGACATTTGGAGATGCAGAAACCGGAGACGCAAGCCAAAAACAAAATCAGCTTTCCGGCATACTTGGCACCTCTGAGCACAAAAGGCTCTGTCACGCCTTCAGCACGTCGTTTCTCACAATAAAGCAAATGTACCGTTGGTGTGAGCGTGAAATTTACAGTGTGATGCAAAAGTAAAACAACATATACAGAGGTGAGCATAAGGTCATATTGGCAACCTAAAAAAGCACTTGAATGCAGTTGAATCGCGTTCAACTTCCCAACCGATGCGAGACATGAGAGACATGGTGTCGAGAGAGAAAGAGACAAACTGTACGTCTGTTCACTTATAGGAGTTCGTAAGTTATCAGCGTGTTTCCAAAAACCTTCCTCCCACGGAAGCCCACCGTGTGAGCGAAGAGTTCCTTTCTTTTTTTTTGTTGTCGTACCAACATCAGTCGCCAGGCAGAAACACAGCGTCACTTCCGACCGAACCGATGACTGACGGGCCGGTGAAAGTGTTCGGGAACGAAAAAGTGCGTCATATTTCGTCAAATACTAAGAAATAGCTGAACATTAAAAACAACACTCTTATAATAAACATCTGAAATATCTTCTTTTTTTTTTTGTTTGTTTTCTCACTAGTGCAACAACAGACTGAATCAAATAAAGAGAAACATTATTAACCTGCAGGCAATCAAAGCTCTTTAAACATCTAATAATTTTTCTTGCCACAGTAGCGGAACAGTTAAGAAGGCAACTTAATGATTGATGCGTGAACACAAACATGCCAACATTATACACATCGCTCTCTTTTTTATAGAAATAAATAGCTGAATTATCATCTTTATCCTCTTCTTAAATAATTTCCATCTCTATATGACTCTGATGCACATTTAATATAAAGTATCTAATACACAACTGCAATTTCAACACTACTGTTATACATAATATAATTCTCTATGTTTATCTTTCATTCGGCTTTGGGGAGAAAATGCTTACAGAATGAAGACCTGTAAACGTCACCTTTTCCACTCATAGGTATGACCTTAGTATTATATAACATCAAATGTGGTCATTTTTTTCTTGATTTTGTCATATATATATTTATATATATATATTTTTTACAAACATTATATACAGAGTAGCTGATAACGAAGGCAGGATTGTCTAGAACTCAAAAAATCGACAAGTGCTTTGTGTTTTCTCTATTGTGTCAGCAAAGATTTACACCTTTCCACGCAAACCTGTTTCCTTAAAATAAACCGAGTGGACAATCGGTACCAGTGTAGGATAATAATATGCATTATTGATAGGGACATGAAGATATGGGCACCCATCGACCTGGAGCATCATCACTACAATATGCAGTTGCACAAGTCCTCATAAATGGTTTTGACGATGAAGCAGAGACCAGAACCAGCAGCTGACAGTCTCGGTTATCAGCGAGTTGTGTTTTTTTTTTGTTTAAATTTTCACATGACTAACAGCCGTTAAGCGCTCCTTAAAAACTGTCACCTTGCTCTGTTGCACACAAACAGGGAGATCCGTTGCGGAGACAATCAGAGGTAAGCAATCTGCTGGAAGTGTGTCGCGTGGAAAAGTAATGTTCTGCCTGCTGCGTGATTCATTTTCAAGCCCATTATAAAACTGTGCGCATGATTTCTTGGGAGGATCTCTGCTTGAAGAGGAGCTCCAGTGATTCAGTATTGCACTTTCCTAAAGTTTGGGGGGGACTTGAGTTTAAAAATCAGTGCAGCGGAATGAGAGAAATCTTGACTTTTGGTCCGTAGTGTGCATAAAAATTTCAAAAAACACTGGATCCAGCTCCTCCATAATACAGCTTTGTTGTTAGGCCCTGCATACCTGGTAAACACCCACATCTTTAACACTCTACACCCACAATTTATAGCCCAGGATTTCAGTCATGAGCCGAGATTACCACCGGATCCTCCAGAGCCACGGAGTATATTACGCTACCGTTTTCACAGACTGATTGGGATTGCATGAACTGGTTCCAGATGCATAAAATCTGCAAAATTCAGCACAGGTGCGTGTACAGTAACAGACACTACTGCATGTATTGCTACTCATACTTCTTGAGAATTTCTGCAGTGTACAACTAAACTGCAACCAAATCAATTTCCTAATTCGAAGGTGACACTGAAGACCCGATCTCTTGGTTCTGAGTTCTGCCAAACAGCGAAGGTGATACTTGTTCCATTCTGTAAAGGGTACAAGTGTCATACTAGCTGGGTGTCAGCTGTGTAAGTGCGTGGAAACACCAGCAGAGGGAGGCAGAGGATGTCAGCTGATGAATATAAATTAGGATTGTACAAGGGCTCGGCCAGGACGAGCCCTATAAATAGGAATGGCAAAGCTTAGTATGGTAAAGTATGAAATTCAGATGGCATACAAACACTACAACACCTGTAAACACACCTGGAGTACTGTATGAAACACGACACCTTAAGAGCTGCTTACACTCAAATCCAACTCCAGTACTGTTATTCAAAACGACTAAACATCTGCCTTTCATGGTCCCTCTTCATTCGATAATGGCACATCGGAGAAAACGCTCACTGGAATGAGGACAGACACCGTCACGAATGGCACCAGTAATATCAGATACTGCATCCTGTTCTCTCGAGACGAACAGGTCCGGAGATACTACAATGATCAAAAAACACTGAATCCGGATTTGTGGTTTTTGTGCACACGAGGAAGCAGAGGATGGTAGAAGAGGAAAAATGCATTGCTGCCATGCAGTGTGTAGAAGACTGTCAGGGTCTGTGTGTTACAGGGAAGCTGTCCTGTCCTTGCTGCAGCACATTTCTGTTCTGGGTGGAAGCAGTAAGTGTTCACAGTTGTCCATTGTCCGGTTTCAGCGTGCAGTAGTGCAGGCTGAACGAAAATCATTCAACTCTTCATCAGTTGTGCATTCACTAATCCGCGCAAACATAAAGCTCCTGTTTACCCTCGAATTAGAGAAGTGAAGATCTCTCGAGAAGCCTGCCAACATTTTATGTACTTCTGAGGAAAGTTTGCTTTTTTTGGATGTGTTCGTGTCCGCGAGCCGTTGGCGCCGTGAGAAGCTCCTCTCAGGCCTGCATCAAACTCAGACAGTTAAAATACAGCGCTGTCACCTGACTCCAGGCCTCTTTAAGAAATGGATCTGGCTCTGTGCAACAACTCAATCCACTTATAGGTGAAAGCAAAAGACGACTGAGAAAGAGGAATCTTGGTAGTTGTTGCGCTTAGTTGAGTTTATGAAGTTAAGAACGGGCCCTTCATCTGATACACAGTGCCATCGCAAGTCCAATGGTCGAACTGAAATTAAGGACATATTGATTTCAAACTAATTTTCAGATTTGTACTTCTGATAGATGCTTACTGAGCCTCGGTCTCGGTTCATCATTAGTGATCTTCTGTTGTTTCTGTTCTGGTGCCGCAGATGCATTCAACCCCAGGAAGTGGCCTCAAAACAGCTGAGTCTTTTTGATTGACTGGAGCCATGAAGGTGCCTCTCCAAGACTTGACGAATCTGCACAAAAGATGTTAGCAGAGACTGTCTGCTTTCACGTGGAGGATTTTGGAGAAGCCAGGTCTCTTTTTCAGAGCCTGAAAGAACAAGCAAGAGAGAGACATCAGCATCTCATTGTCTCTGTGTGCAGTTTTTCTTCTGATAGGCCAAATACCTGACAAACAATATTCTATTTGGCATTACTTTATCATACTTCATTATCTCGATTTGAGCACTGAGATGGAGCAGCTTAAGGATGACAGTTTTGCTTCCTAAGCTTCACCTCTACAGAAATTTGCTTCAAACCAGAATTACCATCAGACAGTCGAGTTACAGTTCATATCTTTGCCTGTCTGGACTTGCCATTTGACCTTTTGAATATAAAAAAAAATCATTATCCTTTCATTCAAATAAACATTTGTATGACATTAACTCGGTTGTGAATTCTTGAGTTAAGGCCAAAAACATGTTTTGTGAGGTCACAGTGACTTTGTGCATTTATGAGGTTGAACAGGCAACCAGAAAACATAATTCCTCAGACGCAACAACCTGTGATTCAACAGCTTTTAAATCTTCGTCTGTGGTTGGTCGTAAGAATGAGCGGATCCTCTCGCAGTAAGCCTCTGCTTGTGTGAGTTAGCAACAGCACATCCACAAACAACCACCACTGGGAGTTCAAGGACTGAGTCATGGTTTAAACGGTATGTAATTGTGACAGAAATAGACGCATCCTATCCACTTAACAACTATTGGCTTTACTGTTAGTAATGTGTAAACAGCGGTGCAAACCTCCAAGGATACCAAGGACAGTATGACTAAAAAAAGAAGACAAAAAATCCCACGAGAGCGCTTAACGGAGCTTTGCTAACAAAGTTAACTTGAGTTAGTCATTACCTTCACACAGTCAACAGTGCACTAAATGTGTGGCAGTATAATGAATGAGCCATCAACTGTATCTTTTTTCATTCAGGTTTCTAAATGTGCACAAAGAACGTTAAAACAGATGGGAAATATTCTCATCCAAACACTGGAAGCTCAGGCTGATTGTGGCATTAGAATAAAGGTTGTTCATGAGAATGTGTATCTGCAGCTTGATTTTGTGCGCTGACCCTCTGAACCTCTGGCAGTTTCGAAGCAATTTTTGCTTCAGTCACATTTTTAACTCACTGGCAACTCATTTTTCACTGGAATATAAAGTCCTACCTTTCTGATGAAAAATCACTTTTCATTTTTCAAGAATTAAAAAAAAACTCGGAAGCAACATGTACAACCTTCTTGAGAAGTCCTTCATTTGTTTCCATACTTGTCTCCCATCTGATCTTTGTAAAAACTGCCTGCAGTTCAGCCTACTCCAGGTAAACCCCTAATTTTTTGTTACATTACTGAGCCACTAATGGATTCACGGTTGCACTGCAGAGCACAGATTTAATTTTTTGCAATTTTTTTTAATGAGACCTAATAATTAAAGTGTAAAACCGGATAATTTTCCCGATGGAGTGGCACATGGCAGATGTAGTTCAAGGACTGTCTTAAAGTCTCACGTATTCTTTCTGTGTTTTGAGTTTCTGACCCTAATAAATGATGAAAAGTTAATGATTTCTTTAATTACAACAAGCCTTTAGAACGCACCTGACAGGAGATCTGAGGATTAACTGTATTGTATGTTTCATCAGCTGAAATATCTGCTTGTTAGTCAAACTGAAAAGCTTTTCGAGGTGCTGTTACCTGCAGCTTGTTAACCATCTCATCAAACAATTTTCTAGCTTCTGGGCTGTTGGGGTCCTCAAAGTAGTCTTCTATACCAATCTGAACCACGATGGACTTGAGGTTGCGGCAAACACCTACGTGATCGGGAGGAGAATTCAGACAGCATTAATATACAGTTGATCCGGATGTTGTCACATCAAATTGGCATGTACGTTTAGGGTGCTTTTCTTGGCTAATATGTGAGGTGAGTGAAGCATAATAATGGCCCCACGGCGGTGTACAAAGCAGGTTTCACACTCACTGTTGAAATGAAGCAGTGCTTTTGGAGTGACCGGTGTGGAGGTGAGCACCAGCATCTCGAGGCCCTTCAGACCTTCTCTGCAAACCTCTGCTGCCACCTCCTGGTTGATTTCACTCACATGGTCCAGCTCTAACACCTGCAGGCGCATGCAGTTCCTCGCTGCACAGGTGAGGAAGATAAAGGAAACATTTTACGGTGGAGTTGAAATGCATTCCTCTATAAAAATAATATGAGCAGATTTATTTTTTTTTAACACTGAAATTTAGCAACAAAAGAAGCAAAAAAAAGGAGACATCTTATAATATGCGTTTGGATTCAAATATCAAACGTAAGAAAAACATGAATAAATCGAGGCTGTCTGTAGCTAAAGTTCATGATTTAGTGTGGCAGTGTTGGAATTACACTCATGAATAGTGTATTTTCACACTGTAGCCGAAAGCATTGGAGTGAACCCAAGTACAAGTGGAATTATTATTCTGTGAGCAGTGTTTACCCAGTGAAGCCAGGCCCTGAATCCCACATCCAGCCCCTCCCACTCCGAGAGCACGGAGGTGCGGCCAGCATCTTCCAATGGTCTGCAGACATCGGTTACTAAAGCGAGCAGGTTGTTGGCTGAAAGATTTGTTATAGATTTGTTAGCATGGTTATCATAACAGATGCTAGAGTTACTTTTGCAGAGATACTGTATATTTCTGCATTTCTTACCATGGATGTAGTGGCGCCACCTGCAGGGAAATGATATCTCTACAACCTGCTCCAAGGGCCCAGATCACCTCCTGTCCAACTGGATCTGTGGCACTCCTGGAACAAGATAAATACACACAGTTAACAACCATGTTACTTGCAATACTCTCTACACAGGCATAGCATAAAACTAAGAGCACATTCATAATAGAGCATTATTTGTTTGGCAGAGTGGTCAGGGCATCTGAGTAAGTGAAGTTATTCATATAGCAGCTTTCACAGCATAGAGTCAAAAAGTACTTAACACAGAAAATCAGCAAAAGCAAAATAAAAGCCAGAGTGTGATGGTCTACCTGTAGGTTACAGCCTGAAGGGCTCGGCAGTAGCAGCTGGCCAGCCAAAGAGAGCGATCGGTCAGCAGGTTGGGGCAGTGAGAAATCTTCAGTATCAGCAGGTTACTTCCTGTGGCCTTTAACAATGCCTCCAGACCCTCTTCCAGACAGCCGCTTCAATAAAAATGCAAAGGAAGGCAAACAGACAAGTCATCCCTCTGTCCTTCAGCACTTCAGCTGCAGCAGCACTTCCACCACCACAAGCACATTATCCAAATGTTCCTGTAATGTTTGCAGCACTATATGCAAGAAGCAGCACGTCTCTGTAGTGTCTGCACAGCCGAAGAGCGCCTTCTGTTATATAATCTGTCTCCTTCACACAAACAACTTTCCCACTCAAATCGAAACCTCTGCTTGTCCTCTTTCAGGAAATGAAGGCTGATATTTTACATGCTGAGCATAATCAGATGGCATAAAAATGTCAGCATTCATCACTTGCACTCTTCCTGTTGGCTTCCTCTCATCAATCACTGTTTGCGGAGTCATTCCGTATATCGCTCACTTTGCAAAGCAATGTATTTAATGAAGCCAAAACAATACACAATGCTGTAATAACTACCTCAGAGTGACTTGGCAATAAAAAAATGCTTCAATCTCTGTCTCTGTTTCTGCTACATGTGTGTCTCACCGTGTGCTTTTAAGGTACTCCTCCTTGGTTTCCTTCTTGCCTCGCTGTCTTGGTTTGAGGTTTTGCAGGATGAGAGAGTGTGTCTGAGTGCACCACTGAGACAATGTGCCCAGGAACTGAGAGAAAGAGAGAGAAAACATTGTGGCCATAATTGCAGCAACTGAACCACATGCTTCTGGTTCTTGGCTGCAACGTGCACACAACATGTACACGCTCAATACGCACCTTGGAAGAAATGCGAGCGTTCTCCAGCAGCACTCTGGTCCACACCGCTGGGTGACGGGCCACAAACTTCCAGTTGCGGCAGACTTCGGCAGCTCTCAGAAGGGTTTTGGTGTCCAGGTAGGTGAAGATACAGAAGAGAGCCGCACGCATCTTCAGGATCTCCGGACTGATCACCTCGTTAGACTTGGATGGGCTCTTTTCATGGCGGCACGGCTTGCTGTAGACCCCTGTGGCAAGAAAAGAGTCTTTAAAGTCTTTAACACAGTTATGTAAAGTAATGCAGATAAACTGTCAACTGAGTGCATATGCATACACCGATCAGGTCTAACATTATGACCACCTGTCTAATATTGTGTTGGTCCTCCTTATGTGCTCAAAAATGCTCTGAACCATTGGGCATGGACAAGAGGACCTCTCAGTGTGTCCTATGGGGTCTGGCATCAGGACGTCGGCACTGGATCCTTTGGGTACTCTGGCTTGTGCAGTGGAGCCTCTGTCAATCAAGCTTGTTCCACTGCATCCTGATGATGCTTGATCACAATGGGGTGTAGGAATTTTGGAGGTCAAATCAACATGTTGGGCCATTGTCATGTTCCTCAACATGTTCCTGATTGTTTGATGTTTTTTCATGTGGTGGGGGGCATTTTCCTGCAGGGGTAGACCAGTGATATTTGGGATTTCCGTTTGCATCAGGGAATGTGCTTGTTGTGGGACAATGTTTATTTGTGTGTCTAAGTCTCATCAACATGGATGGCAACATCCAAGGTTTAGCAGAACAGCACATAGTACCAATATGATCAATGTCATTTACTTCACCTGTCAGTGGTCATAATGTTGTGGCTGATCGGTGTTTACACAAATGGTATATGCATGTTGGAGCTATTATCTTTTGTTTTATACTTCTGCAAAACACTTCCTAATTGCACTACTTATTATTATCATTATATGAGTTGAAAATGTACATGATCAATTAAATCCAACTCCAAGCTTACCTTTTTCTGAAGCAAATGTCTGAACAAAATACACATAAATCCCCTTAAACAGTGTTAAACAGATATTCTGTCACATGGTGGCGCCAACCTTCAGCAAGACACTAATTGCGATTACATAATTGTTTTTTCTTCTTTTCTCTCCGTCCATTGCTACCCATTGGTCGGTACCACGTGTCCAATCCGAGCCTGGCTTATTCCTCCCGGCAAGATTGCTCCTGGATGACTCATGTCATCTTTGGCCTTGGAAGGCGTCTGCTCAAAACCATCAGGGCTATGAACCATTGCTTACACTCTCACTCTCTCTTCCTCTTTTTCTCTCTCTCTCTCTCACTCTTTTTCTCTCACACAGATGCCACCTACGCTCAAGATTGCCAAATGAACTAAAAAAGCCAAGCTGTGTGTTACATGCTGAGAAAAAAGAAAAAAAACCTGTGTGCTTGTAGATACATACCATCCAATCAGACCTGGCAGAGATTCCCCCAATAAGGAGAACTACGTCAGAGCAGAGGAATGCCAGTAACATGTTGAGTTTTCGGTTAATAGGGGCTGTCATAGCAGTTCATATGAATTTGTCATAGAGTGCTGGCCCAGTTTCACTTCTTTCCCAGACTGCCTGGGCCCACCTGGTATTTAGAAACTCAACAGAAGGTGGAAAAAAATGGAAGGCTGCAGCAATGAGTTTAAGGATCTTGGCATGGCGAGAAGTTAACAGAGAAATGCACAATCTGTGGCGGATCTGAATTTTGCAGGGCACGAAGCCGAATATGAGAGAAGGAACTGAGACATTTTAATGGACAAATATTGGACTGTGCACAAACACGCAGAACAAGAAGAGAACAGCACTTGCAGCAATGTATGACTTGTTTTTTTTTGTCATCTACAACAGAAACACTGGTAAACAAAGTGAAAACACCTCATGAAAGAGAGGACGTTTGCTGGTTAAATCACAATTCTAATCAATGCGGATCGTATCATCCTGCGTGCAAATTAGCAAAATTTATCAGACCTAAACTGATGAATTCTTTTTGTTTCTGTTAGAACCAAACATGGTGAAGCTGCTTTTAGTTATGATGCAACCAATGGAAACCGACTTCCTGCTTCATTTACTGAATTTACTGCAACTTATAACCACACAACAACTGTATGTCCAGTCAATTTTATTATCATTATTATTATAAATGAGTATTTATTTTTATTTCATATTTAATCTTAGTTTATTTTAGTGCTTTTGATTTTAATATGTTGTGTTTTCCTTAAATCGGGTTTTGATGCATTTTTTTGCATTATATAAATCACTTAGACATGTCTGTGTTTTAAGGATCTGCAGCAGAACTGGCAACCCTCCTCTGTTTGTAGATTAAACTTCGGTCAGTGACACAGCTCCTGCAACGCCACAGAGGCTGCAACTCAACCTGACCCAGATCCAAATGCGTCCCTTCTCTTATGGGAGTCATTTTTAAAGCCTTTATCTTGTGAATCCTGGCCCCCATGCATCTGACTTACTGGCTGATTATTAGGTTGAAGGGAGTGGTGCCATACAGGACTACTACTACTACTACTCTCAACAACTTGCCATAGAGCCGTTACCTGTGTTTGGACGGTATGCTGCCCTGCTGTGGTGAGGATAAGGTGCGGCAGACTGCTGGACTTCGGCCACAGCTCTCCTCTCCTGCTCCCACATCTCCACTTCGGACTCGGTGGTTCGGGAGCCCACGTCTGACACGTCTCCCTCCTCGCCCTCGGTGCTGTTCCTGTAAGGCCGCCGCTGCCAGTTCTGGATCGCCTGTTTGCGGAGACCCCAGTTTCTGGATCCACATCCAGGGGAGCGGTCGTAGCCCCCCTCGCCCAGCCGGCACTGCATGTGATAGTACTGGGCCTCAGGACACTCCTCCATCGGGTGCATCTCAACACTGTCGCTGTCGTAACCTCCAGAACCCTGTGAGACTGACTTGATCCTCCCAGATGCTCTGCAACAAATGAGGAGAGAGAGTGCTAGAAATTATGATTTTTTTCTTTGGTAAGACAGTCTAACACATGAATGGTCCATCTTACATTCAATATCAATTTATACTGTAGTCTGAATTATAACAATTAATACTGCTTTCATAATACTACACCAGTCCAAAGGTAACAAAATCCACCTACCAACACCCACTAATGTTCACTAATTTATACATAAATACCTGAAAGAAAATGACAGGTTGTGGTTTTAACAGAGGTTATGTGAAGGACTATTTCTTGGCCGAACACAGCCACCATAAAGTTGCCAGGCAACCGGTAAAAACTCCAAGAGGTCACCGTGCCGAGCCAAGAAATATTTGTCTTAAACTTCAGAGTAACATTGTAATGCTGCACATAGAATACTTAAGGTTCTTTTGAAATTGTTAATACCAGCACAATTTTGCATCCTTTTTCCTCTACTAGCATGATTTGCACATTTTTTTGCACATTAGTTTCGTTATTTTTCTTACATGTAACATGAGTAATCTTGGGGATGGATGAAGTATCTATCTATCTATCTATCTATCTATCTATCTATCTATCTATTATATACCATATTAATTAGTGGGCTTTAGAGGTGTCGGTAACATTCTTAACTACTCACTATTTCTAATACATTTACACCAAAATCCTTATTAGACCAACAAACACATATTTATAAAGTATTTCATTTTGATGTCTACTAAAATTTTATTTCTTTCAGTGTTTAATATGATGTAGTTATGCAAAGACATGGGCTGAGGTGGTTCCACTTGACACTTCCATAAAAGATAAAACTTGATACCAAAAGTAGATGACAGAATTTAAACGTGATCATCTGGTCTACGTCGACAGTGTTACACCTGCTTTAAATTCTTTGGTGACATGTTCATGTTTTTTGATTATTTTCTGCTTGTCTCAAAAAGACTTTGGTCTTTTCTACAAACGGTAACATCCTTGAAGGTCTGCTGAGGACAACAGCAGCGTTTGCATCTAATTTGACAGAAGTCAAAGCATCGGCTGAAACTGAACCACAAATAGTAGCGTACTGTATGACTGACAAGGAACCATTGCATTTCCGAGGATTTATAGTAGAAAGAGGGCGGCTTTCGTACATATGAACCGATTCGGCACTTAAAATAACCTCCCATCCAACACAACTAATGAGCAGTTACAAATATCAGCCTCTCAAAACTAGGCCATTTTTCTTTCTCTCCGTTTCTTTCTTCTCGGTGCTCCCTCGTCTTCTTCTCTGTATAATGAGCCGAGTCAAGGCATCTGCATGTAGCACATTAGGTGAAAAATGAAAGAGAATCAGTGCTGCTACTGCAGGTTGCATCTATAATTGAGGTTGCATGGAAGGTAAAATGCACATTATGCTACAAATATGACTTTAAATTTGTTAAAATCTAAACAGCATCAGTCTGTTTATGGTTCAAATGGTCTAAACGAAGACAAACCTGGGATTCACTGCAACCTAATGAGCTCTTGCAAAGCAGATAAACATGATGGGCTTAATGTTTTGTCAACATTAAATCAATAGGTAGACATAATGTGCAAGATGAAATGATACGAACGGATCCTAATCAGAAGAGCTTGTGATTAGCAATTGCTAATTAATGACTTCAGAGTGTGCACCCAGAATGCAAAGCAGCATCAGAGAGTAAATATAAAACAAGTCAATAATCAGTGGAAATAACACACTCCCTCCTGCATCGTCTTAACTAATGTGTTGCTTATTAATGACATAAATCAATATGAAAAGCCTCAGTTAAGACTCTGAATGGAAGATTTTATGTCCTGATAGTGTCTCGTGTGAGTGCACCCCTGTGCAACATCACTTACCTGTCAAATGATTCAAAACTGTATCAGGTTATAGTAATTGCAGTACTTCTAAGTTTACAAGTAGAGTTTTTAATCTTCCAAAACAAAATATTTAGATAGACTGTATTAAAAAATACAGGCCTCACTGACACACAAGTTAGAAAACCTGCAATCATTGAAACTGAACTAAATGTACTTGTGATTTTCAATTAGCCTAACTGCATAAGCACGGTTATAAAGTGACCTAAGAGCACCAGAACAGTTACAGCAGTTAAAACACAATTGCAGCAGTAATCAGGTGGTATAGAATGAGTCATATTATTGCTAATCAGAGCCACAGTGGTCGTCCAGAAATGACACAATGGATAGAGCACTGCATGCAAAATCAAACCTGTGAAGGACAGTGGACAATGTCAACCTCTACGGACAGTGTCCAGGCAATAAACCCTTTGCTTTCTTGTCCAGCACAAAAACTCCAAGATGAAACTTGATGAAGAAGCCTGATGAATACTGGGAGCACATTCTTTGGTCAGATGAGACCAAGATAAGTTTTATTCGGATGGGATCCAGGGTGTTTGGATGTTTGGTGTGAAGCTGGCCGGGAATACCACAGTGAAAACACAGTCACGACACTGAGGCACGGCGGTGGGAGTGTGATGTTACGGGGCTGAGTGAGTGCAAGAGGTGTTGGGGAGATGACATTTATAGATGCACTGTAAATGTCTGTGGATAGCAAAATACTGGCTGACACAATAACTCTCGGTCTGCAGAATTTTTACTGCAGAGGAATATTCTAACAATCCAAAGCACACTGCCCGAATCATACAAAAGTTTCTATAGAAGGTAAAAAAGGGAAAACTTTGACCTGCTCAAGTATGTTGTTTGAATTGAACCTTTGCATTTTTTTAAGAGGAACAGCAACACAACCCCTCCACCAAAGAGCAGCTAAAAAAAAGTATCTCAGAACATCTGAATTAAAAATGTCATCAAAAATAAACTGGACAATGTGTTGAAAGATTTGAATCTCAGTCATGAAAGGTGTAATGACTTTTGTTGTACTGAGCTCCTACTGTGAGTCCTGTATTTTTATTATAGTATGTCTGGCTTTTAATGTGAAATATGAGAAAATACCCTGGTGTTCAACTTAGAAGTAATACAGTTACTTTAAGATAATACAATTAGAATCATCAGACATTTAAGTGATACTACACAGGGCTATACACACGTCTGTTCTATATATGCACAGTATAAATACATAGCTATCATTAAAACACTGAAAATGCAAAAAAAATTCCCATCTGTCCGAGATGTTGCTGCTAAGCTGACGCATGTGCACTAATGACACATACGTAAATATGTGGTGAGGTCAGTATCAATAAATCACTAAAACTAAACCTGCACACAAGAAAAGCTGAGCTTTACTAGAATCCAGTGACAAAAATAACTTGATCTTTGATGATGAATCCTGAACAGCCAGAGACAGAAGGCTCAGAGGGTTGTTGTTGGGCCACTCTGTGTGTGTCGTGCCATCAGTGATTCGATGGGGAAGGCCAGACAGGTTCGGTGTGACGTCACAGTGGGAAACATTCGCATACCAACTGGGGATGACAGTTGTGTTAGTCAGAGTACCATGACAGGGCCATGTGTCGCGAATCTCCAGCAGATACCTAGAAATACTTCTGTCACACCTCATGTAGTGAGATGTCCAACCTGCATCTCAGTGCTGCAACTGAATGAGAGTCTCTGACTCAAAGTGGAATCTGTTGCATCATACACCGATCAGGCATAACATTATGACCACCTGCCTAATATTGTGTTGGTCCCCTTTATGTGCTCAAAAACGCTCTGAACCATTTGGCATGGACAAGAGGACCTCTCAGGTTGTCCTATGGGGTCTGGAACTAGGACAATGTCACTGGATTCTTTGGATACTCTGGCTAATGCAGTGGGGCCTCTGTCAGTCAAACTTGTTCCACTGCATCCTGTTGATGATTGATCAGAAGTTTGGAGTTTGGAGGTTAAATCAACATGTTGGGCCATTGTCATGTTCCTCAACATGTTCCTGATTGTTTGATGTTTTTTTCCACGTGGTGGGGTGCATTTTCCTGCAGGGGTAGGCCAGTGGCATTTGGGATTTCCATTTGCATGAGAGAGTGTGCTTGTTGTGGGACAATGTCTATTTGGGTGTCTAAGTCTCATCAACATGGATGGAAAAATCCAAAGTTTTCCATCAGAACAGCACATAGTACCAATATGATCAATGTTATTCACTTCACCTGTCAGTGGTCAGAATGTTGTGGTTGATCAGTGTATGTCACAGTGTTGAATATCAGACAACATATGAATGATTTCATGTGCATTTCAACGTGGTAAACAAGAAATAGACAAAGTATTGTCAATATTATACACTTTCTATTCACACAGTCTTGTACACTGTAAGTATTAAAGGTCTGAAACAAACAATTTTTTGTTATCAATTCATTATTATGTCTAAAAACATTAAGAAATAGTGAAAAATCACAAGTTCTAAGGGCACAAAGTGATGCCTTCAGATTGATTGTTTTGATCAATAAGGGAAAAGTGTCATAAAGCTCCTGTTTGGTAAAGAAAAAAATACTAGTCTAGGGATGAAATATATTTCAGATTGAAGGTAAAATGTCCGACCGAAGTGTGCACATGTGCTGCTGACCTACCCTGTGCTGGGGGAGGAACGTCTCTCCGACACCTGGTACATTCCCCTTGTGCTTCCAGAGAGGCTGGAGTTTCTCTGGAGAGGGATACCAAGAAAACAAAACGTCAGAACAGAGAGAAAAATGGTATTATAATGACACATTTAACACGCTTTCTTAGCCAAGATTAATTCTACAGTAGATATTTATCCTCAAATTGAAATCTACACGGTACCTTTGATGGTTGTGATAGTTTTATGACAAAAAATACACTTTTCAAATACTGAAAACATATGAGAGAGACAATAAAACAAAGCACAAGACACTGTATACATCATTTTCACACAGTTGTCACAGTAACGTAGCACTGCTATAAAATATAATTGTTACAGAAGGCTGTTAAATAAATCCCAACTGGAAAGTGAATAAAGTCGTATCAAACTAAGCAGCAGCCTGTTTTGAAATTATCCAGGGAAAGTTTTCTCAACAAAAGAAACTCTGACAGCTCTGATTTTTGTCAAACAGAACACAATCGAGCTGAAAAGAACAACACAATTGGTTTTCTATTTGAAGACAACTGTCGATGGCTTAGTGATTAGTGAGTATGTACTATATAACTAGATAGAGCATCTGAGTAAATGATGATCAGTCACAGATAATTAGGCACGAAGAAGAAGTTTGTTAAGACTGTTGGCGTCATTCGATCTCAAAGGTGCGACAAACAAAAAATACAATAAAATCTCAAAGATACTGAAGGGAGCACGAATGCAATGAGAACATTTATTGTCTATTTTGCTGCAACATTGGTTTGGCCCTATGTTGAAACTTGGGGAAAAGTGAGCAAAAACCTAAAAATACCTTCTCCAGGGGTCAGGAATCAACACATTCAAGTTAGTCCAGCAACTAGCTTTCAAGACCTTGTCAAGGAAACAGCAAGGTTGTGACCAGATTTTGGCGCCAAGTAAAGCTCAGGGGTTTGTAACCTGGCACAACCAATTCAATGGAGCTCTTGCATGGTGGTGTGTCTACAGTTGACAAGTCAATATAAAGGTGGTGGTAGGAGGGGCCATGAAACACAAAGTGTATCATCCTTTGTGTGAACACTTACACAAAAATTACATCTGACAATGATGCTACAGGAAAACACGGGAGGGCAAAATCATGAAGACCATGAATATCCTGCATCAGGGCAGTGCAGCCAGTTAGCAATCAAGCTGTCCTGTTATATTTTGCCAAAGGATCTTGGATGCTTCTGACTTACCAACCAATATTTCCATCCATACACTGCAAAGAAACTCAGCGTCTTTCCTACAGTCTGAAATATCTGGTTGTGGCTCTGAGAGCAGGTGAGAATTTTTAAAAGCATTTGTTGTAGGTGTGCAATCGCACTCCCGCTCTCTCCCTCTCTATTTGACTGAGAACAAAATCCTCCTAGTCACTCTTTCACACATCACTCAGAGCTGCCTGTGCATTGAAGTGTGCTGTGTGCAGAGTTTGTGCGTTTATTTGTGAGTGTGCATGTGTGTGTGTGAGGCGGCGCCAGGTGGAACTCTGTGTACCAGACCAGCGACGTGCCACAGAGCGAAAATGTGCACAAACACAGACACTGTCACTCCTGCTCTGTCTCTCTTTCTCTCTGCTTTACTCACACAGCTTGTTTCTTGGCTTAATGCCAGTGAAAATGGACCACGGAGGAAACAGGCAAACACCATCCGTGGCTCTAATTCCTGGACAGGCTGCAGTGAAGGCAGAGCAGGGACACGTTTCCAAGGAATAGATGGAATCAAACATATTTATCTGGAGGTAAAACTCCATCTGGTGACTTAAGCTTGGTTTAAATCAAGTATTTCTCTATTTCTACCCCTTGTCCTTCCTCTGTTACAAATCCAAAATTTGTAAAACACCACATTCAGTTAATTAAGGCTATATTCCCCTTGTTTCCTGTGAAGAAAACAAATCACATTCAGCGTGGAAAGAGCTAGAGAGTGAGCAAGAAACACAGTCACCCATCCCTTCTCTCACTGTCAGTCCTAAAATACATCAGTGGCTCTGAAACCTGTCTCCTAGGAGATAAGGGCGACCTTGCTGATGCAGTACAGAGCGATGGAGACTGTGAAGGTGCGTGGTTGGTTGGGTGACATCTCTGGGCTTCCCTTGACAGTGTAACAAGATGCCAACAAGTGTGCGACTCCATGCTTTTACTTGTCATGTTGATTATTCACAGGGCACAAGCATGCAGACATGAGACTGAGTGGTGTTTAAATTCGAAGAGAGAACGTCTAAATTTAGGCAGAATTTCAAGTCAATCGCAGGTCAAACGGCTTTTTAATATAGCAGAAGAAAATAAGGGATATAATTTCTGTGTGTGAAAGAATTCCATTCAAAGGCTATTTCAGCTTTTTACTCCTTCATAACATTACCAAAGAAGTATCACTCATATTATTCACTGTACTGTGTGACTATATAAAGTTATCAAGCCGAGAATGCCAACAATGTCTGCGCACTCAGTAATGCTGATCTAAGGTCAAGATATTTTACTTGGTATCGCTCAAATAATATGCAAAAATGAAACTGTGAATTCCTCTCAGGCAGATCTGCACAGCATCACATCTGATTAAAAATCATGTTGAAACCTTGAGCGAGAGCAAGAACTGGTTTCCATGGCAGCACACACATTTGTGCAATGTGAAACAGGTCACCTCTTTTTCTACAAGTGTTGGATAATAATTTGAATAAGTGACATTTTAAGATCAGACACTGTCTGCTATTAATTTTTTTTTTTTATCATTGTGTAATAAGACAAACTAAAAGGGGAAAAGTGGCACAGTTCAAGTATAAAGCCTGGAGACAAAGAGCTGAATTTCCAGCTTCCGGAGCAAGAGGCAGCTTTTTACTTGAGAACCCTTTCTGGTCAGGATGTACTCTGCTGCGGAGCTTCACTGTTCCCACAGCTTTGATGCTGAATGCTAAACAGACATGGATCAAGTCTCCCGTTTCACCTTGTAAACATAAGTACGACTCTTGTAATCCTTTTGTGAGCAAGTAGCACTTAATTACAAGACAAAACGATACAGACATTAAATAGGCAAATATGCACTGAACAGCCACAACATTAAAACCACTCGCAGGCAAAGTGAATACCATTGAATACCTTGTTACAGTAACACTTGACATGGGGTGGGATATATTAGGCAGCAAGTGATGGGTACGATGAGAAAGTTGATGCAGTGGAAGCAGGAAAAATCGGCAAGAATGAGGATTTGAGTGACTTTGACAAGCTGCTAAAAGGTGATGCGAGAGAGACCTGCACGATATCAGGCAGGTGGTTTTAGTGTTCATCAGTGTAACACATCTGTCCCTCATTTCCACTTAAGAGAAATCTTACTACCACATACAGCAATATTTAGACAACAGTTATACTAAGTGCGAAAAGAAGGTACATAAAGGCATAGTTTTCCCAGGTTGCTGTGGAAAGACTTGATTGATCCACACAGGGCCTTGTGCCATAATTAATTAGACTGTTAAAAGTGATATTTTGGACTTAAATGTGAGATCAAAGTAGCAATCTTTCAGATGTACTTAAATGCCTTTAGGATAACAGCAGTTATTCTAATTTCTTTTGAAGTTAAAAATGCTGTAAAACCCGAGAGCCCTCCATCCCTCTTATTTGGCTGAAAGCAGATTTTATATAACTACGATGCAGAATTGATCTGTTATGTGTTTGGAATAACTGTCTACAACATCTTTATATATCAGAATCAAATAACTTTATCACATTTGAATTGGGTTTGAACGTGTGAGAGGAGGTCACACTCTTTTATTTGCAAGTATCAGTGGTGCAAACGTTGACTTTGTAATCACTTTCTATGCATTCGTGTCCATTTGTACTCTTTTCTTATACCAATACACCTCATCTGCGTAATTTCTTCAATACTCTCATTTGTGTGGTCAGCTTCTTCAGAAGAGTGAATGATACTACAGTAAAAATATGAATGCTTGTGGTTTTGAAATAAGATATTCAACATCATATGTAAGGTGGAGGTCATGTAGTATAATAAACTAGATTATAACCTTTGTGCATACATACATACAAACAGTACATAGTTAACAACAAAGCCTAAATGTTTTAGAAAACTTATGTTCAACTTATGTTCAGTGATTGAAGCACCTGGCAACTTCCATTTACTGTTGCATTTCAGAATAAAAATAAGTTTTGCTAATACAGTCAACAAGACACTAATGGCTGGCCAAATGACTTAAAAGACTTCAAGTGCACGTTCATGACACACGCACACTCTCATCACCTACAAACCACAAGCTCAAAATCTCTGCCCAAATTGAACATAAACTCCTTCTGCATCTCGTCCCATTTCCCATCTCATTTATCCCATTACAGCTTACTGAACTCCATCCGCTGATGTATGAAAAAAGGCTGTCTGCTGCCCTTTAGCATCACAAAGCAGAGTGGACTTGTTGTCTCAGGCATCTTAAAGTCTATTAGGGGTTTGACCTGCAGTGCATTACAGGGACATTACTCAATATAATCAATGCTTATGCACTATTCAGCAGCAAAAAGCTGCTCTGTTACGGACTGTCACAAAGCTGGAAGTAGTAGAAGTTTTATGCAGTCTTGAAGTGGAGCATTTGGTAGTAAAGATGGAATTCTAAATAGTAAATGTTATGAAAGAAGAAACAGTGGTAAAAAGTAATATTGAGTTACTGTGACAACCAAGTCAGATGTGTTTTGAAACAGGTCAAATGATCATAAAAGAACTTTTCGTGAATTCGTGCAGTATTTTAGTACACTTTGCATGTTAGCAAACCTGTCTTGTGATTTCTTGTCCTATAATAAAGACAGACCTTGTGCATGGGGCTTGTTACAGTGTCTTCTGAACAATACAATGACCCATTCAAAGACACCAACCTGGCGTCCGTTCCCCTTCGAGGCCTGCAGGCTGCAGCGTCCCAGGCTGCCGTTCGGTGTAGTGCCGCAGCTGCTGATGATCTGCAGCTGTTTTTCGGCTCGGTCGGCTCGGTCCAGCAGCTCCTCGATAAACTGCTGCAGGCGCACCTTAGCATTGGCCTCACGCGCCGCTGTCTCCTGAAGGAACTGGTCAATCTGGGCGACCTCCCTGCAGGCAGAGGGGAGAGGGGGAGCTGTGTTAAATGGGACATTCTTTAAGCTGGAGGGGATACTTGGTTTCACAAATCCGCTATAAGAAGGTCAGGGAGCAAACTGTAGACCTGCTTGACCTCCCTCGGGCCAGAAAGGTACATGTTCAGCATGGATTATTATGCACTAGGTCCTTATGTGACTGCGGGACGCTTCGTTTTCTCTCACATACGCACCAGCTTTCCCTCCCTGTCTCAATGAGATGATACACACCGAGGGGTTGGCGACAGAGATATATACACAATGAAGAACACAAAGAGGTAAAGAAGTAGAGAAATAGAGGGTGAGAGAGCAGCTGGGTATTTTCACCGCAGACACAGCAGGGCCTGAGTTCCCTGTCATTTGAAGGGACAGTGTGTTACCCAGATACGGAGGCAAACAAACCAGGAATTCAGAGAGCGTCAGAGGTCGCCTGCAGCCGGCTCTGTGTATTTTTTTCTTGCCTTCCCTGCAGCGATTCTGCTCTGTCGTCTGAAAAACATTATATGAATGAACAATCGTGTGTGTGTGTGTGTGTGTGCAGGGTCTGAAGATAAAAAATTCCCAAATGTTGAGATGTGATTAGTCACATCATATTAGCCCAATAAGTTGAATGTTGGATTACGGATTACATAAGCAGTCCCTAATGTCCAGTATTACTGAGGTGTCATTGCGTGGATGGGAACTGGTTTTTGGTACGAATCCAAATCAGATCA
Source organism: Dascyllus trimaculatus (assembly GCA_024666655.1). Classification (NCBI taxonomy): domain Eukaryota; kingdom Metazoa; phylum Chordata; class Actinopteri; family Pomacentridae; genus Dascyllus; species Dascyllus trimaculatus. Next base: position 28,938,440 of record CM045447.1, on the reverse strand, counting down.
AATCATAATGTAGTCTAATATACTGTATTGCTAACAGAAGAACCTAAACGTCACCTCTCTGTTATTTTGATTCTTTAAACTTGCAGATATGTTTGAGCACTTGGGGGCAGCGGAGACAAGTTGAGCACAGCCACGTCTTTTTTAGCAAACAGTTGCTTACTCACTCATCATTCAGCTGAGAAACAATATAATCATTCATTTGGAGTCGTGCTTTCGGCCATTTGTCAGTTAGCTTTGGTTTTATAGCTTTTACATGCCGTGTGACCAATACTATGTGATCTTTGAGAGCGAAGCTGGACGGATAAATCTCACTTTGTAAAGTCGAGGGGAGCTGCAGAATCAGGTGAAAATTCTCTGATACATTCAATATTGTATCTTAATAATAGCTGCTTTTAGTTTGCTTCAAATGACTGGGATTTTAACTGTTCTTCTTACTAATTCTGTTTGTATAAATCTACGAATTATGTGGCCTCTAAAGCAAATGCTTGCAACTTTTCCTTGACAGTCTAACAACTGTCCATCTACTAATAAAATAACTCACTGAATGTTTCAGCACCCCTTTCCACATTCAGACAATCCCTTTAATATGTAGCTGTAGTATTTTATGCTTGTTAAGGGGAATCAGTCTCGATCTAAACTTCTATAACTTCAAGAAGCTCCAGGCATCCTCCAGGCCTTTTTCTCCCTCATGTATCCACGTTTGTGCCCTCATAAACAGCCCAGGTCCATCTAAACAATGCAGTCAGGAGAGCATAACAAGGCAGTTCAGCTATCTGAAAGGAACCATTAAAACAGTGCAGACCGTTACTGCAGACATGGAATGAGGAGGATGTAAGATCACTGTCCTTTCAATTTAAATAGGTTTGTGCACATGAAATAAAGCAAGTCACTCATATGTTTGTTACTTTCCAGTCCAACGAATGTCAAACCGTCACGCGATCCAGAAACTATTCCGAAACAGCAACAACATGCACAACGAATGTTCTCGAAACGGGGACATTCAGCAGATAAAAATAGTTTGGTGTCTGGCACAGTTAACTTCTCTTTATCTTCAGGCAAAGATTACAAAAATATGACTTCAAAATTAGGCGGCTGACTGTAGGGCAGGAACGAAACCGATACCACAACTGTGAGTAAATAATCAGTGAATCAGAAAATGATGTCAAAATTAAATGGCTTCTTGACATGTGGCGATGTGATCGAGCCTCTTTAGAGCCACTTTGTGATTTTGCATAATGTGAGATAAACAGGACTGAGCCGACTGACTCATATAAAACTGGGGGTTAAGGGACTAAAAGAGAACTGTTACACTCATTGTGGAAATTTACAGTGAGTGTAACACAAGCATAAAGAATGTGTGTGTTTGCGTAAACCGTCTCAGCTCCGAGCTCCTCCATCCATCTCTTCCTCACCACACTGTAAACTCTGCTCTCTGCTTCTGCAAAAAGGGAATTTCGACATCCAGCCAGCACATCAGTAGATCACATCATCGGGGATCTCTGAGAGACACACTGAAGACACAGGCAGCAGGCAGGTCTGCATTTTGTAGAATCTATATTTATGAACATAAATAACAGACAAACCTCCTGAGGGCATGCAGGGTCTTTGTGTAATTCAAAATCCAGGTTAAACTGTTACATTCTCACCCGACTACATGAACCTTAACGTGGTATTAGCTGATTCCTCGGCCACTTGAGGGCAATGAAACCCCTTTGGGAACATAACACGGATGCATTACTGTTTGCTTCACGCATTTCTCAATATTAACACTCAATCACAACTACAATATTTTGCACACATACTGCGAAAACTGAAGTATTTGATGAATTCTGCAGCTTTAGCTAAAAAGAAATAATAAATTAAAAATGAAAGCATGCCATATCAATACATGCAACACTGTAGTTAAACCTTGATGACTTGTTGATGGTGTTTTTTAAGTCACTGTGTAAAGAATGACAAGAAAAGTTAAAAGCAGTCATTTTCAGTGAACGAGAGCCCATCCTGAGGTGCAGAGTGTACAACAGGAGTCACTTAGACGTCTGATGATTCCATATTGTATCACCTTACAGTAATTTCATTGCCTTTAAGTTGAACACAAGGGTATTTGCTCATGTGTTACATTAAAAACCACCTGTTCAGATTTATCAAATTAAAAATACAGGCCCCATAGTAGGAACTCAATGCAACAAATGTCAGTACGGTACAGTCTTTTGATTACTGTCTTTTATTTTTTTATATAATTCATACGTCCAACTTATTTTTCATGACAGACTTGATCCTCCTCAGCATGGATGACATTAAATTTCTGGGCAGATGTTTTAGAGAGGGGGTTGTGTTTTTCTACGTTTGTCTTTAAAAGAGCTGTTCTATTAGATTCAAGTCACATACTGTGGTTGTCTCGTACTGTCTCACACTGTTCTGCACAATTATCATTCTGAAATACTAGAATATAGTTTACTGCAGACACGGAGTCATCTTGTCAGCAAGTTTTGTGGTATGAGAACAGCCATTCATTCCCATATCATCGCACTCCCTCCTCCATGCTTCACTGTCAAGACTGTGCATTCACTGTGGTGGTCCCGACCAGGTTAATACCAAACAGACTATCTGAGCCAAACAAAGTTACCATGGTCTCACCTGACCAACGAATGTGCCACCAATATTCATTAGGCTTTTCTTCGTGGTCTTTAGCTTGTTTCATATTGCAGTTTTGTGTCAAATAGCACAAAGGGGAATTTTTTCTTGCATGCCATTCATAGATGCTGACATTGTGAGCGGTCCTTTCACACTGTCTGAGCTGTCACAGATACTGACAACCACCGTAACAAGTCTGAAGTACCTGCCCCTCTGTTCTTCAAAGCTAGATTGTGAAAGTAGTGCACTGTCTGTGGCATCACTTTAGAAAGACGACCACGACAGCTCTGATTAGCGGTACTATTTTACTTTAGTCCAGCATCAGTACGCAAAACATTTGAAGACTGGAATTAACTCAAAATGCTGCTGCCAGGCTTTCAACACGTACCAAGAGAAGTGACCGCAAAACACCAGTCCTTGCTGTCCTTCACTGGCCACCTGTGAGTTTTACAATTGATTTTCAGATTTTACTGTTTGTTTTTAAAGCCTTGAATGGCCAGGCCCCTGCCTACATCCAGGAACTATTAATTCCTCATGAGCCTGAACCTAGCCTGCGATTCACCAGCAAAGCCCTTCTGAAGGTTCCCAAGTCCTGTTTGGTCACTAAAGGCGGCCAAGATACGCCTCTAAGCTCTGGAATGTCCTGCCTGGAGATCCTAGGCAGGCAAACTCAGTGTTCTGCTGCTTTTATATTTACGATTTTACTGTGTTTTTATGGGATCTTACTGTTTTTATTTTTATTGTTTTATGCTACTATAAAGCACTTTGTAACTGTGTGTTGTTAAAGGTGCTACACAAATGAAGTTATTATTATTTCTGTTATGCCTCCTTCTAAAATAAGACAAGATAAGACAACCCTTTATTAGTCCCACAGTGGGGAAATTTGCAAAGTTACAGCAGAAAAGATTAAATGCAAACATTTAAGGAATTAAGTATAAAAAACATTAACAAAATACAAAAATATACATAAGTACTAGTAATCTAAAAATAACTACTAGAACAATAATTTATGCACATATCAGTGGTATTGCAGATTTTTTTGATTAAAAGAAATGCTGACAGAGTATTATTATTGCACAGATTGTCTATATTGCACAAATTGTACGTCAGTAGAGAACTAATGAAACAGCATATATTTTTGTGTATGTAGTAAAAATAAATATTGCACATGGATTGTACCAAGGAGATGTATGGGATGGAGATGGAGCAGTGCTATATATATATATACCTATTGGTATAGTACTGCTTCCAGTATACCTGTATACCTAGCTATACCTCCTGATTACTGCTGCAACTGTTTCGACAGATTTGCCCGTCACTAATCCTCCTGTAATCTATTCCTTTGTGAAGTCTCACTGTCAGATTTTTAAATTCCTCCAGCAATTCTTTTCAGTGTGGAGTCATGGACAGTCTGTAAGTTCAAAACAGAGGAAGTTCTGATGTTCACAGGTCATTTTATAACCATGTTCATGCAGTTAGGCTGATTAAAAATCAATGGTGCGCCTAATTTTGTTTCAGCATTACTGGCTTTCTAACTGTATTCAGGTGACTCAAAAGTGAGTTCATTTGACATTTGAATGATACTGCACAAGGGTCCACTTTCTTTCACTTCTGTTTTATACTGTAAGTGGAAAATTTGACAATAAAAAAAGGTTTTTATAGCCTTTTCCCCTTGAAACAGCTGTCACTGAAAATCATACCGTAAAATAATAATAAAAAAAACAGGCCGTAGCTGTAGCTTCAAATCAATGAAGCTGAGAACAACAGCGTCAGATGATACTTCTCTGTGGATTTGTCATCATGATTACTTTTACATTATGTGTAGTCAATTGATTCATTATTTTTTAACTGATTAGTGCAGCTTAAAGTACTCATTTTTCACAATACCCGAGTCTTTTTTCTGTGTTTGTTTTTTTTTTTTTTATCAAGTGTTTTTCGGGAAGCTTTTCCTCCAAGCAGCTGGTTGGATGGTGTTTATTTCTTTTACATGGATTTCCATCTTTTTTAATATACGTCAGTGTCTTACACTGCATTTCCCGTTTGTTTTTAATGTATTACACAAAGCACTCTGAATTGCCTTTCTGTGTTAAATGTGCTGCACAAATATAATTGCCTTGCCTAAAGGAAGAGGGAAGAATGAAAAACAACCATTGATAAGAATAATGCCTTCTTTGTTGCAAGATAAGATGAGCTTTTCTATATAATCAGATTTACATGGAGCAGTCCTCAGTCAGTGAAATACTGTAGTGCCAAGACTTGTGACCATCGCCCTCATCAAGAACACATGACGAAATGCAGGAAGACATACACATAAATGAGCATCATTAAATCATCCTGCTGTATATGATGCATCTAATTACACTTAATGATTCCAAGTATCATTAATTCTGATTTAATAATTAGAGCTGTACCTAATGTGAGCACGTAATCTACCTGATGTGAGTCATTAAACAATCTGAAGCAGAAGTTTTGCTCTCATTATAGAGGTTAATAAACACAGAAAGCAATGACCAAGGGCTGTTTCAGTTCAGCCTCCAGTACAGCAGCGACAGCAGCTCAGGATTTCTAGAAATAGTCATTGTTGAGCTCGCTTTGCATGTACCCTAAATTAGGCCATTTGTGTTTTGGCGTCTGAATTCCGCTGCATCGGTAATTTGTATTAATTAATTATTCAACTGTATCAGAGTTTTGTTTTACTGGAGACAGATACAGCAGTCCCACGACGGGGAACATGACGGGCACAACACAGGAAAGCCTTTCCCTCTCTTTTCCTGTGGAAAGAAGAAATGCACAGATGTACCCACTGACTGCCTGCCTGGCAATCTATGGGGAATGGGGAAGGAATGGAGTCAGGTGTGAGATTAAAAGAATAAAACAGACAGCACAGGGTGGAAAAATAAATATATTTTTACCAGATGTATCCATGTGTAAGTAGAAAGACAAGAAAGAAGAAAAAACAGAACTGAAGCTGATAAAAACCCTCGACGAGGACAGAAAGGGCACAAAGACAGTGAGGGAAAAAAAACACACTGCGGAGGCAAAAACAACAGACAGCAAACAGAAATCTGCGGTCATGTGGAAGCAGAAAAGCACCGGAGGTTTGACAGAAGAGGGGAGGGAAATGGGATGCGGCTGCTTCCTGTTGTCAATCCTAATTTGTCTGCACACACTCCGACGTACAGACACACACCTCGCTCTCGCTAGTGTGACTCACACCTCGGAAACAACGCCTCAAGGTGACAAACATGCCCGCGTGTGTTTACCCGGTCGCTTGGAGAGCTGGAGAGGCAGACCGCCATCTTTTTTCTGGTCGATGCATGCAGGTTGTTGGTTTGAAGCATGATTCAGAAAAATTGGCAGTGGTTCCACGCTGGACCGACAGCATCCTCATGACACACATTTGTGACCTCGTACTCACAGTTAGCTCACGGTGCCACAAAGGTTTGTCTCCTCTCTATCTCACACCGACACACTGAACATCCAGACACAGACTTTATAATTTAAACACGCATTTTTCAATGATGTTGCTCAGAGTGATCAGCGCATGAATTATTTATTATTATTCTCTAAAACAAGCCCATCTTCAAATAATGATATGAACCTTGTAACTGCGCAAAACTTCAATCTATATCTGGTAATTTTGAGAAAAATCTTTATGGGCTTTCTTTAAGAGATTAAGTTGAGAAGACTGTTACCACTCATATCTATAGATAGGGCAAGTAGTTGGGTAGCTTAGTTTAACACAGAGCCTAGTAAGTGGTACATACAGACATTTGTGGCTCCCTTTCCTGCGAAAAAAGACAAAAAGCTTGGAAGCATTCTATTGCAGTGAAAAATAGTGTGCAGCACAAAGTGAATTAACAAGTTTGTGTCCCTGTGGACAACAGAAAAGTTAAGAAACTGCAGTTTTGCTGTGTGTGCGCTCCTATTACAAAGTAAGGATCCATTGCTGCTGCTGCTATTGTTGCTGTGTTCAGTTTGGCCCATTATTAGATCCAGTGTTCAGCATTTTTCTGATTATCTGTGTCCCTATTTTAGTAACTGCTTTCCGATGAAATAAATAAATATATGAATGCTCCAATTTAGTTCTGATGCAGCCGCCTCTGTCTGTCAACACTCTGTGGCCTCAAGTAAAGTCCAGTCCACAGCACCACCTAATTGATTACAAGTCAAAAATAAGGATAAACATTGAAAAGTTTTGGGTTGTTGTTGAAGCCAAATTCAAATGAAACAAATGTAAAACATACACCGATCAGCCACAACATTATGACCACTGACAGGTGAAGTGAATAACATTGATCCTATTGGTACTATGTGCTGTTCTGATGGAAAACCTTGGGTTTTAACATCCATGTTGATGAGACTTTGACACCCAAATAAACATTGTCCCACAACAAGCACACTCCCTCATGCTAATGGAAATCCCAAATGTCACTGTCCTACCCCCGCAGGAAAATGCACCCCACCACATGGAAAAAACATCAATCAGGAACATGTTGAGGAACATGACAATGGCCCAACATGTTGATTTAGCCTCCAAACTTCTTACACCCCATTCTGATCAAGCATCAACAGGATGCAGTCGAACAAGTTTGATTGACAGAGGCCCCACTGCACAAGCCAGAGTACCCAAAGGATCCACTGCCAACATCCTGGTTCCAGACCCCATAGGACCCCCTGAGAGGTCCTCTTGTCCATTCCCAATGGTTCAGAGCATTTTTGAGCACATAAAGGGGACCAACACAATATTAGGCAGGTGGTCATAATGTTATGCCTGATCGGTGTAAATAAAAAGGCATTTCAATGAAGTTCTGCTTTGGAGTTTGCATTAGTCTAAATTTTGATACAAATATTTCCATTTTAACATTAAATATATATTTGTTCTAGATATCAGGTATCAGTTTCCTCTATTACTAACAACCAGTATCAGTTCTGAAAAACATCAGCACCTATTGCTGTGCCTACTGGTATCTTGAAATGACTGACACTGTTTGAATTGTAAGGCTTTGTGCTTTCTAACAACACAGCAGAATTTTCTCTTGGCACATGTGTGGGCCAACGAGTGTTAAAGGGTAAACCATGCAACAAATGGAGAGTAAAAATGACAGTTCACCATTGGGTTGATGTGTTGTCCAGAAAACAACAGACACAGTGTTTAGTCATTAATTACTTTCCAAATATGAAATGTTTATTTCAGATTGTAAACAGTTTAAAATCCAGCTAAAGAAAGTTTTTGGTACCTCAGACTCATCAAATATACCCACCACTCACCACATCTATCACATACTGTGTAACATATGATTTATTTATCGTGCCCAGAACTGTACAGAGATAGTTCCCTCTCAGCACTCTCTACTATTTTTTTTTCCTCTGCAGCTGTTTTCAGCACAGAAAGAGCCATCTGGACATCACTGCTCAAAGAGACAGTTAGTGATTAGCTGGTCAACATAATGAAGCATTTCGAGGATAGAAAGCCAAATATTTCCCCCTGGAGTAGCTTGAGACCAAAGACAACGCTCAAAGAGAGTGGATACTGAAATTACATTCACCAGGTGACCAGAAATGTGGTGTTAAATAAACTATAATGTGCCGGATGTGTAAATAAGCAACTGTTTGCTAACACATTCACCAAAAATGTGCTTGACAATAAAATCATATTGCAAGATTTTGCTTCATTCACCACTTTAGAGCCAAAAAACAAACAATAACTCTGCTATTGTTTTGCTTTTTTCCCTACATGACAGGGAATAAAGGGCAGATTTACCTGATATGAATTCAAAATCTAATCTCTTGTTCCTTAATGCACTTGCAAATAAAAAAAAACGGCACATTTATTCTCAAAACCATCAGGTACAGTTCATTCAAAGGGGCTCTGCAAATGTCCAAAGCTACTGCAGACGCACAGAGAAATAATGAATATCTAAAGCAGCCATGTTTCATTTTCCTTCGACACAGCAGCCATAACAAATAGTAGAGCAAAGACACCCAGCTGTAACAGGCATGATTAATAAGGTGTGATCTTCTAAAGTATTCCCTTTAAATGTTAATTACAATCACTGGTCAGCCTCCTTTCACAGTTGTCACCATCTCTGGCCATTAATTCTAAATTATGCCTAATTAATATGTAAGAGCAGAGATGATTGACTGGAAGTCCTGGAAGAGGAAGACATGGCGGCTGCATGAATGCGAGCTTTCTCTGCCTAAACAAAGGACAGCTGCTTGTGTGTCGTTCTGTTTTGACACCTGGATCAAATAGTGTTTTTTTCTCGATGAGACAGATTCGGCGGGCTACACTGTGTCATCATGTCATAATGTCAAACATTTGCGTGCATTACACACAAACACACGGAGGGGAAGGCAGCGTGGAGACGTGCAGGGAGGATGGCGACATGAGTGGAAACGGACAAGGATGAAAGGATGAGAGAAAGGGGATGATGAAAGAGATTCAGGCTGAAATGTGCTGCTTTTTCTCAGAGAGAGAAAAAAAAACACGCATGACTGGTTTCCCATGAAGCCACATATCCAGGTCTTTGCTCAATCGATCAAGGGAAAATAAATATTTTATTTCGGGTCGACCACTTCTTCTCTACAAATCTAAACTCCCGTTACGAATCACAGATGGTTGAGTCACTCAGAGTTCCAACAGAAAGGTAATCATGTGAAGCGTTTAAAATGCATGGGAAAAAAAAACAGCCTTAATCGTTATGCAAGAAAAGACCACCGGAAATCCAGCTATCAGAATCGTTCTAAACAGAGAATGAATCTCAAATGCTTGTTTGTAATGATAACGATGATGGTTTGTGCTTCTGGATACAATCGTCAGAAAAATAGAATCAGAGCTGGAACTAAATTGATGGAAAATACCAGATAAGTGGAAATGTAGGTGTGGTGGGGATAACCGTTTTCAGTATCAATCATCATTTTGTTGATTAACAGATCAGTTTATATGATGTGTGAAAAGGCCACGTCTGACTTCACAAAGACATATTCAAATAGCTTATTTACTCCATTATTCTATTAACTATAAAAATGACAAATCTAACAAGAAAACCAGGAATGTTTTAGTATTTTTGTCTAAAAATTACATAAATGTTTATTAGATAACCACAGACATCTCAACAGTGGCCTTGGGAGGATGAAGCTCTGTTTAAGACTATTGCAAGTCATACATGCATCTGAACATACAGAGCAGTGAAAAAGATCATCAAACTAATATTTATACTATTGAATATTAAACAGAGATAACTCACAAAACACAAAATGCGGATTTTAAAGGATGATTTATTAAAGATTTGCTGAAAGCCTGTATCACCCCCGTGAAAATGTAATTGCGCCCCAAAACCTAGTAACTGGTTGGTCCACCCCTGGCAGCATCAAATGCTTGTGATAGCTTGTGATCAGTCTTTTACATCAACATTAGATGGTTTTCGATCCCAAACTGCCCTTTTTTTTCTTTTTAATATTATTTTTTGGGGGGAGATTTTTGAAAATTTATTGATAGACAGAGTGAAAGGGGGTAGAGAGGAGAGAGACATGCAGCAAAGGGTCGTGAGCCGGACTCAAACTCACGACCGCTGCTGGCGACCTGCGCCCGCGTGGTAACGCCTTAACTCAGTGAGCTATACAGCGGCCCCAAACTGCCCTTTTAAGGTTTGTCACAGCATCTCAATTGGATTGAAGTCTAGACTTTGACTCGGCCACTCCAAAACCTTAATTTTGTTCTTTTTGAGCCATTCAGAAGTGGACTTGCTTGTGTGTTTTGGTCATTGTCTTGCTGCATAAACCATTTGTGCTTGAGCTTTAGATCATGAAGTGATGGGTGGATATTCTCTAGGACAATTTTCTGATAGAGAGCAGAATTCATGGCTCCATCAGTTATGACAAGTCATCCAGGTCCTGTGGAAGCAAAGTAGCCCCAAACCATCACACTACCACCACCATGTTTCATGTTATCATGCTCTTCTTGTGAAATGCATTATTAGCTTTAAATCAGATGTATTAGACCCATGTCCTCCAAAAAGTTCCACAGGATGTTATTTCAAAAGTCTTGGGGCTCATCCAGATATTTTTTTGTAAATACCGGATGAACCTTTATGTTCGTTTTGGTCAGGAGTAGTTTCTGTACATAGTGCAAGATGGGCTGAACAGCATTTTTCCTTCAAAAAATAAAATCATCATCTAAAAACTGCACTTTGTGCTTTCTTGGGCTATCTTTGTCTTGCATTACAATCAGTCTGAGGATCTGAAACATCTACGTGTCACAAATATGCAAAAATAGAAGACTTATGTACGGGGGGCAAATACTTTTTCATAGCACTGTACAGTATACAAACCAGAGGCTATGTATAAAGATGAATGATGTGCCACTAATTCCTCCAACTGTACAGAAGTGAAGCCAAAACAACTGATAAACTATCTTGTGCTGGTGTCATCACTCGCTATCAGAGTCTGTGCTGTCTTGACCAGGTAGCAGAAATGGTTGACTTCACTTCTGGGAAGCTGTCAGAATGTCCATCCTTATACAGAGTCTGTGATATACACCAGCCACACTCATTCAGCTGAACAGACTGACAAATAGAAAATCCTGACAGCGTTGCCTCCATATCAGGTTTCCACTAAGAATCAGCTCCACACACAGACTGACACTAAACCCAGAAGGATTCCCCAAGAATGTTACACTCTACTACATTATTATCCGTCAGAGAAATATCAAATTGTTACTTCAACCTTTGGTGTCAGTCTGAACAAAATGAGATGAAGAGAAATGTGTCCATTTAAAGACTGGTTGCGTCGCCCTTAATGTTTCCTTTTTCCTTCCTATTAAAATTGTTTCAACCAACCTCAAGGACACTCATGTCAGTTTCTTCCATCTACCAATCAACATGAACGGCTCTCTGCTCATAAATCCTGCTCAAACTGAAGACTGATATCCTTCGGATCATCCGTACGCTGCGGGCTGATCCATCTATCATGCAGAACCATTTCTTGCTAGAAGCCACTTCATCTCACTGCTGGAAACCTGAGTGCAGTGTCTGCATACACACATTTGGTATACATGGAGCATAATTCTCTCTAAGCTGGCATTACTTGCAGTTCTATTGTACGTTATAGCTGAGATATATCTAACTGCAGACATCCAGTCTAATCAAAAGAGCTGTGCGGACAGTAAATGCCACATATTGTGACACATATAATGGAGCAGAATTTTGTGCGATGTTCTTGTCGATACAACATTTTCTGAGATAAGACATTAAAAAAGCCTGTAGAGTGCAGATTTGTACGCGCATGTTTCATAATGTCAAACTGCTTGGAATCAGCAATTCAATGTTTTTCTCTCATCCAAACAATTTTCTTGCTTACGTGACGTCCATTCCTCAAGCAATCCGTTTTGAGATACACCACTTTTTAAAAAAAAATAATATCCATCCATCCATTTTCTTCTGCTTATTCGGGATCAAGTCTGAGTGTCACCAGGTGAAGCAGAGCATTCAAATCATCTACTCTAGTTCCTCCTGGGGAATCCCATTATGCTCCTAGGGTTGATGATGATGTGTTTAAAACAAACAAAAAAAAACGTTTAACTGCAGTTAATACCAGTATGCATTTTTATGCAGATGACACAATTATTTACTGTTTTACCCCTGCTGTGTAACCCCTGCTAAAGCTCTTGAATCTCTGCAGAAAGCTTTTGATGTGGTCCAGCACACACTTGGCAGCTAAAACTAGTCCTCAATGCTGAAAAGACTAAACTAACATTGTTTTCAAACTCTAACAAGGCCCCTCAAACTGCCCCCCCAGTCTGGAGGGAAATGTCATAGAGCTGGTTCATATGTACAAATACCTTGGTGTTCTGTTCGATGACTCCCTCACCTTCAAGCCCCATATTGAAAATCTTGTATAGAAATTCAAACTTATAATGGGCTTGTACTTCCAAAATGAATTTTGTTCTTCATTTGAGGAGAAAAATCGGCTTGTCACTGCAACATTTTTATCCATTTTAGATTATGGAGACATGATGTATATGAATGCCTCGGTACAATATCTTGGAAAGATTGACGCTGTTTATCACGCTTCTCTGAGGTTTATTACTAACTGTAGATCCTTGACCCATCATTGTGAATTGTATTCACCAGTTGGATGGCCTTCCTTGTCCACCAGGATGCTTGGGCATTGGTACACTTTTATTTACAAAGCCATTCTTGGACTGCTGCCTTCCTACATCTGTAATTTAATCACACAGAGAAGTGTTGATTCTTATTGTTTGCGTTCAAATGATCGGTTGTTGCTCTCTGTTCCAGTTGCCCGCACAGAACTGGGGAAAAGGGCTTTTGTTTACTGTGCTCCTTCTACATGGAACATGTTGCAAAAAGACTGGAAATTAAGTGAACTAATTTCTTTGAATGCATTTAAATCCAAATTGAGAGCACTTGAGACGACCTCCTTGACTTGTAAATGTTTTTTGTAAATGTAATTTTAATTGCTGACTGCTGATGTTTTAAATTGTGTAACTTTTGCTGCCTCTTGCCCAGGACTCCCTTGAAAAAGAGGTTTTTAATCTCAATGGGACTTTCCTGGTTAAATAAAGGTTAAATAATAAATTATATATGTTATTCCACTAGAGAAGTTTGGGTTTACCCCAGGAGTCTCCTCCCAGTAGGACATGGCCAGAAAACTCTCGAAGGAAGTTGCCCAGGAGGCATCCTAATCAGATGTCCAAACCACCTCTGCTTGCTCCTTTCACCGTGAAGGAACAGCAGCTCTACTCCAAGCTCCCTCTGGATGACCGAACTCCTCACCTAAGCCCAGCCATTCTAAGGAGGAAATTCCTTCTGGTCGCTTGTATCCACAATCTTATTCGTAAGGTCACTATCTCAACCTTATGGCCATAGGTGAGGATTGAAACATAAATCAGTTGATAAATCAAGAGCTTTGCCTTCTAACTTGACTCCCCTCTTCACCGCAACAACCCAATGCAACTGCCACATTATTGGCAACGCTGCACCAATCCATCTGTCTATCTCACCCTCTGTCTTAATTGTGATCCGTGGACAAAGTCCTAAGATACGCCTTCAAACTGGGACAGCAACTCACTCCCAATCCTGAGAGAACCATGGCTTCACATTTGGATGTGCTTAATCTCATCTCGGCTGCTTTACACTGCAAACCACCTCAGTGTGCGATCGGTCACAGTTTGAGGAGGAACAAAACTGCATCATCTGTAAAAAGCAGAGATGCTACTCTGAGGTTCTCAAACCAGATACCCTCTTCACCTCAGCTGTAGCCTTAGATCCTTTCCATTAACATCACAAATAGGATTGGAAATAAGGGGCAACACCTGCAGGAAACATGTTTAAATTTGTGCCAAAAGAGATTTCATATTCATCGTTATGTCAGGTGCCAAATTATTTTTCAATGTCCGAATAGTCCACACCCCTAGAAAAACTGCAGCTCACGTTCCTTCCCCGACTTCTTTTCATTAGAGAGCCCTCTGAGCTCCTGCCATGCTTCTTTCTCTCAGACACTGCTGTTAATGAGATGAGCTCTGTTTCTGCTCTGACAGCTTCACTTTGCAGTCAAGATTGCTGCTCGGTTAAAATAAAGGCTCGCTTCCTGAGGGAGACACTGTGACAGCAAACAGCACGACTCCTCCATGTTCTGTGGTGCCTTCAGAGCCTCCAGGATTCTCATGCTGCAGAAGACATTCTTAGTTTATCATAGCTGATTGCAGGAATAAATCAAGCCTCAGGGCTGAGGCCTGCTGCAGCAACCGTGTGCCTGCGCTGAATATGATATGAAAACCAGATAGTCGTCTGTTCTCCGTGCTTTTCTGCGCAGAGGGTGGACACAAAATTATGAACATCTTCACAAATACCACAAGTGCAACACTGTCGCCCTCCCATGTTTGTACAGAACAAGGTGGGTACGATTAGGGATGCACTGACCTGATTCACTGGACTGGTATCAGAACTGATGACTTTAATATGTAGATCAACCCTTAATGGTACCAATCCAAACTAAACACAGTGTTTTGATCATAAAAATTGACTGGTTAGTTGTGGTTTTCTCTTAACGTGAAAAATAATACCGAGTTCCACCCAGAGAGTTATCCAAACTAAAAATACTGCACTGTTCACATGTTTTAGGCGCTAAATGTTAAGTTAGGATGCTTTCAAAATGAACCCATTATTAGGCATCGCTGGTCCTATGAGATCAATAGAAATGAAAAACATTATGTCTGAAAACCTCTAACCAATCTAAACAGTACTGTCCAGCCACACAAAATTATACAACAAAAGTCACTTTTCTGACACTATAAGCCAAAAAAGTGAATGACAGTGATTTTTTATTTCTTGTCACACCATTAAAATGGTTTGTCCTACATTGAATTACATGAGGCAACAGAAAGTAAAACCTCCCTAAAAATACCTTTATGACCTGGCATTGAACATTCCTGAAAAGTGATTTATTTTTTAACTAAAAAACATGTTTTCCACCCAGATTAATTCGCACATCTGACAAGGCCGATCCTGTTTCCCCAGCATAACACAATCATAACATTTGTTTCCAAATACATTATTATACCTATATGGTTGTCCATTAGTCTGCTGAATATGTTCTCAATTATCCTGCATTGCGTCACACACTGTGCAAAATTCTCATCAAGAGTCCAAGGTGGTGTATTCAGGTCAATTGTATTGTCTGATCAATACCACAAAACCTAGAGATGTTCAGTACATGGCACATAAAATGCAGAACTGAATAGCTTGGAGTATCAACAAAAATGATTAATCAGCTATAAAATAGTGGGTCATTCCTTTTTCATCGCCTACTGACTGATTAACCTTTGTTCAGGGTAGTGTATCCACCCCCGTACGTCTTACACAACCTAATGCAACCGGAGTAGCCTATACAGTGTTATGTCATGCAGCAGGACATCATTTCCTTTGTGGCGTATTAAACAAATTGAGACACTATAATAAACATTACAGATGAGTTAATTACTAATTGTGCTTCAAAATTATCTACTGTAATAACAAGACCATTATCATAGCAACCAAATAATCATTATCGCATGCCATCAAGCAATCATTAATGGCTAAAAAGATCTCAAACAATGTTCAACATATTTCTGTCCCAGACACAAAATGGGGCTGTTTTTCTAATTTGAGTGAATCCGTAACAGGCTGGAATGATGGAGATAACCACCCGAGCATTTTTCCCTTTTCCTCAGGCTCTACTTTCTGCTGATTACAGCTGCTCTCATTTATTCCAGCTGCTATTAAACCACTTAACAGCCATGCTTCAGGGACCCTCTTATTCATTCAGTTTTGACTGCTATAGAGTAGCGTGATGTTTATCATTATGGGGGTTTTTTGTGACTGCTACACTATAAGCGTGTGTTGGGTTTTTGTATGTGTTGTTGTTTGTGAGTGAATGTTTCCGATAAACAAAGCCGCTGAGATGGTAATGAAGTCTGAAAACTGAACAGCTGTACCTGAGGCATCGTGGACGCTTTCATAATTACATACAGGATTTTTAAGAGCAAGACAAATGATCAGGTCAGTGTCATATTTTCATGCACGCCACTGCAAGCAGCAAAAAACAGTTCGTAGGAGTTTCTTCTGGTTGCATAGCAACCTACAGTAAGGTGGCTCACATTTTCACTGATGTGAATAACGATGCGTATCTCCTTGACAGATTTTCACACAGCCTCTAAAGTCACTGATTCCTTACATTTAAAACCTCAGCTGACTGCATGAGATGGTTAGGGAGACACATTTGAGCCAATAAGTTGCTTTTCTGTCAGTTAACTACTGCTTAGTCATCAACCCTGCTGAACATTCACCGACTGTGATGCTCTTTTTCCACCTCAGACTTACTCTGTATTTTAGAGTCTGAATGAGCTTACTGTTTGACTGCCAGCTTCTCCTCCAACAGAGACACAAGAAGTGTGTGTGTGTGTGAGAGAGAGAGAGAGACAGAGAGAGAGAGAGACAGCAAGAGGCTAAGCTGCTGACATCAGTAGGAGGGAGTCACACAGCCCAGGCTGGGATTTCTAGTCTACTGCATGACCTTCCCATGTGTGGTGCTGCCAGGTTTGGGATCCATGACCACAGTTAGTGTAACCTTTAACAAGAGAGGGGCGGGACGGAGGAGAAGAAAAGCACACTTGTCTTTTGCTCAGTCAACCCAATGAGACACTGTTATGTCTTACCCTGTCACAAGATCATCCGCGTCTACAGATTTAGCTGTCGGCGTCATGAGGCTATAAAGTATTGGAAATACAGGATTTTTACTGATAGTCACCACAAAGGGACTGGCAATGCTTTTGTGAGTTCCTTTGACCTACAAGGACAAGATATGTCTTTACAGCAAGCATTGCTAAGTTCATATTTTAAATTCATACTGAGGAATGTTTGTATGTTTTTCTGTTACATGTTGTGGCATATTGAATAAGCATATTTTGCTGTACAGTTCGGTTTCAATAGCTTTATCCTGTTCTGATGTTTTCCACATATTTTCGTTGCCACTTGTCTGATAACCTGTCCAATATGTTGGTCAACTCAGGTTATAACAATAACAATAACAATATTGATAAATGTGACTTGATTTGAGCTGAAGGCTCCAGGAAATTATGATAAGGATTTTTTACTATTGATATTTTATCTATTGAACAAATATTTCAACAGATTTATCAATGACAACCATATCTGCCAGATGATACACATAATGACGCTCTACTATTAAGAACCAATAAGCATTAAACAGATCAGTAATCATTTGACTCTTTGTGTAATATCCACACGCCATTTATTGATGCTTCTGCCAGCAGTAAGTGAACAGCACATGCACACACACAGAGACACACAATCGCGTACATACAGAGCGGTGATGTGTGCAGCTGCGTGTTTGCGATGAGATTAGAGGCCTTGCAAAGTGACGTTGTGCCTCTGACCCATTACTGGCATTCAAGCCTGATAAGGAGACCGAGGAGAAGTGATAAAAACCGAGAAGATGATAGAAAGACGGTGCTGGCTGTCCTGACAGATAAAGGCACAGTTCAGATCCTCTTGTTAACACCTGTTGATCAGTTTAACAAAGGAAATTGGCATCACCAAGCAAAGAGCTTGTCATGTGGATGCAGATGCAAATTAGTCTATATTACGTAGACCTAAAAGCTTATCTTGACACCTTTATTGATCTGTTTAGGGACAAATTCAGATGCTTCAAATAACCACATTCTTTTGACTTCTCCTATCTCCAGAGCTTTCCTTTCTTATGATATTACTATTATGCCTCATAATTCCCTTTTGCAAACGCTTGCTATTAATAATAAATATGAGGAAACATTTAATTCTGTGCATCTTTTAAAATTTAATTAGTGAGACAGAAAAAGGGTAACCCCTCTTATAATATGTAATGCTCGAGACTCCATTGTTTTTATTTATTACATTTCACTGTAGCATATTATCAGGAAAAAGCTATTCGTCAAGCAATGCCTCGAGCATGTCAGACTTAAAATAGCATCAGCGTTCGGAACACAAAATAAATCATGGTGGGATTAATTTCATTAAAAGCTCTGAAAACCAGAAAAATAAAGCCTGGTCTCACTCACTCTGTGTGCCACGCTGTGGGGAAGGTCCAAATCATGTTCAGCTTGCTTCACAGTGCTATGATTTACATCCGTCTGTTTACAGCAGCCATACTTTCAACTAGTACAAGAAGCAGCATGGCAGCTTCATACAGGGATGTGAGAGCTGCTGCTGTCCAACCCTCCGTTCAGCAGCTAACCAGCCCTGGAGGACACTGGACATATGAAGACTACATCTGGTGGGTGGATATGACTGAACTGGCAGAGACATAGAGGTGAAGGTGAGGACGAGTAATAATGTGTTTCAACCTGCCAGTATGCAGTCATGTGTTCAAATACCTTCAGAAACCTCCTCCCCCAACTTTTTCCAACATCGGAACAGCAGGGACTGTCTCAGACCATTTATGTTACTTTCATAAGCCGACAGTCTGACATTTGTACCCATTCTCCCTGCCATGAAGATCTGAACTTCTCCCTCAGCTCTCCTTTTTCATCCTTGACGTGGCTATTTCTATTGCTTCCCATGCAAACAAACAAATGCAACGCTGTGAGTCTCTGAAAATATGCACTGCTATCCCACCTCTGACTTTGCTTGGAACAGCTATAAAGGCTTTTGATTTCCAGCACAGCCAGACAACATGTCAGGTTCTCTTCGAACATAAGTCAACCCTCAGGAGCTATCTGTTATCTGGTCAAGAGAGGAGATTTTTTTGTAAATCCAAGGATAGAATTTTCATTCTTGACTAGCAAGTTATTTCACCATAGGTCAGTGGACCAAGACCACCTCAGACAGATGATGGACTCACCAAACACACACCAGTTCACCATCTTTGGGGCACAACACAAAATAGACAACTTTTTGCTTTGTACACACACCAGCTGCAGCACAACCCTCCACTAGGGTCAAATCTACAGCCCATACTGCATATAAATAGTGTACACTATAGTCATTATCATAATTCACCATATCTGCAGTAAGTTGATGCGCAAAAATACATTTACATTTGTACTAGCAGGAACGACACAATGCATATGCTAAATGCCAGAAAAAATAGCTTTAATGCATGGACAGAATATACTTAAATGTTCTCACTTCTACACTGTGAACACATCTGCAGTAGAACAGGTGCATGTCACTTACTGCTGTTTGTGGTTCAGCTCTGCCTCCTTGTTCACCAGGTCCTGCTTGAGGTTAGCTAGCATTTCCACAGAGACGTCCACCTGCCGAGAAAGCTCCGAGGCCTTGTCCTCCAGGTCTTGCTTCTCCTGGCTCAGCCGGTCGCTCTCCTGCTTGGCCCGCTCCAGCTCGGAGCTCTTCCTCTCCAGCTCGGCCTGCAGACGGCCTACACGGGCCGCTATTTTCTGCTCCACCTACAAGACGAGAAGAACCTGAGCTGCCTAATGTGCCACTGTAATCATTATATTGTTTGAAATGCAGCTAAATATGCAAATGGGGTCATTAAATGAGAAAGCAATTAACACATGAATTAACAAAGAGTTCTGTCAGCAAACATCTGTACGTTTTCATTTTGGTATCTTCGTCTTACAGCATCATTGCTTTAAAGATTGTTTTTCTCAGTAGGATGTGCTGACAGCCCGAATGAAAATATCGAGATAAGTTAAGTGAACTTCTTGAGCTCTCTAGACTGCGTGTCGACAGCTGTATGATGACAGACAACATTATGACACCGCACTGACAAACTGAACAGATTTTTCAGGGTAACTGATCAGATTCAGCAATGAGCTGAATCTGATACTTTTCTCTCTGCTGCAGAGCTCAGAGTTCTCAAAGCAGACCGAGAGCATCAGGAGGAGCGCTGCTGCAGTTTAATGGCTAAGCTAAATAGTATATTTCCTTAACTGCTCCGGGACTGCGCAATAGCCCAACAGCAGAAATCAAGTTTTCACTGTGTACAACTTTAGCGCTGTGAGATGAGATATGTTGTGAATGAAATTGAATTGAACTGAACTGAACTTTACTGGGGGTCAGTGACAACTACTTCACATGTGTCAATACATTTGGCGAACAAAGTTGATTCTGATTCTGTCAATCACATGTACCTCTTCAGACAGCTTCTCCAGCCTCTCGTCCAGCTCTAGCCGTTCAAACGCCCGCGCCTTCAGCCTGGCTAGACCTTCCTCATAAGCTGCTTCTACTGCACTCGCCGCTACATTCGCTGCCACCGCTACAGCTGTGCTGGGGTTTCCATGGGGACCTGGGTCTGCGGATGTCATGGCTTTCTTCATAAAAATCTCCCCCAGGGGAAACTCCACATTCGGAATATACCGGGCTGCAGTGTTGGAGTTAGCCGGGGTCAAGCTCAGGTCGTCCGAACAAGGAAGCTCACGGCAGGGGAAGCGCCGTTCCTTCAAAGCTGAAGGTCGAAGTGGCTCGAAAGGGTCGTTGTTGTTGGCGGGGGTGAGGAGAGCTCCCTCGGCCACTAAGGGCAGCAGAGCAGCGGCGTCGCACACACTGTTGGATTTGGAGAGGACGTAGAGGGTCTCGTACGTGTGGTTGTACTCCAGGTGGGCGCGTAAGGACGACAGGCTTCGGAAGCGCTTGTGCTCCCCGCAGCGAGGACAGCGGTATGGCAGGTCCAGAGAGGCCATTCCGTGCAGTAACTGCCGGGGGAGAGGGGGGCGCTCAGGCAGCACAACGGCAGCGCCAGTATGAGGGCACGGAGGTCAAGCACCCGATCGATGGTCCTCTCATGGTGACAACAGGGCAACTCGGGGGAATCAGCAGGAGGAAGAGAGATCCCATGTGCAATGGAAGAACCAGGTCAGTCACATGACCGCACAGAGAGGCGACATTCAACTGGTCTTCTTACTTCATCTGCCATGGCTTCCCAGGCTGAGGTCCTGAACAAAGAGAGAAAATGCAAGTTAGAATTAAAAGGTTGAGTAATTTTGACGAAAACTTAAATGAGAATTCAAAACAAACGGAACAAAAACTAGAGGTAAAAGACAAAAGCTAATGTACCTCCAAAGGATATATCGGGGAAAAACAACACACTTGTAAGCCTTTTCCTACAACAATCTCCATCTATTCCCTGCAACATAGTCAAGGTAATCCTGGCACTGATTTAACTTCTGGCTGAAACTTGGTAGAGTTTTTATGATTTGACAATAAAAATGGAAAAAATTAACTCCCAATAAACCAAGCTGTAAATAAAACCAGACCAATAAACACATTTAAATGCAGCAATCATCCTCACACGGCAACGAAAAGAAAAGAGAAATGCCTGATATTAGCACTCTAATTGTCTTTGTGAAAAAGTGATTTTTGGTTACAACCGCTACCTCCAAATTAGAAATTCTGCCGTTTATAGTGCTCATCACACCACTGAACAGAAACACTGATTAAACGGATAATTAACTATGACAGATACACGTAAAAACTGTCACATTTAACATAAAAGGATGAGAGCAAAAATGTGTTGAATAAGTTATGCTATAGCAATCATTAAAGCAGCTAATGACAAGGCAGAATAATGCAGAAACATGTAGTAAGTGAGATTAAAATCATAAAGCCTATTTCTGTCTGTCTGGACTATCTAGACTCGCTCAACAGGAATACTGATCTATGAGTTGATTGGTCGGGAAACATGAAACCTTCACTCCACTAAGGGTTAAAAAGGAGACTCCTGCACTGGTACACTGAAATACTCAGAGGAAGACTCAGGGAACAGTGGAGAAATGGAAATGGATCCATTAGTGAGAGTGCTTGTTAGTGCCAAGTCTTAAGTCTAAGAGGTCAGACTGGATAATGCTAAGTCCTTTGCAGAGGGATCTAGTAACCCCCACTAGGGAAAAAAAACCCTGCTATCTGTTATCTGAGTTTTATCCTCCTCATGCAGTCTTTGTTTCTGCAGTTCCTTGTTTTAAATGCTGCCTTACATTTCAAACGATGCTACCGCAGAAGATGAAGAACAGGTAAGCTAACTGAACGCGTGCCAAAATTAAAAAAACAAAGAGTAAAAAAGCATGCAGTTCAAGTATTTCCCTGTGTTTATAAAACAAGAATCTACCAGAAATACAAAATGTATATACATTTATTTATCATTTCCATCTGCCACTTAGATACTGAACAGTGTGAGCCACAGCAAGAACATTGCATTATTTGTTTATCCAATTATCTAGCACTTGAAACCCCCAGGTGAAATAAAAATTCAGCATGCCAGCCTCCATTCGGCTTTCAAGCCTCCACTGGTTCCTCTGCATCGGGTTCTCTAATTAAGGTGTAGTTCTTCTCCAGTCAGACACCAGTGCAATGACAATAAAAAGCCAAGCTCTTCACTGTGGCAAGATCCAGCCATCAGCCACAACATTAAAACCACTGATGGCTGAAATTATTAACAGTGTTTACCTCGTTACACGACTATGTTCTGCAGGGAAACTTGGGTATTGGCATTAATGTGGATGGCAGCAGCACTTCCCAGTGGCAGTAGCCTCCCCTAGCAGGACAATGTGCCCTTCCACACTGCAAAAACTGCTCAGGAAGAGCTTGAGGAACACAACCAAGATCTGAAAAGCTGTTGATTCGGTCTCCAAACTACCTAGATTCCAATTTGATCGAGCATCAAGCCCAATCCACAGACCAAATCACCACAAGACACCCTGAGAGATTGTGAGTCCATGTGCCGATGGGTCAGAGCTTAGGTGGTACAAGGGGAGCCTACACAATGTTAGGAAAGTGGATGTTAGAGATGGCTGGTGTTGGTCTTTAAATTGAGTTAGCTACCAAGCAATTTCCAACGTTGCACTGAATAGATATTTTTGAAGTAAAGTTCCTCTGTTGATAGAAAAACCACATACCAACATAAGCTTGTAATATTGGTTTCAATGTGGCTGTAATCTACTATTATCTTCCATGACTACATAGCATTATCCACATTATAGTATTTAGGTAAGAACCACGTTACGCTGGCTGCTGTGTGCTATAATTTTCATTTTCAGTTTTACTTTATTTTACGAGGGAAAAGCCTAGATGGGATTCAAGTCAGTCCAAGGACAAGGGGCCATGTAAAACCAGTGAAAGAACAGTTAATACATCCAGTTAGATGCAATAAAAGAGCAGAGGCATTCTTTTTAAATGCAAATGATGTAGAAGAGCAATGTGATTCATGTGTCCCTGTACATTTGTACCAACACGAGTTTGTTCACTAATCCTTCAGGCCCTGCT
The DNA here is from genome assembly GCA_024666655.1 of Dascyllus trimaculatus. NCBI lineage: Eukaryota > Metazoa > Chordata > Actinopteri > Pomacentridae > Dascyllus > Dascyllus trimaculatus. Next base: position 28,915,029 of record CM045447.1, on the reverse strand, counting down.
GAACTCGTCCTACATCATTCTTAGCGTTCTCCAGCCAATAAAAAAGAAAATCCTGACTGCCAAGTATTTTTAAATACTGAGCATATACCTCTTCCAGCAAATGCATTACTGCAGGTTGCCATTTAAAAAATAAAAACTATCAGCATCTCAATGGGTCCTGGATCAAAAACAAAGAATCCCAATGCCCAGAATGTGGATCGCTTTACCGAGCTGTTTCCGCCAAACAATCCGAGTCCACATGGCCTGCATAACAATTGAAGCCCGTGTATTAGAGTGTGCACAGTCTGTATTTCAACATGGGCCATTTGGACTCTTACAGCTGGGTATAAATGGTATTGTACCCCAATCCAAGACTGGAACTTGAACCAGACCAGATCTCAAGACTTTCTCTCTCAGAACATTCTATAGCAGCTATTAATGAGTGAAGCAGCAGGCACTGAGGATGCAATGACAAACCACAGATGCAGACCATTCCTCACAGTGGGCTCATACACTGGAAATCCCCAGAAGTCACACAGACTGTTATTAGACGTCTGGTGAGGCTGGATCAGGGAGTGTACTGGCAAGTCGTGCCCACTTATTAAAGAAAGAGGATTTCACAGACCCAGTCACTACACTGCAGACAGCAGGCTCTCCCATCTGCTTAAAATTACCAAGCGAGGTATTTAAACAGGCAGGAAATGGAAGGAAGTGAGGCTGCTCGGTAGCCACATGTCACATCCTGCCAATGGAGCTCAGCTGAAATATTTCAAAGAGCTGAATTTGATGCTCTATTGTGGACTGTGAATGGTGGACACAGAAAGTTCCTGAGACGCATTTAACACAAAACAAAAGAAAATCAGCAGCTCTTTACTGTTCTCTCTCCACATTTCAGTTCTTTTTCTCTCACAGAAAGCCCTCTAATTGGTTCGCACCATGAGAGAGCACTGTCTAAGCCACCGGCTGCAATGACCAATCAAAAGGGTAGGAAAATCCTCAGCTCAGACACCACCTCAGACAATTTAAACCTCAACACCTGAACATAATTAAAAAGGAGATTTAATATGTATGGTGAGATTTATAGAAGAGACATAGAAAATGGAAAGACAAGAAACAAGATGGTATAGAATTTTTTTTTTTTTTATCAAAAACAGTAATTTAAATATGGGGTGGGAAATAGCAGCTCAGAAAATATCTAGTCCAAGTGTATAGCATGAGGCTGTGCTTGATTTGATGTATGAGAATGATGAATAGGCCATTTATTTTAAACTGATCTACTCCACTCCCATGACAATCAGTAACAAAAGTCATCAGCCTTACCAGATCATCTATCTGCCTCCAAGATCTATTAAGGGATCTTTATCTTAAACTGCCCATGTGACCCAACATTGATCAGGGTGTGTGACCAAACATTGATCAGATATACAAGCAGTCCTTTCAAATTAAGTAAGAGCAGGAGAACTGCAGGGCTCGATGTCTCATTCTAATTCCTGCACTGATCAGATGCACATCTGCAGCAAACTCTGAGCCTCATTTGTGTTACAGAACTATTTTGGGCTGCAAACACAGAAAAGCTCTGTAATAATGATCCCACAGAGCAGCCACCTGGTGCTATAGCAAAATATCCCACTGAGCGGCAGAGTATTTAGCATTAAGGGGCCCAGTGTATCCGCTGTGTTCAGTTGTCCTTGACTGATATTTGTCCTGGGCCGACGGGAACACAAATATTAGTAAAAATCCAAATGCTATTACATTTACAAGCAACATTCTTGACTGCCATGACACAACATTAGAAATATCACCCCAACTGGTTGTTTTATTTCTCTCTCGAGAAATCCTACTCCGTGGACTTTTAATGGAAAGGTGCTTTTTAAAGGGCTCTCTGCTGGGAAACAGTAACAATCTCATTTTCATTGTCTGTCAAACCTATAAGGGCTTTCAGACGGTCAAACAAGGCATTAAAGTCTGGCCAGTGAAAGCACATATAGACATACAGGAAACAGAGCGAGGGCTTCAATTTGACCATGGTTCTTTACAACAAGGTCATGAGTGAAAGTGATGGTATCGGGGCTAAATGGCTCTTTATCTATGGGGCAGAAGCCTGAAATCTCGGGGTGGATAACAGTGGAGGCTGGTCTACTCACTTACAGTCCATTTTCATTGTGAGAAAAATGGTTTTCTGAACATAAGGTCAAGAGTTACAGGTGAATAGGTTCAAACAGAAGTAGATGACAAAGATATAGAAATGTGATGACAAAGAAGAAGAAAGGACGGAGACAGGCAGAAGTAGAAATGTGAGGAGGTACAAGAAGAGGACAGATAGCGAGAGAGTGAAAGTGTTTCACAGCAGGAGAGGTATATAATATAGCACAGGAGGGTTTTCACATTGTAAAGAAATAATCTGGAACCAAGAGAGCATGTAAAATGACCTTAAAATTATTTTAGTTTAAAAGGTAACACTGCCTTCACCACTGCTTATGAGAACACAGTTAGCATTTTTCTGTTCAGGAGTAGGGCTGCTGTCAAGTGTTAAAGGCACGCCATCGAGTTTCTGACAGGTATTTGGCTATGTGGGTTCTCATTTTAAGGATGTAACAGTACACAAAATCCACAGTTTGATAAGTACTTTGGTTCTGAAGTCACAGTTTGTATATTCTCAGCGCATTTGTGCTCAAAAAATGAAAACATTCTAATTATAATGTCTAATTGACATTATAAGTGTCTAACTGGTCATAGTTGTTGCTGTAGCAGTTAAGGCACTTAAATGCTTGCATGTAATCGATACTAGAATTTTCTAACCTTTTTTATTCCAGGAGTTCCATAGACGTAAAAAAAAGACTTCTCTCACTGTTTGGATCACAGGATGTACCAACCAAGTAGGCAGCATCACCAAAACAAATATCATGTGTCGAGTGGTTTTGGACGAAAACACATATCCCTCATGCACATGAATGATGACACACATGTGCTCATACATTACATGTGCAGCAACAAGTCGCCAGAGGCAGCAACTGGTCTGAAAACTTTCAATGCCAAATAGTGAGTGTGTGGGTGAATGAGTTGTACTGTAAAGATCTTTACTTTTAAAAAACACTTTATAAATGTAGTTGGACTGGTGACCTGTGCAGGGTATAGCCAGTCTCTTGCCCAGTGTCAGCTGGGATACACTCCTACCAGGATAATGCAGGTTTCCAATGTCCCCCCGCGACCCTCGGCAGGATAATGCAGGTGTTGCTAATAGATAAATATTAGTGTGGATAATCACAAATAATTGTGAGACCCAATTAAGACTGAATGAGCCCTGAATAACTGCTATAACATACCTTGTTTTCATATAGTCAACAGTATCACTAATGTACTGCATGTGATTTTGTGTTCAGTCAGAGGTATAGTGACACACCTGGAAACACCTTTAACAATGTCACCATGGGTCGTTTGATTAAGTAGCTTATTATGATCCATAGTTATGTTTCACTGTGACATGATGATCATGAAGTGAGGTGACGTAGTTACAGAGCCAGAAAGTCAGTGTGCGAGAAAGGCCGGGGTTGATGGCTGGGTCAACAAAACACTCGACTCTAACGTTTCATCGACAATCCATAATCTCAATAAAATGTTTATTATTTTAACTACGACAACAAAAATCACAATCAGTCATTTGTCTGCCTGAACTCAACCACACAGGAGCAAAAAGTACCTGTGCTATGTTACACTCCCACGGGTCGTATTCTAAAGGGTAAGCGATCTATATGGTCATTCAATTTGGAGGACTTCTCGGGTCACTGGCTAACAGTTTGTGTACACAGCAGTATTTAAGTGGTTTTAATTAGAATGGATGGGACACTCGATTGCAGCTCTGCATATAAGAACTCCGATTGTACCTGCTGTCCTGCTGCGTCTGTGCTGTCAGCGTTTTATCTACCAAAGACTAGAAGACGGAAGCTAACAGCCACAACATCTGTTCTGATCCAGCAGCTTTGCAGATCCATGCTACTAGATATTTAAATATTTTACCCCTAATACCCACTGCAAGCTCAACCGTCTCAGTGGGAGATCCCTGTCTGACTCAGCCGACCCAAGGTCTGTCTCTCTTTTGAAATCTCTTTCTACATAAGCAGTTTTCTTTTAAGTTGTTCTCGCACCAACCATGGTCAGAAAGTGGAAAATACAGGTTGTCTACATACTACATATTTTCAGTTTATTAACTATAGGCATGTTTTCTATATTTCCCTTGAGGCATACCTGCCTAAAAGGGCCTTGGATGGCAGTGCTCTGCATAGCTGTTAGCACAATGAACAAGACCGCAAAAATAACAAGAACATCGGAAAAAAACTTAGATTTTCATTTAAATGCTTCTCTTTGGTCTGTGTTGTGCATCTGTTCCTCAGAATACTGTGATTGCACTTGTCACTACCTGTGGTTTCAACAAACCATTGATTATTGGACAGAAGGACATAATTGGTGAAGATAGCCCTGATTAGTTTAGGATTATCGGAACCAGGCCATCACTGTCACCAATGAGACCCAAGAAACTAAGAAGCAGATGAGCATCAGCTGCTTTGTTCAAGCTTTTTACAATCACAGCTGTGTAGCTATCAGCTGACTAGTAGCATCCAGTCATATTCACACAGGTGTACAGCGACACTTCTCACTGTGCTTCTGCTGCTCCCAACATCCTCCTGATGTGCTATACTTTAATATTGTTGATTTAGCTCCGATTTAATGTCTCTTTCTGAGTTTATTACAGGGGTGCATGCTTCCAACTGTGTAACCATTTTCCATAAACGGTGATTATGTTCCCTGTGAGTGTCTGTAAGCGTCTCTAACTGAACTGTGCTCACCATAATGAACTAATTCATTCGAACTCCTTACATTATCCGTGTGAAGATACTGTGATGTATGCTGCAGCCACTGCAATGCAAACTCTGCAGCATGTGCATAAAACATCAGCTGGCCCTCGGGCTGCAATGACAGTTAATGACACGACTGCTGAAGGTTCAGCTCTAAATCATCAAACTGGGCTGAATTCATTCATAAATAATGAAAGTCACTAGTTCAAACAAAATGCCACTCATTTCCACACAATCTTTGTTCACCAGCCTGTTTCTGGATCTCCATCGCACAGCCAGGTGAGATGTATGCCTGCATGCCTGTGCTCTCTGATAAAGATTTGTTTTACTCAGAGGTGTGAGGAGGAGAGTGACTCAAGGTGCATCACAGCCAGTCCTCTGCGAAGCTTCACCCAGAGCTGCTGCGGCACCGAACTCAAACTGGCAGGTAGCAATACGCTACAGAACTAATAATAATGGAGGTGCCGAGCCTGTGTGAGAGGTGTGACACGAGCATCTTCCCACACTTCGACAATAGAGCCGTTATCCCTGCTGGTATTTCTCATGTGGAAAAATGTGCCCCACCCACTCCTGCATTATTATTCTCACAGTCAATATGGTGATAAAGCTGAATATCCAAGTAAATAGAGAGATAACAGCGTGACAAAATCATTCACGTTGCCCAACCCTGGTTCGTTCTGCATGACATTCAGCAGTATTAATAGTACATGAAGACAAAAGGCTGCACATGTTCAGATAGCTGCTGACATGGACGAGGAGCCTTCGCAGCCTTCTCCCTGGACAGGTAACCTCACAGTATATAGACTCCTTTAAAAACTGAACGAGAGCTTCAGTGAAAGCTCCTAATGCCTGCTAGGCTACATGACCATGTCAAAGTGTGTTAGCCCTGACTGAGCCATGGGAGTCTCATGACAGGACAACCTCAGCGCCTTGGGCTCCTCACCTGACAGCAAAGGGCAAACATAACCACTTATGCTGAAAAAGATTCAGGACACTTTGTTTATTATACAGCCAGCAACTGTTTTTGAAGACCAGACCAAAAGATTTCATCTCATGCACTGAAGATGAAATGTTCTACTCAGAAATCTGCTTCCTTTGCAGCATCTGCATTTTGGCTATTTGAAGAAAAAAAAAAGCAGATATAGCATATCTAACATCCAACAAAATAATCCCATTTCTAAGAAGAAGCATTAACCAGGGGATTCAGATCATTTACACTGCTTTGAGCTGACTAATGGCTCCTGTTTCTCCCTCATGCGTGAACTGAACAAAGAACTATCACCTGCAGGTCCTCTTAGCTCTACAGTAAGCTCTACAGACAGTTTGCTGTCCAGCCTGCAGCTTTACTGTTGTGGTTCAATCCAGTCACTCTCACATCATTGTGTTTACGTCCACAGCAGCCAAAAAAAAAAAGCTCCATTAAAATCTCTGTGCACGACCTGCTCAGCCCCAAACAGCAGACAGACACAGCAGCAGCTACCTGGAGAGCAGAAGGAGTGTTTAGCAGGAACAGAGCCAGATGTTTAACTAAAACAGCTGAGGGAGGTGGAACACTGGATTTAGATTCACCAGATGGACAACAATATGAGTCTTAATGAAGGCAACACAACTGGTGGACATGTAAATGAGAAAACATGTGCTAAAAAACTAATTGCATGAACTTATTGTTGTGTTCACATGTTTCTACTGACCCCAAATGGCTAAAGACATCAGTGGGTTTGGAGGTTTAAGCTAAAAGCTGACACTAAAATTTTTTTGGAAGTTCGCTGAAAGGCCATAAAACTGAATGTAATTTTTTAAAAAGCTGTTTGACAGGCAATATAACCACTTGTCACCGGTAGTGCTGAAGCACCACTACTGAGCTCATTGCAATACTGTTAAAGGAAGCAGAAGGGTACCATCGATCAGCGAATCTGAGTTAAATGTGAGATTAATTGACAACAATGCAGTTTTGTTGGGTTTCTCTCTGTAACATATTACTTTAAGCACTTTGCCTTACTATGTGGATTGTCCTGGGATGACTTATGTTGTGAACGGATGCTATATAAATCAAATTTTAATCAATGTCATATTTATTTTGGGTGACACAGTGGGGCGTTAGTTGGCACTGTCACAGTTCAAAGCTTCTGGGGTTGAACCTGCTAGTTTGCTGAAGCTGCTGGAAAAAGCAGGCAGTTAAAGGATGGATAGATTTTGCAATATATAATGAATTTATGTTTGGGGTGACGTCTTAAAGCAGCCCATCGTTCCCGGATAGCTGGAAGGAAGCAGCGCCCCATCGTCCCACTTTAACAAGCTGCCACCGACAGAGTCCATTTAAAGACTAAAATTGATCTTGTGGTTGAATAAGTGACTAACCCTTCATTATAAAATACTCCCACTCACAGCAGTTATTGATAACTACTGAAGTTTAGTCATTACTTCATTACTGCAAGGGCAAAAGAAGACACCATGTGGGCTTCCTCATATTACATAACAGAGCTGCGATAAGCACCTATTGAAGTAGTACTAACTCTCAGTGTGAGACTCAACAGCAAGAAAGCAAAAATACACTTCTCTCACTGCAGTGACCAAATGAGTGTCTTTATATTGGAGTCCAGTGTTGGCCCCGGAGGCCCCAAGGGACAAATTTGCGGTCGGGCCTTTATTGACCCCGATTATACGTGACAGTTTCATTACTCCCTCAGTCAACCAGAAACCAACCACCAGAGATCTGAGCAAACTGAGTAAACCGATCAATCACTGGTGAGTTTTTAGAGCAAAAACACCTCAAATTCTCTGGTACAACCAACTGAAATATGAATGTTTGCAGGCTTCCAGGTTTGACATCCAAAATTGGAAAAAAATAAATAAAAGAATATGTTAAGTAAGACTTCAGATGATAAACATTTCAGAGTTTTCTGACATTTTACACACTAATCGATGTATAAAATGTATTGATAGTGAAAGTAATTGCAGTGCACCTTAGAGAGCATAACATCACATTTCTTGATCTTTTCCATCTGTTAATGACAAATATATAAAGAAGTTTGATTTTAAAAAGCCTTTTCAATAAATAAGCTCTGTATAAACCAAAATAATTAAAAGTAGATCACAGCAAAAGGTCCATCCCTAAAGAGTGTCGCCACAAGATGGATTGACCACCACCTTGGTTTGAGCTCCGAGCAGTTGCCCACTCTGTCCGGTTAGCAATCGAGCCCTGAGTTCAGGACAAGTCAAGGTTGGGACAGTGAAAAAGATGGAGAGACTTACAAATGTGAGCTGATGCACAGCCTCATTCTGCAGCTCAACGCTGTCTGCTATTGATCCAGAGGGCTGTTCACAGAAACAATTACATTCAAGTATACATACATCAACAACGCAGGCCAGGAGAGTGTTTTTACACACACTCACTGCACTGGTCCCTGCTGTGTTCCTGCATGCTGTGTAAAGACAAGCTAACAGACTTACAGCATGAGTTTGATGCTGACAGTGTATGACATTCGCAGATCTGTGAAGTTTAAGCTTGTGTATTTCCACAGAAAGTGTAAGGAAAATTGAATATAAATGTAGGAATCTCAAAAACTGAATTGATCTTGCAGTTTGCTCAACAGGTAATAAGATCCATTAATATGTCATGGAGAGTGTTTACCTTGCATTTACTAGCTTTAATCTAAGCCACTGCTGCCACTGCAGATAGCTATGCTCACAAATTTGTCACCTCCACAGAAGTACAGTATCCTCCCCAAGCAGAGCTGGAAAAGATACTGTACCTCTTCAGTATCTCACACCTTCTTAAAAGAGCACAGTATGCTGGCTTCTTACCATGTTTATATACATTAAGCCCCCTGTGCTAGGCTAAACAAGACCAGGGAGGAAGCTTCTGTAGAGGACGTCTGCAAGAAATGATGCAGAAAATGGCTCCTGTGATTTGTGGCTGCATTTTAACATGTCTCTGAGGTCCTCTTATTCTCATTAATTCAGAGTCTGTGGTGGCATAATATCCAAGTTACTGGATAGGATGAAATATTTCTTACTTCAACAGGGCTGACATGCAGCATAGTGCTACATAAGTATAATTAAGAGAGCATCACATGAGAATTTAACCCAAAAACAACAAGGGAAAACAGGTAAATGTTGCATGAAAATAATTTCTGCATCAGTGTTATTATTGCATGGATAGTTTTCTTGGCAGCGACAAGCTGTCAGTAAAGTTTAAATGGCAGAATCATGGGCCTGATCCCTGATCTCTAAGTGATGGTTGGATGAACAGAGTTTTACAGGCCGGCGCAACAATAAGAGCACAGCAGGGAGAAGCCTGAGCCAGCTGTGCACCAACACAGTCTTATTATATACTGAAAGTGAGCCATACATGAATGACTAGTTCAGGGGAATTAACACTGATCACATGGCTGAAACTCGCTATTGTTTTCATTGTTGGTTATTTTCTCAATTAATCGATTAGTTGTTTGGTAAATGGTTTGGGAGAATGGCAAAAATGTTGATCAAAGCCCAAGAAGAAGTCCTTAAATGTCTTGTTTTGTCCACAACACAAAGATCTTCGGTTTACTGTCATAGAAGAGGAAAGAAACCAGAAAACAGCCACTTTTAAGAGGCTGAAATCAGAGAAAATACTTTATGATTAACTTAATAGTTGACAACTAGGATAACTAGCCTACTAATTGGTGCAGCTTTATGTGACAACACAGAACTGTGCAAGCTACTACAGAAATGTGAGAGCAAAGCATGATTGCTTTAAAGGATATAAACTGCAACACTCAATATTTTTTATTGTCAACATAATCCTGTGAAAAGACCAAAACCAAATAACGCAACTATCAAAACTCTCCGACTTCCCCAACGTGTTTAACGGCTCTAAACCTCAATCCCTGTTGACGATACACCTGGAGAAACATTTAGAGGAAGTTCAAACATCCTCTAATTATGCAGTTAGTGTCAAACATCAGGAGCATGTAGGAAGCTGTGGGACATCTCAGTAGGAGTGATGATAGCTAGTGTGCATAAACTGACTCCCAGCAGATTCTGCTGTGCATCTCCCACTGTCAGTTACTCATAGATAGATAGATAGATAGATAGATAGATAGATAGATAGATAGATAGATAGATAGATAGATAGATAGATAGATAGATAGATAGATAGATAGATAGATAGGGAAACCATCTGTCTGCGGTGACATTTACATGACAGCTGGAAACTCCACACATGCAGACATAAAATCCGTCTTGGACAGTGAGTGAAGCTGCCTGACACGAGGTCTGCACACAGGAGCATAGAATATGTATGTTATATACTGCTGCAGTGCAGATAAAGGACTCAATATTCATCCCGCACAAACCCAAACGTATCTGTTTTCTGCTCTAATCTTGTAGTTATCTCCCCGTTCTGGTTTTTTCAGCATGACTGCTCCAACTTTTGTCACATCTGATTCCTTACAAACAGCGGCGGCGGCTCAGAGGCGAAGGAACACTGACTCTGAGATCCCTCATGCTCTGTAGTCATATGACAGTTTCCCAAACTCCAGCAGCCTGGCTGTTTGTCAGTGTGCTGCCTCACCGCCATGAAAGTCTGAGGAGTCCCCGTGGGAATATTATTATCATTACTGGAGTGTGAATATTGCACAGGCATGATTCCCTTTGACACTCTTGAATCGAAAGTGTGCACAGAGGAACACTAAATAAATGTAGTCTGTGGATGCAAAGAGAAGATGCATTATGATGGGATTGTGTGTGGAAATGTGCAGCTTTCACACACACACACACACACACAAGTTGCAGTAAACAGACATTTAACTTGCAATGCACAACACCTTCCCAACACAGCACTGGCAGGTCCAGTTTGCATACAATCCAGGCCGACCAGGCGGGCCAGAGAGTCTCCTATAGCTCTGAGAAAAGCTGATTCAATCTCTCGATGTCAGAAAACACACGAGCAAGAAAAAAACCCCATTGATCCTCATATCTGCAGCGCACATGGATCAATCAGCAGCAGCGGATCATGTGGGTGTGGACGAGCGGCACCGAGCAAATGTCATCTCTTTTTTTTTTTAAAACATGCAACGATGAGTTGGAGGCACAAACAGGCCCGGAGTCAGGTTAATGCAAACACAGATGCTCGGAAGGAGAAAAGGGGGGCCGACAACCTGACATGTGTACCCGCGATTTCGCTCCTGTTTTCCCAGCAGCACCAGCAGCAGCAGCACTGGCTCATTGCTGGACGTTGCATAAAAAAATAAAAAATCGCAGCGAGCCGCGTCAATGAAGCCGAAAACATGCACGGCGACACGAATGTGATCGGAAGAAAGAGAGGGGGGTTCGGAAGGAGGGAGAGAGAGGGAAAAAAAGGCAGAAAGAAAGAAAGAAAATGTGCGTCTCACTCACCTCGCAATCTTCTCCCCATTTTTTTCCTGCGCTCCAATCAAGGAGCCGCTCCAGCCTTCAGTGACGTCAAGCAGCCCGACTCTGCAGCAGAGAGCAGCGGGCCTGCAGAGGACGAGGAGGCAGGAGGGAGGAGGAGGAGGAGGAGGAGGAGATGCAAATATAGGAAGCATCAAGGAGAAGAAACACCCCTTCTAGCTCCTCATCAGGGCCCAGGATGTTGTATCTGCTCAAATGGACGGACATGCACGTCCCATTCATCCGAGCTCAGCACTGCAGTCTGTTAAGTCAGTCCAGTCCTGCCAGCTGCCACTTTGCTCTGTGAGTGAATCAGCATTAAGAGTTGAGCTCATGCAACACCCTCCATGTGTGACAGATTTTTTACTATGTGAGATCTTGTCAGTCATCCAAACTGTAGAGGTAAACTTGGGTAAGAAGCTACTCTCCCATAATTCCCCCTCCTGGCCGCTAGTTTAAGTCGGATAGCACTGAAATCAAGTTGTTGTCAGGTATGAGATAATATAAGACAGATGTTTATTGCCATTGCATTTCTACAATTCAGTTTTTTTTACTATGTTGAACAACTTGAAAAACAACAAACAGCTTTAAAAACAAGTACTAAAAAGTGTCAGTGCAATAAGGTGCTTAATAAGCTGAAAGGTAAAGTATTATATCATCAGCATATCATCACATGCAATATAATCGACTAAGGATATTAGAAGTGGTACCTGTGGAATTTTAAAATGATAATACAATACTTTTCAAAATATTTTAATTTATATTTAAATGCCCTGTGGCCCACATTAAAGTGCTAAGAAGTGTTTAAAGTGTTAAAAAGTGCCCATTGACCCTGTGTGTGACAGATTTTGCTATGCTGGATCTTGTCGGTCATCCAAAACTGTAGAGGTAAATGTGGGTAAGAAGCCTCCTCCTCTGCTCTCCAATAAATCCCCCTCCTGACCACTAGATAAAGCACTGGAATCATTTTATTGGTCTCAGGGAATCTGTAATATGTTGATAGTAAAAAAAAATGAGCATCTGGGTTATTCCATCTGAAATCATCGCGGACCTTCTACTCGAACATCTGATTTGCTTTAAACTTTTTTTTAAAAGATAAGATAAATGTTTGTTGTCATTGCATTTCTAAATTTTTGGTGGTACCTTTAAAACAGTTTTAAAAACAAGTACTAAAAGAGTGTCAGTGCAATAAGGTGCTTAATAAACTGAAAGGTAAAGTATTATATCATCAGCATATTACACATGATATATCATCGACTATGGATATTTAAAGTGGTATCTGTGAAATTTTACAATGATATTACAATATTTTAAAAAATATTTTTATTTATTTAAACGCCCAGAGGCCCACTTTAAAGTGTTTAAAGGTCTTTAAATGGGCAGCTGTGGCTCAGGTGGTAGAGCGGGTGGCCCACTGATCGCAAGGTTGGCGGTTCGATCCCCAGCCCCTCCGCATGCCGAAGTGTCCTTGGGCAAGTTGCTCCCAATGGTAGATTAGCGCCTTGCATGGCAGCTCTGTCGCCATTGGAGTGTGAATGGGTGAATGCGAAACACATTGTAAAGCGCTTTGGATACCAGTAAGGTAGAGAAAAGCGCTATATAAGTGCAGACCATTTACCATTTTTAAATTGTTAAGAAGTGCCCACTGACCAGGTATATGACAGACTTTTTACTATGTTGGATCTTGTCGGTCATCCAAACTGTAGAGGTAAACTTGGGTAAGAAGCCTCTTCCTCTGCTCTCCCATAATTCCCCCTCCTGGCCACTAGATAAAGTCAGATAGCACAGAAATCATTTTATTGGTCTGAGGGAATCAAAAGGTTTCTCTAACAAAATAGGCATCTGGGTGATTCCATCTCATCATTGTCTCTGATTTGCTTGAAACTATTTTTTTTATAGGATTCAAGGTTCTTTATTGTCATACCAACACACATATCCACATGAGATGGCACAAAATTAGTCCCGGTTGTAAGTCCCAGAAATAAGTAAGTAAAGATAAGAAAAATAAGGGAACTTACAAAGCACTGTAAGAACAATATACACAAGTGTTTACTAGTGGTAAACAGATAAATAGGCATGTGTGCAAAATGCATTTGACCCGGTTATAAGTGAAGCTGTGAAGTGAGGTAGTGTCCATTTGTCCAATTGGCCTGAACTGCACATGTAAAAAGTGTCTGTAGTTGCAGGTAGGCGGGTGATGGGTGGAAAGCAGCAGAGCACCACCAGACTCTAACATTATATCATCGACTATGGATATTTAAAATGATATCTGTGAAAATTTACAATAGTTTTATCAAATACTTGTCAAGATATTTATTTGTTTTGTGACCCACTTTTAGCAGGGTTTTTTTTCACACATTGAAATTTGAGGCTATGTTTGAACTAGAATATCTCAGGAACTATTAATGATGAATGAAATGCCCACCGGTATTTCTCATCTTGCTATTGATTCAGAATCTGCAGTGTTGGACGGGTAGATCAAGCAATCATCTGTGATTATGGGTAAGTTGAAATATGAAAAAACTGTTGACTGCCCCCATCGCCAGTAGAAACCCATGATGATTCATAGAAAATGAAAAGTCCCATTTGTCAGCACACATCAGCAAAAAAGACATTAAAAACAACATTATTTAAAAAAAAAAAAAACATAGGCGAACCAGAGATAGTCGACCAAAAATTGTTCTAAAAATTTGATCAGTTGGGATGGAATGACCCATACATATATACACAATCTTTGTACTATTAGCATGAAATGGAGGGTTATTTATTAGTTTATGTATTCTAGCAAATGGATGCTTTTGTTCAGCTGTAATGTTTTGAAGAATTTAGTGTTATTTTACAGATTATCCCTGGTTTGTTCAGTTACAGACAATAGCTAATAAAATCACAGAAAAAAAGTAATACTTTACATCTTGCTGCAAAATAAACAAACAAACAAACAGTCCAATACTGTAAATAATATCCATATCAAAAATCTGTTTTTTTTTAAATGTGTGACCATATAATGACACAGTTTTTACTGTATTTAAACCAGCAAAAATAAATAACATTTTATTTTACAGATATTTGCAGTTAAGGAAAATTGTGTATATTGAGGACTGAAAAATTATTTACGATTTGTAAATCATTTTTAAACTGTTTTTTTCCAGATTTCCCAGTTCGGTGAAATTCAGATAATTTGTGTGTTCGATCTGTTCGTGTGTTCTCTCGAACACTAAGTCAGAGAACACTCTGGATCCTTCTGTGGAGGGTGTTTATGTGTGTGATAGCAGGAGTCATAACTCTTGCTGCTAATCATACAGTAGGTTCTATGTGGTGACAGAAAAGAGAAGAAAAATGAAAAAAAAATCTGCAGAAGTAGAAATCAGCTTCCAGTGTTCTATTTGCCAGCTGATGTTTTGATCCCATGTGTCACGGCCCAGGGCTGTTTTCTGAACCCGTGACTTAAAAATAGACTTTTATTTACAGCAATGACTATTTGCTTTTGTCATTGATATTGCTTCTTTACATTTACTACTTATTATGACATAGATTTAATTCTGATTTTAACTACAGGGTTCTATAGACCTGAGATTAATTCAGTTACATTAACAGCATTAAGGACTAAACAAGCAACTTGCCTCACTGTGAACCGAGCCTTAACATGCATTGAGTTATCATTGCACACATTTAAAAGTGCAATCTTTGTCTAAATCTAAATCTAAGTCTAAATCTGTGTGAACCATCCATCCATTCATCCATCCTTTAATTATACCCTCCTTATTTTGTAGAAGGTCATGACCTTCGGGTTAATGAGAAGCAATGCGGATTTCATCTCGATCTGAACAGTAGACCAGCTCTTCACCCTTGAAGAGCTGCTGAGGGGGTCATGAAAGTTCTCTAAATCCACATGTGTTTTGAAGGTCTAAGACTGTGTCCACCGGTGAACTTTGAGCAAGGTGCTGCTGGAGTTTGGAGTACTGGGGCAGCTGCTACAAGCCAACCGGTCCTTGTACGATCAAAGTGAGAGTTGTGTTCATATTCTCAGTACAGAGTCAAACACCTTTTTTTGTTTGGTGTTTGACTCTAAAGGGAACGTTAGCATTGCATCTCTGCTTTATGCAGATGATGTGGTACTGTTGATCATCAGCATGCAGTGGGGCAGTTTTGAAGCAGCCAGGATGAAAATCAACCCCTTCGTATCTGGAGTCAGAGTTCTTAGCCAGAAAGCAGTGGATTGTTCCCTTCTGAGTTGGGTGTTAGTTACTGCCCCAAAAGAAGGAAAAAGTAGGAGAATAACCATATCAGGATCTTGTTCATAAATGATGGTAAAATAGTGTGAGATGGAGAGAGGATTGGTGTGACATCAGCAGAAATGTGACCGTTGCATTGGACCATCGTGTAAAGAAGGAGCGGAGCTGGAAGGTGAAGCTCTCAATTAACCAGTCGATCCATGTTCCAACCGTCACCTCTGGTCATGAGCTTTGGGTAATGACAGAACAGTGAAAGAATGAGGTTGCAGATATGAAAGAACTCAGACATCCAAAGGGAGCTCAGAGTAGAGTCACTGCTCTTTCACATTGAAAGAGGCCAGCTGAGGGGTTTCGGGCATCTGATTAATATGCCTCCTGGGTGACTTTCTTTGTAGGTTCGTGCCTAACTGGATGATAAACCCACAACTCACGAGGGGGATTACGTATCTCATCTGGCCTGGGAACGCCATGGGATCCTCCAGGAAGAGCTCGAAAGCTGGAATGACCTGCTGAGCCTGCTGCCGCCATGACCTGACTCCAGATATATGCGTGGATGGATGGATTAAGGCTGCTAATTCTTTACAGCACAAAGAGACAATTAACAACCTCACACCTAAGGCCAATTTGGAGTCACCAATTAACCTACCATGCAAGTCGTTGAGCTGTGGGAGAACACTAGAGAACCTGAACACAAAGACATGCAAACACTTTGCACACAGGCCTTGAACTACTCATACAGTAAATGCTACATTAATGGAAGCTATCTTTTTTAAAGGCTGTGAAATAATAAATTTCATGTAATATGTTGTGGGGATTTTAAACACACCACCACACAGCGATGGTCCACTTGGATATTATTCAGTATGTGGATGATTATTTGAGGAGCGTGCACACACTCACTTTCTGATAAACAGTCACTAAAAGGATGTAGCTGCTGAATCAATGCACTTTGGTGAAGGAAATACCAAATGCTTCCTTCTATGGTAAAACCTTCTGCTTCAACAAGATGAAGCTGTAGACCTTAAAGTGAATAAACTGCATCCTGATTGATTTTTTCCCCCCTTTTTTAGCTTAAAAATAGCCACAACCAAACAGACTGTAGATGTGTGTTTGCTTGTGTGTGAGAGAGAAAGAGCTGCATGATCCCCGGTTCTTCCATGTAGGAGCTTAAGCACCACTTCCTGGTCAAAGATGAGAAGTACACCGACTGCCATTTAAAAATACTATGAAATCATATCGAATACAATGTAATTTTGTACATTTTGGTTACACATGTGAATATCAATTTTCCCCAACTTAAGCGCATTAATTTACACTTCACTAATGAGCTCATTTACTGAAACACACTAACTGGTTATGTCAGTTCTCCCCTATGTCCTTATATACACTGCATTAAAATGGTATTTATGTATCTTCTTTGTCAATCTTCATACCTGGGGAAGTCATGTTTATTTAATACACAAAAATGCTTTTTAAACATTAGTTTCTTTGTTTAAAAGTACTTGTTTTGAACAATTTTAAAATTTAGTATGTGAACTGGCATTAATTTTGCTGAAAAATCATGTAAAAACCTCCCTGCATCATTGTCATTTATACTGCTACACATGAAAGGATTACAGTTATCAACATAAAACCTCACGAACACAATGTCGTCACCTTTTAAAGGAGATAATAACTCTTTTTATGGCGGTGTTTGATTTCAGGGTGCCAAACCAACTCATTGAAACACAGTAATAACTTCGTTTGGAGACCACAGCCTTTATCTACATGGATTTCTAAAATGTATAAATATTGAAAAAGCAATTAAAGCTTCTGACCTTTTTTCGTCTTCTGGCGTTTTCGCTGAATTCATTTAGTCCGCTCAACTTTATTCTGAGCAAGTACACGGAACATTAAGGTGTCAAATGGGCCATAATTCAACACACTCCTGCAGCTGTCAAATTATTCATGCCAAATGTTAACGTTTTCCTCACTAATGTTTTTCACTGATTTTCTCAGTGAAACTTGTGGGAGATCAAAGACTCAGTTTCCCTTTGTGGCTGTTGAACATGCATGGTAAAGCTTCTGATACTGTGATAAATATACAAGGACACAATGCAGTAATGTGTTGATATATGCTGATTAAACATCTCTCTCATTTATGAGGAAAAAAAAATTAAACTTCAAATGTTTAGATTGTTATTCATCGTGTTGTACCATCAGAGAGACATCTGATCCGCCCCAAACTGATTCTGTAGCATGACAACAACCCCAAACATGCAGTCATACAGAACTATGCTCAGCGAGGAGTCCTGCAGCAGATGGTATGGACTCCACAGATCCCTGATCTAAACATGGCGGAGTCGGTCGGGGATTACATGGAGGACAGAAGACGCTGAGATGGGATGAATCCACAGAACACTATGGCAAGTGCTTCAAGATGCTTGAAATAAGCTGAAACAACAATCTGCCAAGTCTCTTGAAAAACTGTGTGCAAGTAAGAAGAACTGCTACTAAAGTCAAAGGGGGGGTTCACCAACCACTGATTTGATTTTGTTTTGTTTTTTTTTCAGTTTATTTCTCATTTGATAAAGTTATTTGATAAACTGAAACTATGCATGGTAGCGAATATGTGTTGGTACCCATTGTATCAACAATGTGTGACCTTCTTATCTTTCTTCTTCATCTTTCTTTCTTATGCCATTGCAGCTTATTGCAGCTCCTAGAACCAGATCATAAAAGTTGTGACATTTATCACACTGATTAGGTATGGTCCCCTGAATCCCTGACCTCACCAAGTTCATGTCTGTGCCTCTAGCGCCACTGATGGGTCAAAGTTGAACGTGCATTTATGGAAGCAGATGTAGGTATATATAGAAATACATACAAAGATACTGCTAGATTCCTTGGATCAGGCTGAATTTAAAGCACCCTATGGCAACCATTCCTGCCAATTTGGATTTTATTAAAGTTTTTCCACAAACCACAAAGGAGAAAAGAAGTTTTGATTTTTGAAAGGGTCAGTCTGTCACAGCCAAACTAGAAACATGAAGTCAGGCCCACATTTTGAGGAAGCACGATAAGTGTTTCAGCATCTGACCACTAGGGAGCGCTGCAATAGGCGAAAATGTGTTTCACCTAATAACTGTTAAATGTTAGATGGATTTTTGATTTTGTCATCATATCTTTACAACTGATTTATGTGCTGATACCAAATTCGGTGTGCACTCAATACACCTTGCTGGTCCCCAAATTTGACCACTGGGGAGCGTTTCCTAGTACAGTTTGTAATGTTGGCCTAATGAAAGTGATTGCTATGTCTGGTGATGCCTTGGGAGAGCCTAAAGATGGGACCTGACAACCAACCTTATGATCAAATGTATGTGGCCGCTACCGCTACATTTCATTTAATAAAAAACCATTAGCATTGACATAAACATTGTCAAATCTTTACCAAATTTGGCTCAGATGATCATCTTCAAATCCTCACATAACGTACCAGATGGATTTTTTTAATGTTCCAAACCATTTCCAGTGAACACCAAACTTGCATTATAGACTCTTTTCTTTCTATAGACTCTTTTTTTATAAACTCTATTTGGCGACTATGAGTGCTGCAGTAAGTAAAATCAGGTTTTTGCCTTGTAAGTGTCGATGTGTTTCCTTTAACAAAAGACAAAAGCGGTTCTTGTGCCAGATGATACTTTGGGAGATCCCGAAGATGACACATAGCAAACTGTATTGTCATCTGAGTTGACTCAGCCGCTATTAAGATTTTCCTGGTGATGTGTTAGTCCAGGTACCTGCTCATCTGCACTATTTTGAGTTTGCACATCCTGAACCCGACAGATCATCTTTTTCCTGAGCAGGCGAACGACCAAAACAGGGCGTGACCCGATGTATCACTTACACACATTTTATTTATTTATTTATTTTTGGCCAGTTGACATAAAACTTGCTATCAGTGCTTACGCCCACACTTTTAACGTGATCAAATCAAGTTGCCATGACAACTGTGCCCTGCTGAACTGGCCCCCTCTTTGCTGCTTGCAGCTATATTTGTTGAAGGAGTCCTCACTTTATTTTTAGTGGCCAAAACTTTGAGCTGTAAGTTAATGGACATACGTTATCATTGTTTAGGTGGCTTTTAGGTAATGTGATATTTAGATAGCTTCATACAGCAGCAAGGCATTCGGTAGTGTTTTAAGCAGCCTGGATGGCTTTACTGCACCTTATGTCCAGCAGATCAGTCTCTCAGCTGTTCTGTAATCACTATTTAACACAGACCAGCAAGGATTATTAACAAGAGTCTGATGAGGCAGAAACATATGCAGATTAACAGAAAGATGAATTGATAATTATGACGTCTGATATCAAATGTATGATGTTCATTTAAAGTTGGCTATCATCAAGCTGACTTTGACGACACTCTCCATGGATGCTGAGTGAAAAATGTGCAGCAGTATAAGTGGTAGCTCTAATATAAGCCATTAATATTTAAATTAACTATAAAATAAAGCCCACAACGTGTTTCTGCACTGTCTGGCCGTATCCCTTTCCTGCATTTCACAGTAACAGCTGACACCTTCAGGCTGTTTCTGAAACATATAGCCCTTTCCATAATTAAAAAAGTAAAAGCCCGAACCTGTTACATCAATCTCTATCCCTCTACGCCCTCTACATGCCGCACTCATCCAGTCATGACAGGGAAAGACTGACACACAAAAGCTTAAAAACTCTCTCCCTCAGGAGATTTTGATAGGATGAATATGATGCTGGGCCGTTTTCTCGTTCTCACGTCAAAAACCATGGCAAATTTAGACCGAACACCTTTATCCATCCCTCCTTATTCATATTTATGAGAAGTGACTGACAAACTCATTGTTGGGTAATTACAGTGTGGTGAACCTTCATTGTCTTTAGATTGGTAGAGACTGAGACATGCTGTGCTTTGGCTTGCTGCACTAATGCAAACCTCTTCCATGTAGATATTATTAGTCACTGTTTGCTTAGCAACCACAACACATGTCTGACATTTTTGTACAATGAAAACGTTTTGCCTGGAGTTTATTTTATTTTGGCTGCGAGAATGTAAAAAAGAAAAAAAGAAAAAAAACGAGAGAGAGAGTGAGAGAGAGGTGATAAAGGAGAAGAGGACAGGGAGAGCAGAGGCGAAGTATCTTTTTTACTATTATTATTGCGCGTGATGCTCTGGAACATGCATGTCGAAGCTATTTAACGTTTATATTGTTAACTAATGTCGACTAATGTGAAATCAGCATGAGACAACATCCAGAGACACAGTGATGATTAATTAGGCATCATGGAAGGCCTACAATTTTACTTTTAGGATGGATATTTGTGATTTCTTACAATAAATCTGACTCTCTATTTGACCTCAGGATTAGATGAATTCTACAGGCCTATCAGACTAAATATGCATGTCTTGATCACATCAATAAGCCAAGAATATCTCAACAAAAAAGAGGCAGGGTGCAGTTTACGGTTTGAACAGCAGGGGGAACCAGTAACATGTATGGATTAACAGATTAAGAACAGTTACTCAGAGAAATATTACTTTTTGGTCATCAGAAAAAGAGAAAATCAGATATATAAAACGTCTGAAACTGTGTGTGCAGACAAGTGTCTTTATAGTGATCATTCCATTTTTACCAGCATGTTTTATTTCTCAATTCAACACTACACAATGCTCACAAAAGTGATCTGAATGTTGAATATAGAATATGATTACTTGACTAGGCGTACATGGCTTGACTGCCACATCAGTCCTCTGTAAATGTTGACGAGACATTTTTACAAGTCACTGATCAGAGACCACACACAGTGTAAAACGACAGCCATTCCGGCTTCTTCAAAGCATGAGAAATTCTTGCCACATCACTAAGTCAAATGGGCTTTTACTGTCTGTTAACACTCAGTGTAGCACAATGGAGCAACGTACAAGCCTGTGGGAGCTCGGCCAATATCAATATATCACCTCAAGTGCCAATTATACTCATTAAAGGGATAAAATGTGATGAAACTGCAGGCTAACAGCTTGAAATTCATTACCGCACTCACTGCACAACAATGCAACTCCACTGTAAGGGTACAGTTTATTATCAAGCTGGAAAATGAACAATCTGGAGCAAGAGGCCAAATAGCAGGTAAATACAAAAACGTTTGGAAATCACTTGAAGTAATTTTGGCGAACAGCGATTACTTATATTGGCTCTTAACAATTTTAAGAGAGCTCAGAAATGTTACGGGTCACCTGCTGCGAAATTAAATTCTCCTTCCTTTGCTAATACAAATATAGGTTTGGAATTTTCTCAGTGGTGTGGCTTGTTTCAGGAGCCATTAAAAATGTTTTTTTTAAAGTGCTGGACACAGTGCCATCTTTTATTTTCAGTAAAATAACAAGAGTGTTGTCTTGGCTCGGCACTTGAATCTATTTGTCGAATTAAAATGCAACATGCAAGCCATCGAGCACGAGCAAATCAGAAAAGTCAAGTTTACATTGTGGAGTTTTGTGACTTGGTCCTCAGACTCACCACTTAATACTTTGTTAAATAAAATATAGTAGTCACCAGCATTGTTGTTGCAGGATATTCAACACATGTTGAATATATATAGTTTATTTTTTAGTAAAAGGGGTGCTTTTCATTGAGTCACTTGTGCAAACTGCCACAATTTCGTCAATTTTAATTAGCACAATGCACAAAACGTATCTGTACAGGAAGAAACATACATAATAGGAGAGTATTAATCTTACACATAGAGATCCAGTGATAGGCAGGGGCCTTTGTGCTGCAGGCAGCTCAGTATATGCCTGTATATAGCCATTGTTAATGTGATTTCTGAATGGACTGCAAACACATTAGTGTCCCAATATAGTAATACACTGGTCTTATAGCAGAAATCCATGTATCACAATGACAATGATTATCCAGATCTCTGCATTCTTAGCTTGAGCCATGGATGTTGCCATAGTAACACGAGTATGTCTTATCAAGTACAGCCCTTGTGATTTTTCACTGCAACTTATTTAGGCTGTTCACTGTAGGTATGACAACAGGCTATTGAGTTGTTGCATTCATTTCCATGTTAATAGAGTTACCAGCCATTGTGTGTTAGCTTAACCTCTGATCTTGCCTTGTCAAATTGTTGTCAGCTAATATTAAATTAGGGCTAGTAATAGAGGCTTTTTATGTAAATGATGTAAAATGCTTTAAAACTATAAATAGGCATAATTCAGCTGAGAGCTAATATGATGCTCTCTGTGATATCAAAACATTTTTCCGCTGCACTTTGATGATCGGATTGTGAAAAGCCATTTATGATACAGGTGCTGGGGTTGAATGTTAATTTTATTCGACATGATCACAGTATATTTTGGATGTGACGACGGCTCGGCATGCATGAAGCAGATTTTTTGGAGTTTTATTCATTGAGGAGCTAAAATGTCTCGTTAAAACATTAAAGGTCCTCAGTTCACATATTTCTTTTTTTTTTTTTTTTAAATCAGATTTTGTGTAAATAAGAGTGAAACCGGTGGCTTAAGGTCCAACATCACCAGTCTGGAGACACACACTACTTTAATCTCTGCAGCATTTTGCTTGCATAGTATAACCACAAAGTGCAGATTTTATTTGAACTTGGAAGTCACTTTGTAGCTCCAATTCGTCACACACTTGCGCTTCCTCCCTCATTGAAAATAATGAGGCTGTTTGATGTGAGACCACTACGGGCCGTAATGAGAGGAGTAGACTGTTCAGGACACATGAAAGCTCTTCAGTCCATTTGGACCATGAGCGGCCATTATGGCGCGGGACCGAGGCACCATGGAGGTCCGCTGACTTTATGAAGGGGCACAGGATTTAATGATCGAGGCAACAGCCAAATCTGTCACCCTTTTAACATCTCGTGGAAGAAAAGGAGGAAATATTTCGGAGGTGTTAAAGACAGGGAGGCCTACAACATTCAAGAGCACGGCGGACGAGGCCACATGAGCAGAAACATGGTCACATTAAAAACGACTGCGTGCGGCACAGCGACTGTAGGAGATCACAAATGAAGAGAATCAGCCACATAAATTAAAGTCCTTGATTGTACCGGCTCTGCGACTGTTTAAGTGATTGTTCAACTTCAATCATACTTCTGTATTCGTTCATAATGATAATTTCTTTGAGGGTTATTCTTTGTTTGATTTTTTTTTTCTACTGTATTCACGACCTGCAAAGTGATGAGTCCATAAATTATCTTTTTTTTCCTCATCCAGAGGCAGGAAACAGCACATCTACCTCTCATCATATCAATCTCTTCCTCCTTTAAAAAGACACCACTGTCAGTAGTTGCCAGAAGAGACACAAACACAGCGAGTGGATGAGTAGGAGGAAGGAGAAGCTGATGGTGATGGAAGGATCAGCATCTCTTCATTTATCTGCAGGACGGCAGAGGAAGAGCCCCAGCTGGGATGGGGTTAAAATTTCTCCAGCTTAAGGTCTGGAGGGGGGGATACTGTGATATGTCACCTCAGTAGTCGCCCCAGTGTCAGGAATATAGTTAATGGTTAGACGCAGCATCCTGCTACCTCCTAACAAAGGAAGGCCTGCCTCAGCCGCAGAGCACTTTGGAGGACCGGGGACCCCGTCGCCATCCGTCTCCCCGAAGATGGCAGCTCTTGATCAGTTAATAGTTAACAGGCATGTGGATACATCCGTCTTGAGGAGTGACAAGGAGTCTAAATGCACAAATACACAGACGGTGGGAGTCCAGTGCTGATGCTGTAAACATATCTTGTTAACAGGAAGCAGACCCTATGCCACAACAGCACTGAGTGACAGAATCACAGATGACTAACAACAACAGCACGCACTCCTTCATCCTTCTTGTGTTCTCTAACTAAGCATTTATGCTGCTAATTCCTCAAAACATACATTCTCTCTATTGATTCTTTGCAGAGAACCTGATTTAGGAAAGCAATTTATTGGCTAAAAATATATTCAAGTCAAGATATTTAAATCAGAGGATTGTCAAATGGTACATAGTGTACAATTTGAATACATTAAAGCATTTTCCAGTCTTTTACAGTATGAATTATAGTTTAATGCATCCTCACAAAATCGGTCACTTTCTCCACTTCCAGTCCTACTCAGACTCTCCAAAGCATCGCATGCAGTTACAAAAACTACTAAATCACATTGTTAATTCACATGCTGATTGCTTACAACACAAGACAAGGGGATTTGGGGACCAACAGAGAGAGAAAGTGTTTTGATTTTTAAATGTGTACTGCTGATCTGACTCATACATATGAAAGCCCCCATTTAAAGCGGCAAAAAAAAATCACAGGAGACGGAGAAAAACACGTGTCTCCAGGTTTCCAACACCCCACGGGTTTGAGATCAGAGACAGCTCCTGTCTGATATATGGCTCTGTGGGGCTTGGGAAACATACTGTATCGTATACGCCCCTGTGTGACCCCATGGCTGTTATACACTCAGACAGGGAGAGACGTCACTCTCTGTGCGCTCCCCCCTGGTGAAAGTGACAAGTCAATCACCAGCTAAAAGCCACTGGGGGCGGGCAGAGCTGGCCATTATGCACTGTTGGGGGGAAAAGCAGTGAGGATTGAGGAGGGGAGGGGACTGTGGGATGCTACACCTCTGCTATGCTGCTAACCGCAGGACAGTAGGAGCAGGACACACCGAAGAGGAGAGTACTTTTGCGTCTTAATACAATTCAGGAGAAAACACTAGAATTTTTACTGCACTGCATCAAATTAGCAGCTATAGTTTGTGGCTACAGACTCACAGTTCACATGCAAGATAGATGAAAGACTATATGGTTCTTGGAGCTTATAAAATTTTGAATACAGGACTTTTGCAAATGGGAGGAGATCCGCTGATATTCAAATCTACAAGTTAGTTTTGCACTAAAGCCAGAAGCTTGAAAATCCAACTATGTCACATTTTATCTTTCTGTTTTTTGGGACTAATTCTACCCTTCTGAGAAATTTACATGCAGTTGCTTAATTTAATGGTTTATTACTGAAGTAAATTATACTTTGCACTACTGATGAAAACTACAGGGGGGGGTGAGAAAATACATTGCCCTGGATGTCATGATTGCAGACATACTGCTGCAGCTGTAAAGACTGATTAAGGCTAAATGAGGCGAATGTCAGCCCTCAGTAAGATTCTTCCACCAGAATCTAAAAGAATCTTTTCATATAGAACAAAATGCCACAGAGATTGTGATTGTGCTTCTCTCTGCATGATTTAAGCTGCTCGCGTACCTGTGCACAAAGTAATAGGCCTTTTTGTTCTCAGTTAGTCTTCACTAATGGCACCAATCCAGTCAGAATTCAGCGTATATTAAATAACGGTTGTGGCAGAGAAAGCGAGCCGCTGATGCTCAAGTAGCTACATTTTGCATACATTTCATGGAGCTCCGAGAGCACACGCTCAATTTTGCTGGTTAATTTAGATGCAGAATACATACTGTAGTTGGCGTTGCGGGCTGGTGTGCACATGCAAATTGTCACCCTGCTCGATGGGAGGGTGCACTGTATGTGCAGCCCACTCGTTTTTATACTACTAGTCTTTATGTCCCAGCCCAGCCTCCTCTCCCAGTCTCTGATTCCATCTTGGCAATGACAGACATGCATACACACACACACACACACACACCAGCACACTTCACGTACACTCTCAATCGGCCTCCCTCACTCACTTCTTTCTCTCACTGAAACACACATGCGCGCAGCTTTTCTCAGACTTCGACACGTTCTCTCTGCTTCTCTATGGGTGAGCCATCATTATCTAGAAAGAGTGCCAGTGTTTGGCCACAGTATGCCTCCTTCCCAGCGTTGAACTGAACAGCTGAGACATAGGCTGCTGGTAGTGACACGGCTGTCACAGACATGCCTCATTACTGCTTTTGCAAATGTCAAAGCACTAAAGTAATCATTCACAGCTACACCGGACACATGGCCGTATAGTAATTTTATTTTATGGTAAGAGGGGTCAACAGTTGTGTGTACGTATGATGAGGTTATATAGATAAGTGGATTTACCCATTCTATTGTTTGAGATAGTTCGCCAGATGGCTGCATGCTAATGTGACAGCAGATTTCTGGATATTTGCAACAAGTAATAGCATAGTAGACATTTTTTTATGCGAGCACAAACTTCCTTCAGAGTTATTACTGTCAATCCAGGATGCTTTCAGCCACAGTGTGTTATATATGCATCCTAAGTTGATTTCCTCCACACAGGTATTTGTGCTGGGCAGTTCATATTCACAGCTTTTGTTGGGCTGCACTTAAGGAAGAAGTTGCACCATTTTTTCAGGTGCTCGTCACCCCTGACACGCAGTGCATTATGAGTGATTTGAGTGCTCACAGTTAGAGGAAGCTGCCACCAGCTGATCGGGTTAACGGTTAACCTCATATCCTGTTGTCACTACAAGTCGCCGTCGCAGTGGTCCACAACAAGGCCGGACCACAGCCGGCATGGCATTGTTATGGAAGGAGGGGAGAAAGGCCAATCAGGCCTGTGTTGTTGTAAGAACATGAAGGACAATATGTAATGCTATTTCTTTTTTTTTGTCTTAAAAAGGGTGCTCTAAATGTGTTAATTTGTCTTTTGTAAATTCATAGTAGACCTGCAAAGAGGTTTTTGTTGGGAACTTGGAGGCAGCAGAAGCGCAATAGCTAACACGACACCTGTAAACCATCTTATACAGTTGCACTCCAACATATTAAACTCCCTTGAGATGCTCTGGCAATGTGAAAACAATGTAATGAAAACATATCAACAACAAAAAAAGACAAACAGTAAAAGAGTTTAACAGTGTACAGAAATTTTCCTTTACAGATGTATATATGCAAAATTACTCAACCCCTAAAGTCAATATTTAATAAAGTCATCCTTGCTTCTCTCTTGAAATTTTATCCAGTTTCTCATGTGCAAAAGCCTTTCATTTCCTTTGGTGTCTCTGCTGCTGCTGCTTTTTTTAAAAAAAGATTTAAACCAAGAACATTTGGATTCAGTTTCAGGGACTGAGATGAACCCCTTCAAGGATATTTGAGGAACAGTTCCTGAACCCCGCTTTGTCTGATTTGGATTTGTCTTTGCTTTGCTGTTTTTGCGGAAAGTCCGGCGTTTAGCAAGATTCAGTTAATGAGGGCATCGCATTCCTTTTCAAAATATTCAAGGATAATTCCAAATCCATGACTCCACATGATCAACTTAGTCATTTCCTGCAGCAGCAAAACGCCTTTCTTCTCGTCATACAGCTCTTACCCTTGATGTAACAACGTCGTAGTTGATTCACGAGTCAAGTTCAGTCTCACAACTCGATAAATAGACCCACAGATGCCGACTTTTATCTGCTTTTTGCTTAAGAATGTAGTGTTGGGGGATTCTTGAATGCTCTTAAAATCTTCTTCTCCATGATTAAAGCCTGTCTTTCAATGGAGCTTCTTTATCAATGACATGTTGGCTGCTCAATAGTTTTGCAACGGTTTGGTGTAGTAACTAAAACAGCAACATATAGAACGTAAGGGTTCCAATAATCATGATATGACTACATAGCAAAACAAAATTAATAATCTGCAACCCCTAAAGATTTCCTAACATATTTTTATCATCTGTATATTTGTTCCACTCAAATGTGATTTATAAAAATACTAGGTCATCAGAAACATTTGCTGTGTAAACCCTTAAATAGTCAGGGGTGAATAATGTTGAATGCAGCTATAAAGTTGATATGACCAACATGTTAGCATATGGCTTAGCAGGTACATTCAATTTTATTTGGACTTACGTTTCATTTAAGGAATATGGTGAAATTGAAATCGATTGTGTCTCGAGCAGAGCTGGAAATGCTTATTCATGCTTTTATTTCTTCCCGACTTGACTATTGTAATTCCCTTTTTACCTGCTTAAATAAATCATCGTTTACAGTTAGTTCAAAATGCTGCAGCCAGGTTCCTAACTAGGTCTAGCAGGACGACTCACATCACTCCAGTTTTACACTCCCTACATTGGCTTCCTATCAAATACCGAATTCAATTTAAAATCCTTGTTCTTGTTTACAAAGCCCTACATGGACAGGCACCTGATTATAACATTGATCTGCTTCAACCCTACATTCCCCGTAGATCTCTCAGGTCCTCGGTTCAGAGTTTTTTTAGTGGTCCCTTAAAGGTGATCTAAAGGTGATCTTGCTTTTGAAGTTGTGGCACCAACCTTTTGGAACTCTCTTCCATCTCAGCCACGCTCAGCTGCTTCGGCAGATGTTTTCGAAAAGGAGCTGAAGACACATGTTTTAAGACTTGCTTTTGTGCATCCAAATCATTGATTTGATAATTTGCGTGCAATATGTCATGTTTCAGTGTCTTGTTGTTGTTGTTGATTTGTTGTTTGTTTGTTTGTTTGTACTATTGTGAAGCACTTTGTGACCTTGTGCTGTGAAAGGTGCTATATAAATAAAATTTACTTACTTACCTACGTTTCTGGTTATAAATCCAGGTCCTACAATCCTGCTCCTTTTAGCTCTGCTTTTGGTCTCCACCAGCTCTCCCATTAACTGTTAAATACGCCATCTATGTTTACCAGCTAGCTGCTCTCTAGCTGTCTGCTGTTTGGTGCTGTGCTGGTTGAATACGTGGGTTTTTTTTTTCTTTTTAGAGCGTTATTGCAGTAAACAGCTGCCTCCTATGAGACTCGGTGAGAGTGAACCAAAACAGCTGTGGGCCTGAAAACCAAAACAGTGGAAAGAAAGATGCCAAAACGTTCCGTGGTGCTGAAGAGAAGCTGCAGAGTTGAGGGATGACTCTCTGTTCGCTCGTCACTACAAGTAACCCCTGTCACATTATACATTTATTGTTAATATCCAATTTTTAAATTTATTTCTGCCTTATGCTACGTTGTAAACTTAAATAAAGGGGCATCCTTCTCACATATTTAATGAAGCTATACAAGCATCCAACCCACCGGAATTTGGAGCCATCATTTTTTTTTTTTTAAATGCATGTATATATGGTTATAAAGGTGTTTGTCTGCGGTGAAATGATTATTTCCCTTACGACTCCTGGAGGTTGTCATAGCGTCCACGCAGCTGCACTCCAGTGCTGCAGCCGTATTGTGAGGCCTCCAACCTCGCAATGGTCCAAGGGCAGCTGTAAAATTTCCTGAGTAATTGAATTGCTCAGAAAGTCATTCATCCGGCTACGGTATGTTCACCGCTTTCCATTGACTCCAGGTTCAGCGTATATTCCACCTCCGGCAGCGACATGTTGTGCACAGCTTAAAAAGTGGCACCCTGGCACCCTTGACACCCGGAGTTGACTTGTAATTTACGATGGAGGAGGGGAAAAAAAAGTTATTCTCTCAGTCTGGAGCTTTGCCTGATCAGTAATATAAATGAAGAATTTTAGAGCTAGTGCAGAAAAAAAAGAAAGAAAAGAAAGAAAAGAATTAGGCACTTTAAAATGTTTGCATAACGAGCGCCTTCTCGCTGCAATGGTTCTCTTCTTTTTAATCACCTGCACTCTCCAGACCACCTACACCCTTCTTCATGATCAGATACAGGACCAACGGGCTGATGTATGATCCGAGGAATTAATCTGCTAAGCCTGATTGCCATTACCGCCATGCGATTATGCACCTTGATTACCGAGCCCACCCCAAGGACCATGACGTGCCCCGGTGCACATTTTAAAGGTGCGCATAAAATTACGTGGTGATTACCCCACAATAGATCAATCCACAAGCGAATGAGACTGTGTGGCCATATAGACCGTCTCAAGTAGGACTGTGATTATTAATAGGCACTTGAGGTGACCTGATAGGCTTCCTGAAGCTTGAACCACTGAGACTGCCTCTGATCCATTTATATAAGCAAATAAATTCCTTTTCATACATTCTGAAAGTCATTATTGGATTATTGTTGTAGAGGTAGAATTGTTTGGAGTTCAAGCATGGATAAAAGGGATGCTGGGCTCTTCAGAGACCACTGGAGCTGCACTTGTTGCTCTTGAGACATTTTATGGCAGCACAGTTATGGACGGGCTTGACACCCAAGGTATGCTTTAGTAGTATTTGGCTATCAGCACATATCATATAGAAACTCCCGGAGGTCAGTATTTTCTCGTGAATGATGCAAAAGGAAACAAAAAATAGATTATGTGTAAACACAAACTTCTGTGTGCCAGGGTGAAGACAGAGAAAGCTCGTGCCTTACAAGTAATGAACATGTAAGTACATATCATTCTGCAGTGACACTTATCCTCAGAATTTGGTCCCATCTAATCCCTCACTGTCATTTTTCAAGGATTTTCTTATTTAATCCTGAGCCAAAGCACTCATTTGGTACAGCAGATAAATAGTCCCATTGACTTATCCAGAAGCAATCCTGCATCAAGCGATTAATTGGATGAGACAATAAAGAAGTGAAATCACATCTGTTCATGGCTTTCTCCCTGGTTACATATGTTAGTCACACAGACACTCTACCTTGGATAACCCCCCCAACCTCCCCCCCTTCCCAGTGCAACAGCTCTAATGTTAACATGTTTGCATTAATAAAGCCCTGCCAAGGATTTAATGGACTTGATGTGCTACCATTCACAGTGGTTCCACATTCTTAGAAAGCACGGTTCTCGGTGGCGGTCATGTGCCCTGCCTGCACACTGACTTAATGGCTTCAGCAATTATGCATATCTACAGGAGTAAAAAAAAAATCCATAAATGTCAGTCAGAAGAAAAAAAATAACCAATTTATGTCTTTTGTCTTTGTCAAAGTTAGGAAAGGTTTATGGCACTGCAAATGTATTCAGTGAAAGACAACACTGCTGAAGCCATACTCACATGCTGTAGATACATCGAGGACCATTTACAGTATGCAAATGTGAATTGGAGCTTACAAATGCACAATTGCAGAAATTCCATCACTGGCCAGAGTTCAATAACTCTCCAGTCTTCAAGTGTCTGGATAATGGTCACTGTGACTGCACATCGCTGCAATTCAAAACCTCAACTATCCATCACTGGACAATGTTTGCCACTAAAACAACACGGATAAGGGAGTACGTGTTGATGCTGGTTGGGCCCTGTGCTATTGTAAGAGATGATGAGTGATAGACAGGAGAGGATGGGCGCATACTATTCACAGTGCTCCATGTGGCAGCTTGCATTTTCACACTGGTACAGTATGTTTGTCAGCTACAGACAACGCAGGCACTTACGCACTGCCGTGGGCAAGCAAAGTAGTGTTCTGCCAGCCGACTGCGTCATGGGCACATGCATGTCGTACATACCACCGCGGAGTCCCTCTTATACATGCCTGCACGGTTTGCAAAGACAGATTGTTAGATCTTTTGCCTGCATGGTGCACAAAACATCCTGGAATCCCACTTTAAGCATTAAAGCAACAGTCCTCTCCCCCAAAATCTCTTGCATGTTGCACTGAAAACATGTCATATTTGCTTACCCTAAACCTGTGCTTGTACAATGCTCAAATTGCTTTACCACTTCACATGAATGGCAGGGTGCCTGTTCTTTATATAGTGACAAACAAATTTTGCAGCTTTGAAAAGAAAAAAAAAAGCAGTAGCCTGCACCACATTTTTTTCTTAGTCTTGCAGAGGCCACACAGATCATTAACTGCACTTACAAGAATACACAGGCAGTTTTGACAAGAGGAGACTTCAAATCCAACATTCTTTGAAAGAGAAAAATAATACATGATAATGGACCATAATCGTCTTCAGCATTTGACTGGAAATTAATATCCTTTTATAGCAAAACTGGATGAGTGAATGAACAAAAGGAATGAATGAACCGAGACCTTCAGATTATCTTTACTGACATGGCAAGAAACTGTCCTGCTCAACAAGAATACCATGACCCTCGCGGTGTTCGTCTCTGCATTTACATTAAGGCAGAGTGTTTGAAGTCGGAGGGATTCAGAGTGCAGCTGAATGCATTTCAGCCTTGTGAGTCACACGGCAGAACTGTGATGTCTAATGTTAGGGCTACAGTGTGGTGCCACAGGTGGCCTGTTAAAATGCATATCTTGGGAAGAGACATCCAAAACGCTCTGATTGGGGTTGAGAGGGTGGGGGGGATGGGGGGGTCCTCCATACCGAAACCACACAGATAGAAATTGGATCATTCCAAACCATACACAAGAAACGTTGCTGTTCCAGAAAATGTTTATTTTGTTCATAAACTTTTCATAAAAATAACAACATCAATATTAATTTAAAGTATTGTAGAAACTGTGTATGTACAAAATCTTTACTTGAACAGTTAATATAACTTAAGGCGAGTTAAATTACTTTTTTGCAGTACCCTGTTGGTGACAAATTTCACCAAACTCTCAACATTTTTTTCATTTTTTTTTATTTAATTATTATTATTTTTTTGCTAAAGTGAACATTTCAGCATACAGTATCTCCAGCAAAAAGATACCAGGAGTCAAAACCCTTTCATCACCAAGGTAAAGTCTACAGAAACTCGCAGCAATGTGTGCTACCTGATTACTTAAAAGCAATGTTTATATGAGTTGCTAGTGGGTTTCTAGCTCGACTGAACATACGTCTGTACATACTGTAAAATCATTTGTGTTGAAAAGCTGTACCACGACTAGTGTACATTCCCTTTTTAAATCTAGATTAACAATTCAACGGAGCAACTCTCATCAAACCAACAATGGGATGAAGTGCGAAAATGTTTCCGATATCAAATTGTAACATTTAAAATATTGTGTTACTAAACAATAGCCCTCGAAAAAACCAAGACATTATTTATGATTTAGAATACATTTCACCTTAGAAAGGACGCTCAAATATGATAATTGTAAAATATACAGTTAGCTATAAAAATACAAAGAAGTACAGTAATACAAATATATTTATTTCCCATTTATGATATATCTTTCACAACTGTAATAATCCAAACAATTGTAACACAACACAAAGACCAATGACAAAAAACACTGACAGCAAAATGATAAGAAGATAAACAAACACTAAATTGGATCAAAGATGGACAGCTTTATGGTCGAAGCCATAAAAATGTGTTGTAGCCTACATTCATGTCAACAGCCCTCACTGTGGAGTGAAGGAGTACTTTGACAGTGGTTGTTGATATTCTGGATAAAAGAAAAAAAAAATTAAAAAAATAAAAACACTGACATAAACATGCATTTCTAAGAAACATAGTCCAAACCATTGCTCTAAGAATGCTAAAAGCAGAAAATAAGAATCTTAAATGGAGATATTAATAATCTGTAAGTGCAATCCTTCCATGCTCGGAGGCGAGTGGAGGTTTGTTGGAGCTGTCCAGGTGTAGAGGTGCTGAACAGCAGTCATGCAAATGCAGAGCAGAGAGGTTTAGCTCTGCTGACAGCAACAGCAACAAGTCACTGTTGATCTGTTTACCGACTTTTACAACTTATGCATGTTTTTTTTTCTTTTTTTGCATAAAGTCAGCAGCAGCATCAGCAGCAGTGCAGTAAGGCCGAAGCAGTCCTTTTTATTCCCCCCTCTTTCCTCTCTGCTCCTCCAAAACTCTAATATGCGCAAAGCCTCCTGCGTTGGCTCGCCAGTCAAACCAACTCAACTTGTTAGTCAGCTGGCTTATCTTCCAAGACGGAAAGATCCTAATATATATCTATGTATATATATGTATTTATATGTGGACACACCGCCTTGTCTTCAAATCCCCTCGGGGAGAGTGAATGGCCATGCGCCGGCGGTCACCTGTGGCTTAATTTCCATTTTCTCCTTCTGTTTCAGGTGTACGCGTCCGTGCCGTTTCCTCTCGTCGCTGCGGGCGAACCGTTTGCCGCACACGTCGCAGGAGAACGGCTTCTCCCCGGTGTGAGTCCTGGTGTGGGTGGTGAGGTGGTCGCTACGGCTGAAGCTGCGCAAACAGATGCGGCACTGGAAGGGTTTGTGGCCCGTGTGGATGCGGATGTGCCGGTTGAGCTCGTCCGAGCGGGAGAAGCGCCGGTCGCAGCTCTCCATGGGGCAGGTGAAGGGCTTCTCTTTGGCGGGGCCGTGAGAGGCGGCGGGGCTCTTCCTGGCCCTGGGGGGCTTCGTGGCGCGGGTGGTGTAACTTTGGGCGAAGGAATCTGGCAACAAAGAAGAGTACAGGATGGAGTCTATGGTGCTGGGCAAAGCTGGTGACGCGTATAAGGAGTCACACTGGTTATTGGATGGCTGTGGAGGCTCCGGGAAGGGCTTCAGGTTGGAGGAGAGGCCCATCGGCGGTGGGGGGAGGTAATTGTTGTACAGGGGGTTGGAGTAGCTCTGGGAGCAGGTGTCAGAGAAGCACGGCTCCTGTTTGATCCCCCCCTCCACCTTAAACTCCATCTCGGGGTTGGGACAGATTGGGGGGAACGTGTCTAAAAGTTCCTTTACATCCATTTGCTGGTCAGGTGGGAAATCACTTGACATCGGGAAGGTCTCCGACTGGAAACTCGTCTCCAAACAGTCAGACTTGGTAAACGTCCCCCACTCGTAGCAGCTGCTCTCAAACTCGTTCTTCACCACGACGGGGAACGAGGCGGCCTCTGACTTCGGCTCGGCCTTCTTCTGGTTCGGAGCTCGAGAGGAGGCGAAGCTGAGCTGGGAAGTGGACGGGTCTTGGGCCTGACTGCCGGCCTGATCGTCACTGTACCTCGGGCACGTCTGATCCGGAGAGTAGACCGGAGGAGTAGGTCCGGAGCAGGTGTACGGTTGCCTCTTGACGCCCGGGTCCCCAAAATTGCCATTGCTGCTGTCCAACGGCGCGGGCGATGGATAAGTTCCCCGGCTGTTGCCGCTCTGTTGCACTTCTGAAAGTGGCAGTGTGGAGATACCCACGATCTCGGTGATCATATTGAGAAGTGTTTCGGTGCTGCACGGCGCTCCCTGAGATGCCTCAACATAGAAACTGCCGGAGTAGGCGAGCGAGGAGGGGGTGTAGGCGTCTTTTGGGCACTCGCAGGGGTTAAAAGCAAATTCCGAGTTGGAGGCTTCGGTTTTGAGGGTTGCGGGGGTTCCTTCTGTCGAATTAGAGAGAGAGAAAACTTTGTCATCGCGATGGTTTATTTATTTTTTTTAAATGTGAGATAAAATTTAAGCGATCAAGAAAATCTGCGTTACATAAACATTCGTGCGTATTTTGGCACGGAGATGCCTCAGTAAGAAGACACACACACACACACGCACGACTGCACGGAAAGTGTCCTCTCCGTCCCGTAACGCTTGTCTTCGACACATTTAAACGGTCATGCATGCAGATTTATCGACCTTGCAAAACATGCGAACTCACCGTGGCCAAACTGGGCAGGTACCCCCCGCTCTGCATCGACGAACACCTCCTGGTTGTCCTTCCGCACGCTGTTTTCCATCCCCAGTGAAGAACTGTTGCAATTCTCAAATTGTGGGTAAAAAGAATCTTTCGCATTCAAATCCATATTGTTCAACATAATGATGCACTTAGAAGTCCGTCTCTCTCCAGGGAAAAAGGTGAAGGGGGGAAACAAATTGTGCAGATGGCTGTTTTTTTTTTTCTTTCAACACCTCCTTTTGATGGCTTTCAACAAATGATCCAAAGTGTCTGTTTTCGAAAGGAGTAAAAAAAGAAAAGCAAATTAAAGGTATTCCTTCTCGTCTCTGCTCCTCGGTAGGTATTTGCTCGCTGTGGATTTCACATCAGCGACTTCCCCTCTCTCTCCTTATATACACTTTGGCAGCTCCCTCGGCCCTCCTCCCCATTCATCAGCTCCAGTGAGAGGATTCCCCGCTGCGTGTAAACTTCATGCCCATATATGGACAGAGGATGTGACGGAGTCCCCACCCCCCCTCAGTCCTCCCTCCTCCCAGAGAGATGGAGTCTTTGCAACAAGTGTTGGCTGGTAAAAACCTTGTCATCATGGCATTTCTCTTTAATGCCATTTAAAATAAAAAATATGGCATTAAAATGAATTCAAAAAGATGGAATCGTTATTCTTCATGTCATCTCTGGCTGATCATCTCTTGGTGAGGGTGAAGCATCGCAATCAGTGAAGATCTCTCAGCTATCTAGCATTAGTTTTGTCTGACATGATCACTCATGAGGTGTCATACTCCAGTGTTTGGGTGTTAAGAGGCACAATTAAAAACGCGTAAAGGGAATGTAATGTAAAGAGTAGTGTGACAGATATCTGTAGTCCACAGGTGAGTCAGCATATCGACCATCTTACAACACATTAAAAAAGCTGCTTCAAGTTTGGTCAACTAGTTAGCTGTAAGGTTAAATGGCAAACATTTATATACAGCAAATGAAGAATACATAGAACTCCAGAGATATTATGAGCATGTTGAAGCAAACTCATCACTGCATGCCGTAAAAAGGAATATCAATGACATAGAGTTAAAATATAGAAGCTAAATCAACAGGCAGGAATGTTAGGACACTCATCCATCCATCCATTATCTGTACACCGCTTTATCCTCTGTAGGTTCGTGGCAGGGGCTGAAGCCTATCCCAGCTGACACACAGAGAGACTAACAACCAGACACACTCACATTCAGACCTAAAGCCAATTTAGAATCACCAATTGACCTCAGCACACAGTAAAAACCCCAAGACCATGCAAACTCCACACAGAAAGACCCCAAGCCGAGATTCAAACCCAGGATCTTCCAGCTGAGCTAACCACTGGATGTTATAACTACAAATATAGCCAATGTGTAAATTACTGATAAAACTAATCTTAAAAGGAACATCAGGCAAGCATAGTTTGTCGCCCTGTAAGATCTGTGTTCATGTATTTGTGTCCGATTCAAATTCAAAATCGACAAGCTAAATCTACACGTGGCACAAAGTGAAAAGCTTTAACATTAAAGAGGTTTATGTTTTTTGCCTGACAGGTTCTCTTTGAAAACCTGACAGCTGACGAGGGGCAAGTACATGTAACAGAGATTTTGAACCAAACAAAGAATCAGAGCACAAAAGCAAAAGGTAGCACACCGAAGAGTGATTGGATTGAAGCAAACCTAAACTGATAACAGGCTCATGTGATGAGAGTCTGCCCAAATTATCTTTCACTATCATTAAACACTTCATTTTAGGGATAAATATGAAATAATCTGCAGCCCAGTTCAGCTCCCTGACACTCATCTGTGAGCCAGACTACACGGTTTACAAGCTTTCAGCAGCTCCACTGAACTCCTCTCCCAGACAGTCCACTGCTCACATTTGCTTTTCACAAATTCACTTCCTCTCGAGGTGCCGCTGGAAATTGTGGTCGCTCACACTATCAGGGCGAATAACTGCAGAGCCCAGTCTGGACGAACCCTTGGCCTTTAAAAGCATTGAAGGGAGTCGATAACACCCCTGAGGTGTTCAGTGGTTGAACCCAACTGTTCACATGACATTTCAACCCCCAAAGCATTTTTTTTCTGTTTCGCATCTGTTGCTGGGTGCACTCTGTGGTCACACTTCCTATTACAAAAAGTCGATACTCTTTCATAGGACGCTTGCAGTCTGCAGCAGACCTCTGGCACCGGCTGGAGGTTCAGGACCACGGACAGCGCCGGTGCAGCATTCAGCCGTGTAATCACACATGGACCAGAGCAGCAGGACATAAACCCTTTACTTTTTACTTCAAACCGACTGGTAACTGTCGTCCTGTATCCAAGTGAACTGCATTCTTTTGCATGAAATCAATCCAATCACACCCCAGAGGACTATGGGAAATTAGAGTCACTACTAACATAATGATTTTGACTTAATCCTGCAGAGAGGTAAAGCTGCAGAAAAAAATGGCCAACACACACAATGATCCTGTTTGAACAACATGAGCAATGGCCCCAAGTCAATAATATTTATAGGGTGATTTCAGTTTTTTAGCTGTACTCCAAATGTTTTCCCTCCATTGTTATATAGATATGAGCTCCATGCCTTATTAAATGCCTAAGTAGTACATCATGTACTTCTATTAGTTGCTGCTTTATACTACTAGTTCACTAATATTGTACTTTTTACCAAATTATTTTTATATTAACAGTTTACACAAAAAAATAAATGTCCAGTTTATAAAATATTCAGCATTTTTATAGATTAAAAACACAGGAATCTATTGAGAGCTGCTAAAATTGACTCCAATGTCATTACCAATAATTTTGTGTCATTACTAAAGTTACTTTCTGAATGCACTGTTTTCACTTTAAGGGTTTTCATAGTGTGAATAAGGAATTATCTGTATCCCATTCATTTTACTTGTCCTTTTTTATTATTTTTTTACCTTTACCTTTTTGGTGTGTTATTTATTTATTTATTGTAGTGCTATGTTGTAATGTCACCATATTATTGTGTTTGTTATGTGTAAACACTTGCCTATATGGCAGAATAATAATGCTAATAATGATACTACTAATGCTAATGCTAATAATAATAATAACAACAATCTATATACTTCTTCCTCTACTGGTGGTAACAGTTTGTAGTCACCAAATTATTGTAAAGGGTTACAAGAAAAATACTGGGGCAAGAAATATTATTGGGGATTTCTTGCTTTTTAAAAAATATATATAAATAAACAAAATCATATTTATTATTCTTGCTAAATGCATGTTCTTGGTGACATTGTTGGAAATGTGTAAGCTCAAACATACATTAATTTATGGGGTAAGAGATGTTTATGTTGCTGTACTTGTCTATGTCAATGCTGAAATGTGTTTCTAATTCACATTCACGAGGGGTCAGAATTTTAGTAACATTTCTATTTAAAATGCGCAAACTACAACCTCAATGACAGTGCCAGTGGAAACTAAACATTACAGGTAATATAGGTAATATACTCTATGTCAGAACAGCTGTATTGGATTGCATTATTTGTACAGTTGCACCTAATGCAGCAGACACTGGGTGTACATTTGCATTTTTATAAGCAGATGGTTGACATCCACTAACATGAGAACGGAAGAAAGAAGAGATGACAATGCAACAAAGGATACAGCCAGAACCAAACCTGAAACCACATCATTAGGCTGTAAGAGGCCCCCAGACGTCTCTCTAATATTTCATTTATTTAAATAAGCACTGTAATTTTTTAGCCCATCAAGCCCTGAAACTATTCAAATGAAACAATCTGAGACGGAGAAATCCTTCTTCAAGTACAATTCTTACAACGGCCTCGGAACCAGTAACGAGGGGTCACAAGTGCACGTGGCCATGCACCAGCAAATATGTTACAAGGTAAGTGAACCAAAACCAGAAAATCTCTCCTTTCACATTGCTACAGACAGCCTTTTACCAATAACCACAGGATTTTTCTGAACTGTAATGAAAGGGCTCCAGTGAGCTCAGATCTCAGGCCATTTGAATAGTATCTGAGTGTGTTTTGTTACAGACAAGATTAGCTGAAGCTTAGAAAGATTGTGGGCTCTGTGGAATAAAAGATACTGTGTCTACTGCAGCACAAATGTAAAAAGACTGTTAGACATAATAAACAGCCTGCTCATCCTAGACTACTCACATTTTATGTTATCTCCATCAATACTGAGCGGTGGAAAATGTATTAAAGGATCTCTAAGTCGCTACCCTGTCATCTTTTTAAGGTAGGGTATGATAATAGCATATAAGCTCTTTCATTGCAGCAGTGACATTCTCCGGAACAAATCGTTTTCACCTCAGCTATGCACTCTAATTCTAGGCCCAGAGATGTTTAGCTTTGAGGAACTGCCTCCAAGTAATCCAGAGTCTATTAAAACCAATCTGATCACACAGAGTTCAGATCACGGGATGCTGTTATGATAACTGCAGTGTGGCTAACCTCTCTCCTCCATAAAATGCCACAGCACAGGGACTAAGTAATGGATTTATGTAATGTTAGCACTTACTGACATTATAGCGCAGAGGTAACTCCATACCTGTGAAAGTTAAATGAAAGCCTTTGTTTTATTTCCTTGCGTCTGAGAGCACTGCGAGACAAAATGCTCCTGTTTCTTAGGGAACAGCTTGGTGGGCTGAGAAAGAATGTAGAGCAATACAAAGTTGCTTCTATGTTTTAACAAGATATTGGCTTCAAAAGAGGTTCAAAGTGCTGGCTATGGAAAGAAGATGAAACATTGGCTTTAATGAAAGGATATCTTGGCACTTGTACTGAATGGATAGTTTCAGTAAAACACAGTCAAACACGCTTTAATGTAGTCCTGACCTAAAACGGGCTCAACTCGTAGTATGTTATAATTTAACCAAAGCATTCATTTGTCTTCTGTCTGTCTGTTATATTCCTTCAGTTCTTATTTTATTAACCATCTGCTACTAGAATCCTATTGAACTTCTAAACATACGTCTTTAAACTTAACACACACACGTTACTGCTTATTTTTTTTAAAATCTAAGAGTCTACAGCCATGCTATTAACACTGTGAGGCTTTGAGCTACATGCTAATGTCAGCATGCTAACACAACACAGTGTCAAAGCTAATATGTGATACCAGGTTTACCATCTCAGCTTAGCATGTTAGCATGTCAACATTCATTAGTGAGTAATAAACGCAAAGTATGTCGTTAATTTTGCAGATATTCTGTCATAAAGTATAAAGTATAGGATAACTTTCACCTGATGGTGGCGCTGCATGAGGGGTCAAAGAATCAACAAATTACTTACAATTTGTCCAGAGAGAGGCTTGAATGTATTCCCATCCATCAACCACATGGTTCCACTAGAAGAAAAGGATCACCAAAGTCATTAGGATGCATCATCTGGCAACCATGAACATCTGTAAAAAAAAATCATAGCAATCCATACAATATTTATATCGATGCTTCAGTAAAAATCAAAATGTCAAGCTGCTAGTGGCACTAGGGGATCATCAAAGTCAGTAGGATTCATCTTCTGGGGACTATGAATGTGTCACAGCAATCTAATAAATGTAGAGATATTTTAGACTGACTGACATTGCTGTCTGTAGAAGCATGTTGCTAGGACGCCGAAAATTTTTCATTATATGCACCCCATATTTTGCAATGACAGTAGTCTCTGCATGCATAAAATGTAAATGTCCTCACAACCAATGGTTTACTCTGACTCATATTTAAACTGTATGCATCTGTGCTGATTAAATTATTTTATTACAGCTGTTTTAATTATCATGTGTGATGCCCAATATTACTTCCATAGCAGAAGTGAAAACACAAAGAGAGCTAAATACATTTCTTTGCACTGCATATGTAACCCC
The DNA here is from genome assembly GCA_024666655.1 of Dascyllus trimaculatus. Taxonomy (NCBI): domain Eukaryota; kingdom Metazoa; phylum Chordata; class Actinopteri; family Pomacentridae; genus Dascyllus; species Dascyllus trimaculatus. The sequence goes on along the minus strand of CM045447.1, from coordinate 28,873,360 downwards.
CTGGCCGTGTTATTTTCAGGTTCACTCTTGGACAGGGAGTGGGTGTTTTTCTTGCAGGTGGGTGCCTGATAGAGTTGAAGAGGCAGCAAGGAGTGACTGCCCTCTGAGATCACTGCCTGCAAGATGAAGGCTAGGGTGGACAGCAGTGTCTGTTCTATATTTTCTTGTTTTGACTTCTAATATTATCCTTTGGTGTTCATTAGTTTAAGGAGAAAAAGAGCTTCTACGGACTGCTCGGCTGGCAACGCCGAGCTAGTCTAAACCAGCAATAAACTCAGTTGTCTCTTGGTGTGTTGAGCCTTTATAAATCACAAACAACATACAGAAATAAATGCATTTCCTTTACCAAAATTATATATTGTGCTTCAGACAAAGCTGATGTTAGGATGAAATGTACTGTGGCGCGTTGATTTTGCACAACTGTTCAGCAGTCAAGCTAGTGACAAAAACTGAAAATCAAAAAGGGCTCATTAGTATTACACTTGGGCTCTGTAAGTGTCAGTTTTGGACTTTATAATTTCAGCTCCCCAAAAATGGAACCTCACGTCTCAGCAAGACACCAAAGGAGACCCGAGGCAGCATAAACGTTATAATTGTCCATTCTTATTGATATATTTTATTGCTTTTGTTCTGAAAAGCACATTATAATCCTGGTTTAAGCCAAATCAGATAAGTAGATGGCTTACTCTCGTTATTGAAAATCAGTAGCCAGCTTCTTTTTCGTGCTTGGATTTGCAGTGGGAAATCTAAATTTAGCGGACTGAACAGCTCCACTGTTGCTGTGTTTTTTCTCAGACTTTTAACAATCTGAAACGCCAGACTAACTTCTGGACTGTAAGAATTTAAGCGTTGGTTGTTTTCGAATGTCACGTTCATGTTACTACTTGTCAAAAAAAAAAAGACATCCTTCGGTACTTATGGCTGTTGCTTCAAAATGAATTTGATGTACAGTAGCTCCTGAAAATCTCAATGCCTTGGCACCCTGTCAACCAACTATGCTGCCCACACTGTTTGAGAGTAAATAATAGAAGAACCTGATCCATACCAGGAAATCCACTGAGATGCAGAGGCTGTCGTTGCTGTTTGAAATAAAAAAGCACTTCAAACCCACCATGATCTAGAGAGGTTATACAGGAAACACTGTACTGGATCTACAAGACAAATACAAAAAGCCCGATGTTGAAAAAAAAAAGATGCCTGCATCCACATAGTAATGAGATGCATATATATAAAATACAGTACACACATTTACATTTAGCCTCCAGTGCTGTGTGTTGTACTTTTGACTAATGTCTTCTTAAGTTTGTGGATGAAAAGTACATTTTTTTGGAGCAATCCTACGAAAGCCGGGGTTGAACAGAGCCGGAGAAATCCATCTGCCTCCCCCAAATCACATTCTGACATGTCTCACAGTCAAATCTCCCCCCCAAGGCGTTAGATGAGGGAACATCTTCAATCTCAACCTGAATACAATAGAGCCCATAAGACACCGCAAAAATGGATTGGGAGTGCTAAAACCACAGAAACCTCTGCCGGAAACACGACTTTCTATAAATACAAGATACTCGCCTCAGCTGCCAAGTTCGTTATTTTCTCTCCCTCTCTCTCCCTCACTCTCTCTCTCTCTCTCTCTCTCTCTCTCTGTCATGTTGGGCTCTGCATAGTTATATATACTACATCATCATTCAAACGCTGGGCAATTCAAAGAAAAACAGCACAAATAAGAAAAATGAAAGCAGCGGAAGCGTGGTTCTTCTTTTGAAGGAACATCTCTCTCCTGCTCTTCCTCTGAGAGTGGGAGTGGGTTAGGGAAGCCCGGTACCAGGCCCCGATGCTGCTGCTGCTGTTGGTGTGGCAGGTTTCCCGTGCGATCCAAAAATACTTTCACACTCGCCCACTTTGGTCCCCAGCCGCCTGTACTCTTTGGTTCTACAACAGGGATGGGTGAGAATCATATTCAGCTCTCCAATCGTGATTGCGGAATGCCCCAGTGTTTCTTTAACCATGCCCCCAGACTCCTCCACACAAACTGCACTCGCATGGCTCCCACCTTGCCCTCTTCTCTGTTGGATCCATGCTTGCAGCACTCTGACAGTCCAATTCTTGGGCCCGATCCAGCTACTGCACCTGGTGTTACCTAACTGCTTGCACATTTTTCGAGAGAAATACACACAACAGAAAAACACTAACATATTACATTTTCTGCTTTAATTGTGGCCGATTAAAAAAAAAAATTTGAAGAATTCCTTCACTCCCGGATGCTATTCTAGATAACGAGTCAAAATGCAAATATCTGGGTTATTTGCTTTAACGGATACATCAAAGATCCCTTTAGACTGAAGCTCAATAACATACACTACACAAAATCATTATCACACAACATGGGACTAATTGCATGTACTTTTGACCAACAGAAGTTAATAGGTCTACATATTCTAGTCTCTGACTCATCTGCACCCACACTGATTTCTATTTGTTGCTCTTTCTCTTATCCAATGACACCACAATGTGTATGAAAAGAAATGAATGCTAATAATTATAAAAGAATGTTTCTATCGCTGCTTTATTGATGCACACACAGTCATTACGGAGACATGCAATGCAAACAGATTCAAACAAACAGCTAGCAGCAGACATGTGAGGAAACAGATGAAGAATGTTAAGAGCTTGCAGCTAACAAAAGTAACTATGGAAACGGCCAGCTCTACATTGCACTAGCTTCCACAGCTCTCTCCTGAAATAAAAACTGTTGGGCTAAGAGCGAATCAGGTAAAGACAAAAGATCCCGGGTGAACCTATTTATAGTGGGCCTTACATAACATACATAGACCTATGTTGGCTGAGGCAAGTTTGGTACTAAACAGAAAGCTTTCTGGGGGGCAAAGGCAGGGTGCGTAGAAGTGAAGATGTTGGATCCTGGAGTGAATTTGATAGGAATACATTATGCATAAACAGCAATTACTACAGTGTGGCATGCTGCTCATGGCAACTAAATTAAATCGACAGGAGAAGGCTTGCTGTTTTGATGTCAGGGAGAGCAGCGTTACACTGTCGTGTGAGGTCAGTGATGTCAAAGCTGGAGTTTCACACACATAAACAGGCAGCAAGCTAATGAAAATTGACACATTCAACATGTCGTACCCCTGAGGCGTGAGAAATACACAAGGAAAGAGAGACAATGCATACGTCACAAGGAGCAGAATCTCACAGCCATTTGGCCCAGAAGCCTTGTTTATTTGTATGGGAGGTGCAAAAGTTGTGTCAGAGGACAACACACACTCACACATAAACAAACATGTTACCATGCGGCCTGAGGACAAAACATCTGACATCTGCAGTGATATAATATGAACATAGAAGCCCACATACGCACAGGACCTGTGTGAGAGCCGCTGTAATGCACGAACAGTGATCATCTAGAAATACAGCCTGCCACCATATCTTAAAACCAAATTGAGCCATTAGCATAATTATCCACTTATACTGCTTTAATTCTAAGTAGCTCTCCATTGTAAGTAAAATGATAGCTAAGCTGTATTCAAAAAGCCACTTTTCCACTCACAAATGCCTTATTAATTAGCTCCCTCTAGCATACGTTCCCAGTAATTACATTCAACACAGCAGTCAGTGCTGTGGAGTCGGGGGAGGGGGGCACTATCAGACAACTTTATAATTACTCTGCACATGTATAATGATTTCCATCATAAAAAAAAGAATTCTGAAAAAAAACTATTTCAACACTGAGCAGCAGCATTGTGGACACTGTATTCACCCCATGTTCACTGCACTCACCAGTCAATTCACTGGCAGCAATATTCACTATATAGAAGCTCTGATAAGGTTGGGATGATATGCAAATGAATACTCCCTGACTCATCTGTTTATTATGCAGTCACATTAGTTAGCTCTGATGCTGTTTGGCTATTATCCCATCTCACTGTGAAAAAAGGGTCTTGGGTGAGGGGGATGGATTGCGCAGTGAGTGCTTTAGTCACACAGATTGTCCGCACTCTTCAAAGAAATAAATGCATTTTCGACTGTAGTTGCATTGAGGGGATGTGGAATCCATTTCCTCTGAGAGAAACAGCAAAAAGGCAGAGGATACGACTCATCTGTGCCCAAACTCCCCTGATACTGTGCTGTGCGTTAGCAGGTCAAAGGGTCAAACGATGCGCTCGCGGCTCCTACGACTGAGCCTGAAGGCAGTCATTTCACATTGGTGCATCATACAGTAGTTTTTCAGATCTATACTCACAACAGTCCAATCAACTGAATTTGTCACAATGTTGTAAAAATTCTAAAAGGCAAAAGCTTTTTCAAGATGGCTTTAACTTAGAGCGTTAATTACAGTGTGTGCATTTTTTTGCTGCATAGAAAAGCTGATAGTGTAGCTTATAATACATTTGGCAATACTACCAACCTGCAGCTTCACAGCCTATCTGCTGTAACTGATAGAGGCACTATTTTTAGTCACGCAACCTTAAAGCACCATGCTAAGCCTCCAACTATACAACTGCACATTTAGCCCATTCAAAGGATTCATATAAGTCTAGAGGTTAGGACCCAGTGGTCCAGCACACATACTGAGAGCCAGTATCAGTGCTCTCAGTACCAGCGTTTTATATTTGAAGTCAAAGTATTAATAAAAACATCGACACTGTATGCCCCAGTGTGTGAATGTATGCCAGCATATGTCAAGGAGTGAATAGAATTTGCCATCTTTGTACTCTCCGTACCTTTTGATGTTGGCTAATAAAACACCAAGCCCTCACAACAACTGCGCTCCATGGAAACCATGCAAAAAAATAATAAATAAATAAAAAATATTGACGTCAGCTAGAGGCCTTCGAATGTGCCATCTGACAAAGGAAAGAGGACCAGGCTGCTGTACTTAAGGTCACAGTGTGATGAAGCTCCTGTCTGCTTTGACAGACAGAACAGTGCCGACATCTATACTGAACATGTGAAGATTTAAATGCAGTTTCAGTACTGTGAAGTATAAATACTAAATAGGCTCATGTCAGCAACTTGAACTGGAAGATTTTTTAAAAAGATAAATGGAGTACGAGGTTTAAATATCCTTGCTCTCCCATGTACTGTATAATGTTCATTAAAAATTAACACCTAGATATTAGGCTTAATCATATTTTTGGAATAATATCCACTCCTAGACAGCAGATAATATGTCCTCCCAGATAATGGAAAGATTTGAAGAGTATATGGTGAGAACATCATGGTGGGCTTTCATCTGCTGTTAATAAAATAGTTTTACTAATCCAAGGTTTCATTCAAATTAAAATGTGCACACATTCAAAACTGGCTGCAGTTACTCTGTGTATGTAGTGTAACACTGAGCAACAAGCACTTGTATTAAAAACATGTTGCATGCTGAGATTTATTTTGTTCATCACATTTTAAGTATGAATTTGAAGTCACAGCTGTTTTAGATTAATAAAGGAAAATGAATTTGGCTTCCAAAGAGAGTTGTCTGTTTTATTTGTGAGAAACTCAAGTGATACTTTCATCCAAAGCAACACCTAAGTAGTGATAGATCATCATTTACAAGCACCTCAGTGTGAAGGAGTGTCTGAGCCACAACAACTGAGCTCAAACGATAAAGGACAGAGCTAGGAGGCAATTTTCTTTCTTCTGTGTTTCAAGTAGAGACTGTAGCTTAAGGCTTAGATTCAATAAGCAATTTGCTTCCAGTTGAGGTAACACACCAACATTACCAAAAAAAAAGCTCAGTCCTGACAACAAATATTTTAAAAAATTTATTGTTTTTGACAAAACAAAACCAGTATCACAGTCAATGTTGTATTCCCTATCAGTCAAACCACAGGCTGTGTGTACAAAATATGACTACTTTTGCAAGCAGTTACTTTCAAATTGTGAAACCAGACTTGATATAAATTATTTTAAAGACTGTGATTTACAAATTAAACAGAGAATCAAAGACGTGATAGATCAAAGAGAAAATGGCACAATTACAGATAAAGGCCCTTATTTTTCCAAGTGAAAGCACAACTTGTTTTACTTTTTCCAGAAACTTGTATTAAAATATTGGTCATTTCAAATTGTCCCTTCAACTAATGTGAAAGCATGACTCTTCTCTTAGCGAAGTGAACCTGCATTTTCCTTCTATTAAAGGTTGAAGTAGTGAAGGTGCAGGCAAGTGAAGTTGTCATCAATATAATTGCATTAAGTAAAATGCATCTGAAGTACTGAACTGAAGCACTAAACAGTGCTTCGCTCCACAGCAAAGACAGCGTAGCTGCACTTAACGCTTGTTTGAAATTGCCCTTCAGAGTACAAGCCCGTCACTTTAATTAAAGTTTAAATGAGGAAATCACAAAGGTCAATTTCTCACCTAGATATTGTTATTATCATCAACCAGACCATATTTGTTTTCCTTCATACTTGATTTTGTCCCTGTCACACACAGATAAATGAAGGCCCGTATCTTAGAACCTATGAGATGAAATCTGGAGTATCAGTACTGCTCAGCCATCATTAATACTGTTAGGGCTGACCAGCCAGTAAAGGGGTGGCTTCCTTGGCCCCTGCCAGTGCTGTCATTGTACTGTTCCCAGATATACCCTGTTTCAACATACTGTCTATAAACATTATTGATAATGTTAGTCCTGAGTTCCTTATAAAGAGCAGCAGCCTTCTCTTTGTATGGTCCTTCTGTGTTGCTGTAATGGTGGAGGGCTCTGACTGCCAAGTAGTTGATGTTAATCCATATTGGTCCCCTCCAGTAGGGGGCATCGTATTCTGTGTTTCGCTTCATATACAAGGGATCAGCCTTAGATAGCGAACGCAGGCCATAGGGTGTCCATAGCTTTTGGGAGTCTCTCATGTCTTGGAGGATATGTTCCAGTTTGGGTGAGTCGGGTTGGAGGATGTGCAGTAAAAAGGGGAACAAGCTAACATAACCCAATGCATTGACAAACTGAGGCTTGGGGTTCTTGCGGACGGAGCGCACAAGACGTGCCACAGGGAAATGATGACGAGGTTGTCCGGGAGGTACATACACTTTCTCCCGCATCAAGGATACATTCTCTGTGTGGTTGCCAAAGTCACTGAAAGCACGCAGTTGCTCTGACCAGTGCAGTTTGTTGAGCAGATTGTTGTCACTGAGCGTATCATGTAAGAGTTTGTAGTCCTCGTGGGGCTCACCTAGAAGCTGAGCTATGCTAGCCATGATGCCTGAGGACAAGGCCATCCAGCAGTGCAAATCAACATGCCGCTCGTCTGCTGAGGGGTGTGAGGCCCGTGGGTAGTCGTCCAGCCCAGAGGTCAACGTCTTGGGATTCAGGAACAGATTGGTATCCTTGTCACGTCCACGCCACCGGTAAGAATAGGGTTCAGGCCCTGTCTGTGTGGTGTTGTACCATTCAAACCAGGTTTTCAGCTTGGGGAAGAGCCGTCGGAGGAAAGGCAAAGTTGGTTGAGAAGCTGCCTTATCTGGATTTGAAGTGAGCTGTTCAATAAGTCCCTGAAGAGCTAAGAACAGAGTAGGTGGATTGGCATTCTCATTCCGCTGAACGACAAATTCAGCTGGAACTTTACTACGAGCCTCATCACCAAGAATCTGCTCACGAGGAATCCAGCCCTCCACATTCATTAGGTCCATCCAGTGGGCAATAGCCTCCTTTGTCACCTGAGGATCCCACTTACTCAGTAGCAGCTGGTGAAAGCCTTCATCCCAAAGGAAACCTCTGGGAAAGAAAGAGCGTGATGGGACAGCAGTGAATAAAGCACCTTCCGGATACAGGAGTGGGTATTCGTTGTAGACTGACTGTACCAGTGACTGGCCATAGAAGTAACCCATTCCACCCAACATGTTGCTGAGTGCTGCCTTGCCAAATTTAATTTGTGCCTGACTAAAACCTTTGCTCTCAAGCCCAAAGGTTTTCTCAAACTTTGCGTCAAACTCAGCTTTCCTCTTCTCCAGCTCCTGAGTCATGATGGAGCCCACCAGTTGGTTGGGGCGATTGTGGGAACTTCCAGACTCAAACAAAACTTCAATCTGGAATGGCGTTTGAACAGTAACCTGATGAACCACAAAGTCACCTTCTTTCCTTGTGTCAGCGGGTTTCTGTTGGTGCTGCTGGTGGGGGGGCTTGTAGGTGTCTACAGCAATGTATTGCCTCTTCTCACCGGTAGGAGGGCTGTAGACAAACCTGCGGTTCAGACTGTGCTTCACAATTTCAGTCAGCTTCTCCAAGCCAGGAGAGACAGTCTGAAGGTGGTTGTAACTGAAAAGATAAGAATCTAATGTAAACTGTCTTTTGTTTTCAAATCAATTAAATACAAACGGTCAAACAAAACCTGACACTGCATGATATGCTTAGCACACTGGAACTTTGCTTTTGCTGTCTCATGTTGAGACTCTGGAGACTCAGAGATCAAGCAAGTGCTTATTATAAAATCCAACTTTAAGGTCCATCTTGAACTATATCATGGACATTCCAACAATAAATCCAAATAATATTTTCACACAGCTCTTAAAATTTCAATCAGTGTATACTGTAATTTCTATATTTCTATTTTGCTATGCTGGTCTGGTCCTCTTGAACATGTGAACTGTTGGTGCTCCTTGCAAATGTTGTGAGCAGAGAGCTAGAACAGTCCTGAGCTTGCTCACTATAAAAAGTAATGGTAATTCTTTCTGAATACTGATGAACACCATCATTGATTAACTGGCATATGTGTTGTTTCACAATGATAGAGCCCTTATGGACAAGTTCTGACTTTCTTTGGCTTTTCAAACCTTATTTACATATAATTACATATTATGCTAAAAGAAATATCAAAGTTCAGGAAACTTTGATGGTGAAACAACAGTTAAATATCTCTGTCTACCATTTGGTGGTTGGGTTTTTCATCCAAGTTGTAATGAAGGATCACACTACAGTACAGCATCAAAAGATGTGCAACACTTTTTAAAATGCATGACTTATTCAAATACTGTGCATTTCTGCTACACTGTAACTGAGGACAGGCTTCATGACACTGAAATTTTCAATAAGTAGTTCTTTGTTTGTTTTCACGCAAGGACCTTACACTTGGGTTAAAATGGTTACTATTCATTACTGTTTCATTACAAAAGTTTTTTTATTATGTTTTTAGCACTGCAAAATCTACTTTTAATCAGCAGACTGAAAATTAGGCAGGCATGTTTTCTCTCCTGCATATTTTTAACCTGATGAGACCGAGTACTGGCAGTCATTCTAAACCAGTCTCCTTGTGTTTGTCCTGAGATTGGTCATGCATTTACCTGGCATATTTATCGCTGGATAATTCCCCAGTCACAGGCTTTCGGAAGGTGATCTTAAAGTTTCCAAGCTCCTCTGAGAAACCAGTGATGGAAGCGAGGCGATTTCTCTCCTCCACGTGAGCCTGCAGCGAGCCCTGTGTGTCTGCTGCAGCGTAAAACATCAGGGAGATGACTGGTGCTTTTGCAGCAGAGCTCTGAGGTGCAAAGATGGGGGACGGAATCAGCCTCTCATAATCCTAAGTATATTTTGAATATGAGTTACTACTCACATGCTGTTTGGCTGTGATCCTCCAGGTCCAGTCTCCTCCATTATCTCCTCCCATCCTCTTTACAAACTCTGTGGTGAGTATGAAGTTGTTGTCTCGAATTTCTTGGACACCAAAGGTCATCCCATCATGCATCAGCCAGCCATAGCTTTGCAAATGATCATCCTGCTCACACGTGTGCCTTAAATTCATGTCATAGTCAGAAAACTGACGCATCCACATCATGCCTGAGGAGATGTGAGAATAAAATGAAAGCGATTAGGTGTAAAAATGGAGGATGCACAAGTAGACCAGCTGTCAATTAGGCTCCTAATTATGTGGTAGAAAATTACTTGTCAGCAGTTTCAGATAAAAGGTACATCCAAAAATTCTGCGACTTCATGCAGCATTTTTTCAGTCAACTGGGTATTTAGCACATGAATACGTATTTACTGCTGCTCTCCTTGTACTGAAAACTGTATCAACTAATTAGCAATATTGGCCATCCAGGGTTAACACTGCTAGGAACTGTGGCTGAAATTTGCTTGAATTTGACAAGTGCCTGGGCTATTTTTCACCCCTTCTCTATTCTAGTTGTACAACTATTAAAGATTTGATTAACACAATAAAGAAAATGTTTGTAAACAAACAATTAAATATTAAATCACCCTAAACGGAATTTAGATTGTGATATTCCACATAAAACACAAAGTCTCTTGTCTATATGTTCACACTTTTTGTAATGGCACAGCACTCATGATGCAACATAAGATTAGATACTGGTTTAGATTTTAGTAGTACAGAAATACAATTTGACCCCTTTACATCCAGTTCCCCCTGTTAATTTCACCTTATGCAGCTCTAAGATTGGAGAAAAAAAACAATCATATCCCATAGTATGACATATCGCATCATATGTACGTATTATATTTACATAGTGAAGCTATATGATGTTCATAATGGGTGAAATATATGATAAAAATTTTATATATTCTGGTATTCATTCATCAATATTGTAAGAATTGATTCTGGAAGTATCAACCAGCCCTATTTATATCCTATGAAGTTTGCATGTTAACGCCCATTGGTAGAATACAGAAATACACTGAGTCAGGTTGAGGCCTACCTGTCACAATCGACCTGGGACTCCTTGTTTTCATTCCAAAGTAGACCTGAGGCCTGTATGAGCCCCAGAACCGTTCTGGGGATACCTTGGCACTGCTGCTATTGGCATCCAGGACAGGAGGTGACAAGTGCAGAGTTGCCACCCGTTTGGAAAGGACGGACCTCATGTAGAGGGCATAGAAGAACCAGATGAGGCTGAATACGCAAAGAACAATGGAAATGTTGATGAAGACTTTCCCCATGTCAACTTTCTTTTTCTTCTCCTTGCGGTGAAATACCGTGGGCTTCTCATCTTTCCTTGGAAGGGAAGCAGCTTCACCCGTCACCCCCCTCTTCCTCTGCCTGCCCATCACTCCCTTCTGAAGCTGGAAACAAGAGGAGAAAGATGTATTTTCATTGAATTGTATATTCTGTGTGTACCACGGTCAAAGATCTCTTTCCTTTACTGATAAAGGAAACACTTCTATTTGGGATAAATATTTTATTTATGTTTGGTCAAAAGACATGAATAGACTGCTCTGGATTTTTGAGGCTTTTGCTAATAACAAAACAGTTCACATTTGTTAGTTCAAACTAAGGTGCAATAGGTTGATAGTATGTGGAATATTTAGGATAATAAAAATTAATGTGGTAACAAGAATTACATTGTACACTTCCAAAACAAATGTATATCTCTGTGTGCCCTGCTGAGATGTAGCATTTTGTAAACATGTCACCCTGGAAGAAGAAAAGCAGATTTGTTCAATGTGCTGAAGAAGTGTCAAATTGTTTTCTATTATCATTTTTACTGGGAATTGTGCAGTGCTTTGGTTATTAAGATAAAAACAGATACTGACTTTTTAAGTATGGATGGTGCACAAAGACAGAGCTGGCTGAAAGCCTGGGAGAAGAGAAAAATTAGGACAAGCTGTAGATATGTAACAGTTTTGTTCTGTGAACAGATCATTTGGTACTTTGTTCTAGTTTTTACTCTGTCGTTTTTCCCATTTTGCTTTTTCGTGTGTGTAATTAAACAATCCAATCAGACATTTTATGAATTTGTAGATGCTTTTTTCTAAATAAAGTCACTTAAATCTTGTAACAACAGTATAGGATCCAAACATTATTTACACTTTGGCATCACAGATGTAAACAGAAGCAATTGAAATGAATCAATTGGAAATATTTCTCAATCAGATTCTTGCATTCGCCTCAGAAATAGAGAAGCACTATTTTTGTACAATACAGTAACAGGATAGTTTTTGACTCCCTTAATTGTTTTAAATAAATCTAAATTTTACACTACTGTTCTGCAATAAACCCTGCTTACTTGAATGTTATGACGTTTAGTAACTTTTTTTTTCATCTCTCTGGGGATTTCCTTGTCTGAATTAGAAAGAGAAAGTGCTATTTTCTGGTAGTACAGCCCTTTGAGACCTATCTGTGTACTTAGCTTACTTGTTTGCTGGCTTATTATGGCTGCCTGCCTGTAGCAACTATTTGTTGGCAGATTTCTCCTAAAAAAAAGAGACCTTGATCTCACTGAGACTACCTGATTAAATTAGAACCTTCAAAAACACAAAATCGTTGTTAATTTATGGTAATATAAGTAAGTTAAGTTGAAGTGAAACTAGTGAGTACACTACACAAAGGGCTAAACGAAGGAAGGGACCGAAAAAAAGACAACAGAAACCCCTATAGTATATAGGCACAAATATGTACGCTATGTGCCTGCATTCTAGACGTTTCTTTACTCAGTGACTGGTTCCTCGGTAAAAGTAGCTTTATCAGAGGCAAAGCAGCGCATTTTTAAAGTCGTTTATTGTATTGACAATTGCGTTTTAAAATCATGGTACTGATCATTTAAAAAATGCTCAACACTGGATTTGGTAATCAGCCAATTTCTAGTAGAAAAAGGGACCACAGCTTTATTATTTTAGGCCCAACGCTCTGAAACAAGCTCTCTCTTACTGTCAGAAAAGTTAACTCACGACCTCTGAACTCAGTTTAGAAACTTTACAAAACCCACCTGTACAGAGAGTCATTTATATAATATTTTGTATATTTTCAAATGTTATATTAACGTTGTTTTATTTCATTTATTTTTATTTTATTGTCTTTATTAATGCCTTATTGTTGATTTTTAATGTTTTGTAAAGCTAACAACTACTGTATTTATTTTACACTTCATTTATCACACTATAGTGTATAATAATGAAGAAATAAAGAAAAAAAATAATTTATGTACATTATGTATAAAAAAACAACCTCAATTCTGTTCTTATATTGTTTTGTTTTTCCTCTTAAAATGACAGTAATGTTGAGCACCTACAAGCACATGTAAAAAATAAGGATATTGAAGCAATATTCTGAATAATCCTCATTACATTTACTTTAAATAAAGTGAAAAAAGTATTCTATTCGATAATGAAAGACCGACTTTTGTGAAAAATAATTTGAACTTCCAAGATAAAAGTTTATCATTTATGTAATGCTCTATGTTGTTAATGTTCTTTAGTTCGTGTGTTGTGAGTGACAAATTACAATTTAGTGACTGGTTAAAAAAAAACTGCCCTGATGGCTGTCTGCCTATTGGTGTAAGGACAGCTTATTACCAATCACTGATCAATCAATACAGGCTAAAGACACAACCAATCACGACCTGTTTGCAACTTCTTCTAACATGGATTGTGGTTGTGTACCATTGCACAATTTTTGGAATTCTCAAAATGCATTGGTTAATTTAGTGTCGACCACATATCTTTTACATTTGTTTAGACAAGAACTGATCTCTAAAGGGATGCACTTAATGCACTTTGACTTACATATAATTGTAGTAACACCAATATTCAAATGTCCAATCTAGGAGATATCTGTGGTACAATCACACTAAAACCCTGTTGTAGTTCACAGCGCTTTATTAGTGCTTGTGACTCACTGTAAAGTGCATGAATCCCATTTCTTTAGGTCTTTGTTGTGAGTCATGCAAGAGCCTAGCTAAAAAACAGGTTTGCTAACATTTACGTTACACCGTCAATACGAGCAGAAAAGGCTTTATTGCGTCTATGAACATTATATACAAATTCAACTCGGCTTACAAGCAAACGTTGCAAATAAAGCAATAACCGCCGACACCTGTTTACCATATTCAGCTAGTATCTCCCCGCTACGCCCGGGTAGGTTGCACGCTACTCGCTCGTGCCGTGGTGCTAATGCTAGTTTTTGACACTAACGACCGGCGGTGGCGGCATAATGCGGCTTTAAATTGTCGGCAGCTGATTAAATACGGACCCACTTCGTGGTTCTAGCTTAAAGTTAATTTAGCAAACCGTTACCGACCTGTCGAAATATAGGAGCCTCAGCTGCTCATTATCCGTTCCTGGCTATGCTTATTAGCTACTTCCTGGTTACAGCTCACTTACACTGACGTGTACATGGTTGCCCGCGGTGACGTCATCAACCATCACAGACTGTCAACTGCTGAGTTTCTCCTGAGATAAATATGAAATAAAGAATTACACACAACAGCAAAAACATGCAAACACGATAACACAGAGGGAATGTGTATTTTGTTTTAAGTAAAATAAACTTAGCTTATTTAGTGTTTTTGCTGATAAAATTATAAACCAGAAAAGGATTCAAAACAAACATCTGAGATTCTGTTTGAGAATGGACAGCTGCATGAATGTCAATTGTGAACAAATCCCAAAGTACAAATAATTCAGAGGTCCAAAAGAGTGAAAATCTGTTTTTACTGTAGTTTGTGTAAACTAAAGCTGTTAAGACTTTTAATTTTGCCATTCTTGAAGTCTGTCTACAACTACATACCCTCCTAGGTATACAACTAAGTTAGAATTTGACCTAAGTGCTACTCACCACTGAATAAACCAGTAGTCATCCAGCTCATCTACACCCAGAGCAGGACTTTATATAATCCTGCCCCCACATTGTCCGCTGCCTGCCATGTGAACCATTCATAAAGAGCAGCTGCGTCACAGTCCATCAGGTTTATTTACTTTCTAGAGTTGCCTCTGCTAACTCTAAATTGTCTCAGCCAAGAGAAAAGCTCACCAAATATTCTGTTGTTGGCGGCAAGAGTGAACACAAGAGTCTTGGTGCACTCCCAGCATCTGAGAAACTGAAGATCCGGTTCAATACTTTTAGGTTTGATGGCAATGTCACTACAACATTTGTAAGATCCCTAGTATTAGCATGTCGTGTAGCAAATGTGGGTAATGTTGCCATTAGCTTCGAAGACAGCTGGTTGTTATTGTCAAAGCTAGAGTTAGCATTATGGAACTAGAGAGAAGCATGCAACCTAACGAGGGGTAGCAGCAGCTTAAGGCAGTAACACATTTGTACATCTATACTATACTGGTCTACTTTATGTTTATATTTTAGGTCATATTTTTTCTACTCATGTTTATATTGCGGGTCACATTTTAGGGTCCGAGCACTAACAGTGCGAGAAGCCTATAATTACCTCCACCGAGGAGGTTATGTGATGGCCGGCGTTGGTTTGTTTGTTTGTGTGCAAATAACTCGAACAGTAACGGATGGATTTGGATGAAATTTTCAGGAAATGTGTGAAATGGGACAAGGAAGAAATGATTAAATTTTGGGAGTGATCCGGATCACTGTCTCCATCCAGGAATTTTTTTTAATGTAAGTGTGACCGGGTGGACAATTAAATGTGGTTTACTCTAAAAGCCACCAGAGGGCACTCTTGTTTTTGGGGTAACCCTCTGTGACCAAATGAGATTTTGGAGCTCCATGCTATAGACATATATACGTATATATGTCTAAGCTCCATGTGACAGACAGTGACAGACAGTGACAGTGATGGAGTTCCCTTTCCTTCCTGAGCAAACATACGCATGGTTGGGCCAGCATTCTTATCTCCAGTTGTCTAAGAAGCTGGGAGTCTGTTAGGAGCTGCTGCGCTAGAGGCCACGCCTGTTCATTAGGTTGGGTGGAGTTAAACGCTGCATTGTCGGTAGGAAATTTGAACTGTATGTAATTACATTTGTATCTGTAACGTTCCCTACAAAATATGTGAATTGGGAGATTGTGTTGGGCGTGGACTGAAGCTCCTTGGTGGAGGTATGCGCTCTCTGAGTGCTTTTCTAGTTTATTATTTCCTCACAGTAGATTCTTCACCTGAAAAGTAGCTACCAGGTGAATTTTCTTAGGCTCTATTTTATCTACTGTACTTCAGCACAAATAAACAACGTTCTTTACCTTCTGTTGAAAACCCCAGAAACAGCATGACGAAGTCAACAAGCTGTGAGCAGGAGACATGGTGTCAGCTAAATAAGACGACTGACAAGTCACAGTTAAACAGTTCAAGTTGGTTTTAAAGCTATAAAATATGAGGACCTTATGAGAAAGTTATGAGGAAGTTCTGCAACTGATTTATAAAATGCAGGACAAAAACATGCAATCAGGTCCACAGCATTTTGTTTTCCATATGACTTTTTCATTCTCCTTGCACAATCTACCATAGGTGTCAAACTCTGGCCCGCGAGACAATAACCAAATGACTACTAGAGCTGGCCCACCGGTATTATACAGCGCATGTACTGCTAACACTACAAATCCCAGAATGCTCTGCTGGTGTTTTGGCACGTCAATCAGGACAGGACCCATAAACACCCTCTCCACTGTTGATAGTCATAGCAACCTCATGCTACTGCTGGCACCGTGCTTCCCCTCCCAAAAATGGTGAAAAGAAAGGCAGAAAACAGGAGCTCTCTGGACAGGTGGGCCCGAATATCTAATAATGATATTCAGATATCATTCAGATAGCACTATCATGACCCTAGACCAGATAGTGCTGGGCTAGGGCCCTCTATACCTTTTGTATAATTAAAGCAGGACATCTGGCAGACATTACATAGGCAAACTCAACATTTAATGGTTTCATGATTATATATATATATAGATATAGATAGATATATATAATTATATAATAATTTTATCCAAGAAATAACAACAAATAAATATTTGTTTAAAAATGTTAGTTTTATTTTTGATCTTTATTATTATTTGTCTTATAAATGACCAGAAGTATTTACAAATGTTTGTGATCTTATTCTTCTTCAAGAAAGAACCCCTTATCTAGAAACCATATTCTTCTTTTCTTTTGAAGATTTTTTTAACCTTTCAGTTATGTTAAACACCTTCATTTCACTTACACTTTTATTTATTTATTCACTGCCATCAGTTTAAAACAGAAATGGCAGTATTCCCCCTTGATCCAAAATCCCATTCTACAATTTTATCCTGTCAAAAACAATATAAGTATAAATGGTATCACTGTCCCTTGTAATTGTACAGATTGTGGTTGTTTCGTTTGTTTGTTTGTTTATTTGTTGGTCTGTGTTCAAAATAACTTGAAAAATTATAGACGGATTTGGATGAAATTTTCAGGAAATGTGTGAAATGGGACAAGGAAGAAGTTATGAAATTTTGGGAGTGATCTGGATCACCATCTGGATCCAGGACAGGGTTTCCCCAGAAAACTTGCTAAGCCTGGTGGTAGAGAAGCCGACCAGCGGCCCACCGTGTTTTTGTAAAAATGCACTCCCCTTGGCCTGGGGGTGAACGAGCGGGCCCATCATCTCATCCAGTGCTCCTCCGACTTCGGAAAAAGAAAGTGTCCAAAGTTTTTTGACCCTTTCTCCGTGACATGTCACGTAAAAGTAGTTAGGGTGTAGACAGGTAGATTTTGGGCGTTGGTGGTTGGGGGTGGACTGAAGCTGCTTGGTGGAGGTCTGCGCTCTCTGAGTGCTTTTCTAATTATTCCTGTGATTATTATTATTTTGCGGTGCAATTTTGAATCGCAGTTTTCATGCCTTAAAACATAGTCGAAAACGTGTATAACTTGACACCCACATCAGGACCGGTAAAAATTTTAATATTTTCGGGGAATTACAGTGAATGGCAAAACTGAAAAATGACCTTTACGTGCAGTCTAACTAGTCTGTATGTGCTCCTATCCACCTGAAACTTCACATGCGTGATCAGACTTGAAATGTGAGGACATGCATGCAATGGTGATTTCCTGTCTCAGCATGCCATGAAACATGAAATGCACTCTAATTACACTGTACATGCTCCAATCAGCCTCAAACTTCACATGCATGATCAAAGTCCGGGCCTGTTGAGATGCATATGGCGATTTCCTGTCTCAGTTGCTGACTAGCATGAAGTGAGGACCCACCCAACACTGCTTACAGCTTTAATTTCCATCTGTTTATATTATTAGTTCATATTCTGTACTTATGTTTATGCATATATTTTGTATTGATTTTATTCAGATCTTGAATGGGAGCAGCTGTAACATAGACAATTTCTCCTCAGGGATCAATAAAGTATGTCTTATTCTGATTCTGATTAAACAGATGATTGACTGATTGCTGTGTCAGATGCCTTGTTATTAGTCATTTTGCTCTGCGCTGTCAATCACAGACACAATGAAGAGTCTTCTTCCTGAAAGGGGTGGTGATAGCAGCTCTGCTACAATTAAAGCTACAGAAACTGAAACAGCTCGCTCAGAGCCGTGGTTAAACAGTCATACTTTTCAGTATTTTAAACTGAAAAATTAAAAGACATTTCAAGGACATGCAAGTGTTTCATTAATTTGCTGAAAAATTGAATAATACGGGGTTTTTAGCATTTTTCCCCACGCACCAGTTCTTTATGCTGTAGAAGATAAAGCTGTGCTATGAAGAAACACAACAAGGTACCTCAAATTTACCATAAATAGAGGCAAGGGTCAGGCTTTGTTCAACATCAGTCAGCTTTTGAGTTGCGTGTTTGAATCACTGTTGTTACATCTGCACTAATAAATAGATAAAGACTGGCAATGAGAGAGGGTACCAATACAAGAAAAAGACAAGGGTGAAATATATCCTGATCAAAATACAAACGTAGCAGACAAATGCCATTCGTCTACTATGTTTGTATTTTCTGATTTGAAAAGAAAGTTTAAAATGTCATATTGTTTGGTTTGGTTTAGCCAATTGCGCACAAAAAGTTGAGCCGGCTGTTGGCATGTCGTGGTCAGACACTCGGATGCCCACAACCTCATCATTTGTCGTCTAAGAAGTTGCGTCAGACAGCTCTGGATGGATGCGTTCAACAACACAATCCTGTCTCCCAAAAAGTCGGCCAAGTTCACAGACAGCTTCAGTAAGAGTTCGACAACAACCTCATTAACTCTGTGCAGCAGATGTGTGACTCATTACCGACTTGTGATTTCTATGACTCCACTCTCTTTCTGCTCATTATCATTTCCAGCATAGTGCGTACTTGGCTGCTTAATGACGTCCATCCTGTTGTGGAGATGCCGTGTGATGAAACAGCAAATACCTACTCCCCTATGTTAAAAGGAACAGATAGAATTTAATGAAATATTAAATACTGCATTATTCTTTTAACTTAGTATCTATTAAGTCTCAACTGATCATCAAATGTGATTGAGGTGCATCTTCATTTCCAAAGCCACTTTTTCTTGGTTGCTCTATAACTCAAACAGCTGGTAAGGAAAAAAACAGAAACATTCATTTGTTGCCTTTTTTAATGAATGAAACATACTCATTTAAACTTTGGTCAACATGTAAAACTTTCAGACAAGGACAGAAAAGTCTCAATGAGAAACGGTCTTCCAAGAAAAACTTGACTTCGCCTTTTTCAGGAGGTATTAAAAAGGTTCCAAGTTTAAAGATTTCCAGATGTTCTTTTGAAGGTTGCCCGTCCAGAATCATCTGCTGACCATGAGCCTGTAGATACATTAGTTAATGGCAAGGAAAGACAGAGTGCTCAAAATATTACTTTAATTTTCTTTTCTCTTTTTTTGTGTACACATGTATCCCAATATTTTAGTTTCAGAAATGGTTTCCAAAGTACATTTGCCCTAATGCATGTTTCAAAAAACACCCAGTGCCCAAACACCTCTTGCTTTCACTGCTGCTTTACAAAGTAAACATTTGGCCACAGAGACCAAGATTTAAAGAAAAAAAAAATAACAAAAAGCACTGTTCATAAAGTATCAATAGAACCACTTGAGCCAGAAGGTACAAAGCATGATGTCCTTGAAATAATTTCACATAGTTTGTGGCAGAAGATAAAAAGGTTTAGATCCGTGTGGCTGAGCTAAATTACTAAGTGCTCACGGACTGTACAGTATGCTCTGTCTGTCCTCAAGTGCTTTTTTCCATTTATAGCACAATACATGGAAAAAAAATTGACATGGCAACAGGTGAAACAAAGCAAAAAAAACAACAAAAAACCTAAATCATCTCCCACAAAATTCTGCCTGTCCTGTTTTTCTGCAGCTCTGGACTTGAGTTATTCTTGACAAACAGGTACAAACACTGAGGCAAGAGGGTCACACCATCCCCCAGAAATACAGAATATTCTTCAAAAAAAAAAAAAAACTGTCAAAAACAGTGATTAACAAGATGAAGGGAACTGAACGCCCGGGCCACTCTTCAGTTTGCTTTCACCGAACGTCAACGCTGGTTTGTGTAATGACAACATGATCAGGAGAAGAACAAGGAAACGTTAGGCTGCAGGCATGCCCGGTTTCAGGGAAACATGCTGAAGCAGAAACAGGGTGTAAGAACCAGTAGACACCCCCTTCTCCTCCTCCTCCTCCTCTTGCTGCTCTTCCTCTTGTGGATTAGTTCTTGATCATGCCTCCGTCTCCTTCACTTACAAAACGCTTCCGCCCTCTGGTGGAGAAAGCGAAGTTTGAGACGGTTAAAATCATAACAATATTAAAGAACTAAGCTGGTTATATTTAATGTTTTCTTACTGTCAACAAATCAAGTGAAAAGAACAAAGCAGACAATGAATTAACCTTCCTAACTTGCTGTTCTTGTGGAATCAAAATCTAAGTTTGATCATCAGAGGCACAGATCTCCATTGTTGTCCAGAAACTACAACCAACATCACTGGATCACTCACTGGCTCATATGTCTTGGGCAGTGTAGTTATGAAATTACAGAGTGCTCTTTAAAAAGTAATCAGTTTCTGGGAGTTTCTTTGCTTCCATCACATTTTCACTCACTGTGGACTCATTTTTCACTGCAATATAAAGTCCTTCATCTCTATGGAAACAGCACAAATATGGCCAGAAGTCGAAACAACTCAAAAATGTCTCTTGCGCATAATAACAAAGCCATAATGCCAAAAATTCTAAAAATATATATACATATATCTTACAAAGTTGAATCCCTTTAGATATTTGTTTTGCAAAAGATGAAAAATACTAGATGCATTTTACGAGTTGTATTTTGAAATTCCTGTCTCCTATCTGCTCTGTGTAAGCACAGCCTTCAGCTCAGCCGAAAAGTCCCCGAGTTATCGTCAGCTGAGTCACTGTTGGCTTCTTGGTTGTGCAGAGGAGTGCAGAATTTTTAGTTTTTTTATAGGATCTGGTTACTGCAAATCGTTTATTTTTGGCAAATTTCTGAATGAGACATGTAGACAAAAGTGATTTTGATTCGTTGGCTTTTCCAGATGAGACCAAAAGTCACATATGATTCGTTCAATGACTGTTGGAAAGCGAACATCCTGCTACTCTCACCGTTTTTAAAGTTTCTCGCTATAAGAAATAGTGCAATTTCGGTGATTTTTAAAAACATAACATGCGTTTCAACACTGCTGTCACATTTTGGGTTTCTGAGGGTAAATAATATATTTACAGGTGCCTGCAGTGGACAACTAGGAAAATCAGAAAATACTGATACACAAGCAGATCAGGATTTTGGCTTTTCATTAAATTTTTGACAATAAGAAAACAGCCGTCTGAAAGAATGACTAAATGAGAAAATATAAAAAAGGAACCTAACCTAGAGGGACAAGCATCCCTCAGCTGTTTGGTGATGACAGACTCCTGGTGGCAGAGATCCACAAAGGTCTCCATGATGGACTGGGCATGTGGCACGTCGAGGCTGATTTCAGGGAGTTCATCGTAGACTCGTTGGAAACCCTGCACAGAAAATAGTGTAGAAATACGAAGATAAGGTTTAATTCTGTAAAAATTTTAAATTAAATAACGTAAAGCAAGAACATAAAAAAGAGCTAACCCTGTTCATCTGATCCACAGTGATGAGGCCTGTTTTCCAGAAGGACTGCAGAAGCTTTATCATCATATGGCTGGCAGTGTCTCCTTTCGACTCGAGCACCATCACTATAGCCTGAAAAACAACACATGATGCACAAGACTAAGAAACATCCCACACTAAGCACCATTATTCAGTCAACGAGTTAAATGTGAGCAGAATTTAGGTCAGTAATGATCAAAAATGCTCTTTTCTGATATCATACCTGAATGACAGAGCCATCTTAATTAAAATAGGAAACTTAAATGTGGCGTCCCCCAAGGTTCTATCTCAGGTCCCCTCATATTTTGTCTATTCTTTAAACAAATATCTTTTAAAACCACAGTATCTCATATAAGAGATGTGAGATGAGATCATTATATTTGCTGTGCTTATAGTCTGAGCAAAGCACTTGGACCCTCTGTCTGTCTGAGAAGCATTTCCATTGTGGAACCGAAGGCGACTTGGAAACAGTTGTTGTAACTTCCTGTAATATGTGGTTCAATCTTCAACAGCTAGTTCAGAGCTGCCAGGATGTTAACCAGTACAAAGAAAAATTCTGGCTCATTTGCATTCATTGCCATTTAAATACAGAATTGAGCTTTCCCCCGCCCCCAGTGGATTAATAATTTTGGTTTCCATTGTCCATTCTTACATAATTTTTTTCTCAATAAATTGCACAGTGTATTTTAATTAAGTGTTTCCTTAGATTTTTTGAGCAGTGTAGTCTTTATAGTTTTCTTCCATGCATAATCCAATCAGGCATAGCATTATGACCACCTGCCTAATATTGTGTTGGTCCCCTTTATGTGCTCAAAAATGCTCTGAACCATTGGGCATGGACAAGAGGACCTCTCAGGGTGTCCTATGGGGTCTGGAACCAGGACGCTGGCACTGGATCCTTTGGGTACTCTGACTTGTTCAGTGGGGCCTCTGTCCATCAGACTAGTTCCACTGCATCCTGTTGATGCTTGATCAGAATTGGGTGTAGGAAGTTTGGAGGTCAAATCAACATGTTGGACCATTGTCATGTTCCTCAACATGTTCCTGATTGTTTGATGTTTTTTCCATGTGGTGGGGTGCATTTTCCTGAAGGCCAGTTACATTTGGGATTTCCATTTGCATGAGGGAGTGTGTTTGTTGTAGGACAGTGTTTATTTGGGTGTCTAAGTCTCATCAACATGGATGTCAAAATCCAAAGTTTTCCATCAGAACAGCACATAGTAGCAATATGATCAATGTTATTCACTTCACCTGTCAGTGAAGTGCATATACACCTGACCAGTGTATGTGCACTCTTTCCACTGTAACCAACATGCTCAAAGCAAATTTAAATTATTTGGGTTGTCAATAATTAATTTTGCATTTATCTTAATTTTTAAACTTGTCAGGCAATCAGGTAAAGTATGTAATGTTGTATTTTAGGGTCTTAACCTTATTTTTTTAACTTTGCTATGCAAATTTGTTCTGCCAATCTTATTTCTCAATTGGAAACCACTTTGAATCAACATCTGTTTTAAAATGCGCTGTAGAAACAGTGACTTGACTTTTCAGAGGTGTCTGAGCTGAATGTTTCACCACATGGTGGCAGTGTTTCCACCTTTACTGGAGGCAATTGCCATCAAACATTTTGAAAACATGAGGCTCGAAGAAGCTCAGGCCAAACCTCACAAAATTTGGCAACATTCAAACATAAAAACAGTCGCTCTGCTTTTTAATTTATGGTGATCTGTAAGCCAAATAACCCCGATTAGACATTTTGGCACGTGGTGTCAAATTCAACTTGATTACACTCTGAAGTCAGAATCCAAGTGGCTTCTTTGAAAGCGTAGCAGCTGCATCAAAGTGGATCTTACATCTTGGTGGAATGGCAGAAACACTTATTAACCAACACAGAAAAAAACAAGTGCACAGATTTATTACTGAGGTCATACACACATAATTGATCACTGTATGTGCAACTGAACACAATATGTGTGTAGAGTTTCACTGATAGAAAGAAAGGCCAAACCTTTTTTGACTTTGAGCAGTTGCAGCTTTGACAACAGCATGTTTACCCTGAATCTAACTTGGAACAGAAAGTTCTTTCCAAGAATGTGTGTGTTCAATGTGTGCACATTAGAAATTTGATAACCAATTATATGTTTACACAAGTACACATTTAGGATTGATTGATTTGGACTGAGCTTTACGAATACATGCACTGCAAAAGGAGAGAAAATCACTGCCAAACACACAATGTCCTTGGCAGTAAACACTAGTGGCAGTCATGGAGGAGACTTGTTTTTTTTTTCAGTTTTGCTCTTCAGTTTACTTAAGTAGAAACCAGGGACAGAAACACTTCAAAAGGTTCAATTTGCAGATTTCAAATGTAATCCAGTTGTTACCATGTGTGGAGAAATCCAACAGAAACGTTGTGTCTAGTCTGAGAATATCTACTAATTTGGTTTATACAGGTACACATTAAAGACCGACTTAAGGTCAAATCTTCAGTACCTCATAGACCAGCTCGTGGTGGAAGTGAGGGACTTCCAGGTCCCGCAGACAGCGCTCCGCCTCCGACACGTCTCCTGATATCAGGTACTCCTTGAGCAGAAGGTTCATCTGGAACAAACACACAAACAATCAGGTTGTGTGCAAAGGGCATCAAACACAGCTGGAGACTGCACGGTTACAACCTTCTGCTAGCACAGGAAGTATCAGCAGATTCTCCCATATTACATAATAATATAGAATTTATTGATCTACATTTGACAAATTAATTTTATGACAGTCAAGTAAGTTTTGCCAAAACAATACCCTATCTTATTTGTGCAGGTATTTATGGGGTTCATTATAGTCTAGATTTATTTAATATGAAAATGTTGCTCCAGCAGTTCAAGAGAGGATCCTTCCACTTCCCTGGAGAGCTTTTATCTTGAAATAATTTGAGGAAAACACTGACTTCCATTAACAGCAGCCTACCAGCATGGGTGCACAGTAAAGGTAGAAATGCTGTGAATTAATCTGTGAGTAAGAAGACCTTTTTCTGTTAAGGAGAAAAAAAAAGTCTGAAGAATGAGTGTGTCTATTGATAGATAACATACTTTAGAGGTTGAGAATGTGCTGAATGTATCCTGCTACACTCGGGCTAATTTTGTTTTGGCCACCTGTGTTCCTTTTGCTTTTATCTGGAGCAAACCTTTATTCCCTCTAAATGACCCTGGATATTGCAAAATTCCAGTAGCTGGACAGAGCTGAAGCATCCATCTCTCAGAAGTATTTTTAATTCAGCTATGTTTTTTTAGCAATAACCCGACTTCCTTGGGAAATAAAACCCACCAAACATGTCCGATCAGTCGGTTTGGAGCTGTGCTCGAGTCTTTTCTGCTTGATAGCAGGCTTGGTTATGTCACTCTCACTGCTAATCAGCGCGCACATCAACAAACATTGCTTTATTCAAACCTATTTATGGAACAATTAGTCATGCTGCCTGAGAGCTGCGGAGAGTGTGATCGATGCAAGATGCTCAGGAACACACAGAGAGAGAGAGAAAGATGCTTCTGAATGAACTCTGCAATTCACCGAATTGAGTTGACGTGTGGTTGTCTAAGCATCGAGAAAAACGTGACAGGAGGGGAGCTTGACGTGGACGAGCAGGGTAGTGGAAAAGAGAAGGATGAAGTTAAAAAGGCTGAGAAGAGGCTGCAACTTCCAGGTCAGCACTCTCTCCCTCAGGCAGCAACTACCAGGCAGGAAATCAAAAATGGACAGGAGCGTCTGCAGGTCTGAGGCCGACACACAGCACGGTGGCTGGGGGGCACACTGGCACAGCAAATCTCTCATTTCCAAGTGGTCATTTCAAATGTTGCATAACTTACAATTTGATATACAAAAAGATGCGCAATTCAAAGTCCTTCGCCCACGTTCGCACAAAAAAGAAAATCCATAAAAACCAGGACAGTAATTGTGAAACGCCAGACAAAGCCAAGAAGCAGAGAGAGAAAAAGAAAGAGAAAAGAGTGTGTAGTCTGGATTTTTAGTCAAAGTCCAGGGTGTGTCTGTGTGTATTTACGTTGGCTCCTCCTGTGCCCTCGTTTTTTTTGCATTTCCCATTTCTCAGGGGGAGAAAAATGCTTTGCTGACACAGCAACATAGCAGAGGGTTTGGCCCGGGGCTCTCCACCCAGCATGCATTTTCTGCCTTCTGTTTACGTTATATAATGTTAAGATGCGGATCTTGTTAAGTCAAACATTCTGACCCCAGGTACAAAGGATTACTTATCAAGAGGACTGAAACGAGCAAGTGTCTGATTCGTTTCAGTCCTCTTGATAAGTAATCCTTTGCACCTGAGGTCAGAATGTTCATGGTTGTAAAGTGAGCAATATTCTATCAGTTCAAGCTGAGCTCTACCTCTTTGACGAGATGTTTGACGGGTCTCAGGCCTCCACCGACGCCCCACACGTTGTCTAGACGAACCATCTCCCTCTTCATGGTCAGCAGCACAGCAGCACGGTCTAGAGCCACTCTGGAAAAATTAAAAGATCGGGGGAAAATAAATTGCAAAAACACAAACCATAATCCAAATGTGTTGAGAAAAGGAATACGCGATTCAGCCGTACCCACCTGGCGTACTCGCAGTCCACTTTGCCCTTGTAACAGTCCAGGAAAGACATGGGGAGGACGTGATCCGCGATGGCTCTGGCTATAAACTGACCTAACATCTGGGAGGGATGACACAAAATGTCTTTTAAAACAATTTCATTACGCAGACGCTTTTATCTAAAGCGACGTACATCTGAGGTAATTTTTGGGGGAGTTCAGTGTCTTGCCCAAGGACATTTTGGCATGTGGAGGGGCCGGGGATCGAACCACCAACCTTACAATCAGTGGACAACCCGCTCTACAACCTGAGCCACAGTCGCCCCCAAAATGTGACAGCATCCCCTATCATATGTATAAGTCCAATGTGTTACTGATATGACTGACTGAACTGACACATATCTGAAGATTATGTTTTAGAAAATACTCCTGCGCTGATTTGAAAAGTTCACCTCCAACTAATATCTTTTCTTCAATCGATTCGTCAGAACTACCACAGTCATTATGTCTCAGTTATCAGCTTAGACTGAGGACAGAACAATACCAAAGATAATTTGGATTTCCATAAATGGATGAACCATTTAACTTTCGAGGAACACACAAGAGACACTGTGATCCTGATTTAGTATGCAAGTTAGCTTTTGCTTCTTGCAGGGCCATGATTGTGGAAGTTACTTGGTGTTCACAGCGCAGTGTGTATATTTGATGAGATTTGTGCATCTTTATGAAGTAAACAATCTTGAATGGATATTATGCCATATTTAATCTTGATTTCTATTTAATCTTAAGCCCCGTGGTGCCTCTCTACCCTCTTCAGTACGCAGCACGACTACAGATCCACAGCTCTTGACTTTTCCCTCCTGTGTGCCAGCTCTACCTGTGGAGCCTCCGGTGTGTCCAGTATGAGGTCCGGAAGCTCTTTGAGCATCTTGTCGAAAGCTCTGGCCATGTCACTTTGCGACAGCATCTTCACCGACAGGTCGGACAGCAGTCTGGAGGTGAGTTCTCTGTGGCTGGCCTTGCCTTCAAGGGACAAGGACACGGCCAAAGAGGAGAACTCGTACTTGTGTGGACCCAAGTTTAGCCCCTTCAGCAACATCTGACAGAGAGGAAATTAAAAATCAGCCTGAATGAGTTTCCACAACTATACAGTCCAACCAGTGCAGTTACTGATCTGGTGGTTTGACTTAAAGAGGAAATTTGAATATGAAATCATTTACCTCGACCTCTTTTGTGTCTCCATGTTCGAAGTACTCCTGTACGATTGGGTTGACCATTTTTTCTAGCTCTCTCTCGTCTACCTCTGGCACAACTGTTGCATAAACCGTGTCCCCCTGTGCAAAAACAGACACATTACCAGTCAAAAAAAATCCTTTCCTGTACAAAAAATTGCACGACAACATGGATGCACAATCATCACTGCAGGTTTTCACACTTTGCATTATTTAGTATTTCTCATCATCTTCTTTTCAGCGTTATAAGTTGAAATTTAAACACTCCACCAGGTCTGCCAGGACATAAAAATTTCAGATTTTTATCTCCGGGATTTCCTTAAAAATTCCAGTATTATGTGTTCATGCTCCGTCCTTCTTTATCTCCATCTAACTTCTTTTGTGTTGGCATTTGTATTCATGAATGCCAGGAACATCAGTAAAAATCAGTCCAACAAACTTTTCAGGTCAGGGTTTGCATGACCTGCAGAACAATAGTATGCACTGATGAAATAGTAATGTTACCACAGACTGAATAGAGTGTACAAGTAAAACTGCAGCTGGTGTAGAATTAAAAGCTGGCTCCTTATTTTAATGTCCTGTAAAAATTAGAGCTTGTGTAACAGTTAAAAACTCGGAGTATAAAGAAGGACTATTGCCTCAAGCTCAACATGTTGATTCACTTTCCTGTTTTGATGTCACGCAAGAATCTGTTGACTCCAAAAAGTGATGGTAGAAGATCAATTTATGGCAAAGTATCGACAAAGTGATGACCTGTGTTGAACATTTCTGCAAGAGCGCTCAACTTTTTGCGTTAACTACACGACAAATTATACTGTAACCACGGGAAGAAGAGGAAAAGGAAGCGTTAACATGCGATACATTTCCCATTTTAGGGCCGCTCATTTTTACATTCTGTCATTTTCCCGAAGGACAGGATGACCTGTGCCATTCACACAGCTTTCATCAGGTGATCCACTCAGTCTGATTCAAAAGGCCACAGTCTGAACACGTCGCCGCTATTTTTCTGTGCCACTTTGTCCCAGTTCCCTTTTAACACTCGACGTCTTTCCACTACCTTCGTGCGAAAGTCAAGGCCAAATCGCGCTGGCTTTTCTGACTCATTCCCAAACTGTTATCAGCCTTTTACCGACAGAAGTTCCGTTCCCACTCCGAGTTCAGTGGTGACGGGGACAGGAGACAAACAAACTCTATCATTTGCATGATAACCTGGTTAAAGATTGGACGTGGCGTTGATTATGATGGGATGGAGCCACCTGGATAAAATAATCATGTGAGCAGGCGGGTTTTAAATGAGCTCGGCCAAGTCGAGTTAACATTTTCATAGAAATCAGTGTAGAATTTCATTGAAGTGCTGTTATGTCTCAGTCAGAATTATTTCAATTTTGTGCCACAAATTAACTAGTAATTTCATAAATATGTATAGAAAATTATTCAGGGATAAAGTGTTGAAAACGTTCAGACCTTCACACACTTAAAGGTGACCTTTAGTTTTTCTTTAACAGAATGAGCAGTTTAAATAAAAGAAGCCCTGCAGCATCTGTACTGTCTAGGAACTAAACCTCTTTCGCTCATAAAATTCTTTCTCCACCTTTATGAAATGCATTTTAACATTTACTTTAATTTGTCAAAATGACAAGAACCAATAGCAAAGTGTTGTTAACCTTAGCTCTAAAACGACTGGCTAAACAGAAAGATCCCCTTAGTATCATATAAATATATCAAATAAACCCCAAAAAAGGCTTAAAAGTGTATTAATGACCCCACATGTCTTCTATAACAACTTCAGCTCGTGCCATAAGAAATGCGATTTAGATTTCCTGCATGTAAAACAAACTGAAATAAGTTCTGTTACATTTCCGACGTCGTTAGACTTGTGAACAACCACAGCGCCAGAAATGCTCACTCTGGATTATTAATAGACCAATAAACACACCTGTAATTCTGATTTATGGTGTTTTGAATGGAAATTTTTGGCTTTTTAAAAACATATTTGCAAAATAAAACATCTGACACAGTGCTTTTAGATAACGGCCATGTGCTTGAACAGATGACATCATTTAAATAATTTGAATAAATAAAGAAAGAACATCTATTACACCTTTAAATCCATAACATTAGAATGTCGGGTTCCAGCTTAGGTGTCAATGATTAGATCCTCCTTACAGGGCAACGAGTAGAACGGTGTTATTTTAAATTCGGACGTCTCGAGTCTGCTGTTCTCTTTGCAATTCAAGTGTGAGATGTTACAATGCTAAGCTCTGAGGAGCTCTTTAAGGCCTTCAGGGGAAAAAAGTCCCCTATAAGTCTATAAATGGATTTAAAATAATCTCCAAAATATTGGAAATAAATTACTCCACTGTGAAAAAAAATATACAACTGATTGACTTCAAATTCAGCCCGAGAACATACTGTTTGATGCAGAAACAAGTTGCCATAAACCCCAAAATCTCATCGTAAAATCTGCAGGTATCTCTTGTATTCATGAAAGCACTGCAGAAATTTGAGCTGCACAGGAGACGTGCCAGGAGTAAGACTTCACCGTCCAAAAAGAACATTAACAGGAAGACTAGTTTGCCAACGAACATACAAGCAAAGAGGAGGCCTTTTGGAATAAGATAAATCAGATAAAGCAAAGAAAGGGGTGTTTAGACACAGTAACAGCTGACATGGCACAGATAAGAAACAGCTTTTCAGGAGCTGAACCTCATACCAGCTGTGAGGCTTGGTGATGGGAGTGTTATTGTTTGGGGTTGTTTTGCTGAATTAGGGACTGAGCATCTTGCTGTCTTTGTTTCAACCATGAATTCTGCATCTTATCAAACAGCCTTCGGAGATAACGTGATGTCGTCTTTCCAAAACTTGAAGCTGAACTGTGTCAGAAAGTTAATGATCCCATAAACCCACTTAAATCCATCAACGGATGGCCCAAGAAGAAAAGAAAATGAAGGTTGTGGAATGGCCAGATTTAAATCCCGTCTAAATGTTGTGGGGGGGTTTGAAGCGGGTAGTGCAAGCAAGAAAAACCTCAAACATCTTGCAACTGAAGGAATTCTGCATGGAAGAGTGGCCAAGCGTTTCAGCAGGCCAAAGTCAGAGACTAGTGTACAATTATGCAAAATGTCTGAGGGAAGGTATTTCTGCTAAAGGGAGCAACACAAACTTCAGAGGCTGAGGATGCATGCATGCAGTTTTTCCACCGAAGAAAACTGCATCTATTGATGTTTCAAGTTGACTGATTGAAGGAGCTAATTTTCCTTGTGTATACACTGACCAGGCATAACATTATGACCACCTGCCTAATATTGTGTTGGTCCCTCTTATGTGGTCAAAAATGCCCTGAACCATTGGACATGGACAAGAGGACCTCTCAGGGTGTCCTATGGGGTCTGGAACCAGGACGTTGGCACTGGATCCTTTGGGTACGCTGGCTTGTGCAGTGGGGCCTCTGTCAATCAAACTTGTTCCACTGCATCCTGTTGATACTTGATCAGAATGGGGTGTACGAAGTTTGGAGGTCAAATCAACATGTTGGGCCATTGTCATGTTCCTCAACATGTTCCTGATTGTTAATGCTTTTTCCATGTGGTGGGGTTCATTTTCCTGCAGGGGTAGGCCAGTGACATTTGGGATTTCCATTTGCATGAGGGAGTATGCTTGTTCTGGGACAGTGTTTATTTGGGTGTCTAAGTCTGATCAACTTGGATGTTAAAATCCAAGGTTTTCCATCAGAACACCACATAGTACCAATATGATCAATGTTATTCACTTCACCTGTCAGTGGTCATCATGTTGTGGCTGATCTGTGTATGTAGACACAGTATCAAACATTTGATTGTCTAGCAGATCGAAAAGAAAGCAAACTTTTTATCTTTTTTTACACACCATTGTGTGTGCACTATTGCGATGCTGACCTTGTTGAGCAGCTATGGTCTCACCACTTTTATGAATCTTTGTGTGTAACCCTTCTTAAGTAGTACTTGTGGATTCTTATCAATGCATGTATATGTGCGTTGTCCAAACCGAATTGTAATTTTTGTACAAGATACAAAAAAAATGTCACTTTGTTTGATCATACAGTATGCATTTAAAGATACGACAAATCATCACAGGAGAGCACACCACTGTGAAATTCATTAGAGATTCAATCGTGCATTTGCTTGCTGTCAGAGTGTGGACAAACATTATCTTGTTCATAGAGCGAAACCTCTTTTATGGTCCATGTATTTCATCAGCACGGCTGCTCAACACAAGACATAAAAGGTACCGATTCTCCACAGGGCTTTGATCAGTGGAACAAAAAGCTGCTCCAACAACTGTGCTGAGCTAACCTCTGCTGGTGATGCTCATTCATCACTGGAAAACACTGCTTGTGTGCACAGACTGCTGATGCTCAAGTAATGACAATATCTGGAATTAAAGGACTTCTATGGCACTATAGAAACAAAAAAAAAATCTTTTAATAAATGATTTAAACTTTTTCTCAGTACATCTGCAACTATTATTATTATCCATCTTTTTCAAGCAACCATTACTCTCTCTCATGTAAACATGTGCGACATTTTCTATTTTATGGGAGTCGAGACCCAATTTTTCAAGACAAACTTGTGCATCTCTGCATCGGCAGTCCAAAATCCAGTAAGACTCTGCTGTACTGACTTACCTGGGCAGATTCATCATAGTTGGGGTCCCGTACATCAGGCTCCTCGTCTTCATAAACCATCCCAGCGGCTCCCCAAACGCCTTTACCACCTGCCCCACCTGAAGACAAACAGCAAAAAATATCAATTACCAACATGATTTGTGCAAGAGGCATTGCTCCAAGATTAGTTTGTCATCAAACACACATTTCCCATCCAACTAGCTGTCACTGTCAACAATCGGCAAATACATCCAAATTGTAAACACCAGAAGATCAGAGGAATCATTGTCTTCTATTCCAGCCTGGGTTTTAAAGCTGTGACCTGTCCATTCATTGTTGTTTATGCTCATCAAAAAAAAAAACCTTCGTCTTCAATGTACCTCTACAAAGCAAAACTTTTTCCATCTATAAAAGTATTCACTGCTTTGTTCCACATCACAAGACTGCAAACCGTACCTTTCTTGGGCAATCCTCTGCCTTTGCCCGTCCTGGATTTGCGGTCGTTGGTGTTGGCTTTGCCCTTGGGACTGTTCGGGTCACCGCCTGGCACATCTCCCGACTCGGAGAAGGACTCGCTGGTGGAGTTGCGGGATGAGGACTTGCGCAGGCGTCGCTTGGCCTTGGCTTTGAGGCGGGCCTCGTGGAGGGCTTTCTCCTGGGGCGTCCAGTTGCCATTCACCTCGGCCTCGTTCAGCGCGTCTTCATCGTCACTGTAGGGCCGGGTAGGCTCTGTCAAGTTGGCATCAAAAGAAAACATCCCTGTGATCAAAGAGTTACAACAGTTGGTTTGCCTTGAACAGCCTATGGTTGTACTGTGCCACAAGGGGACAGTCATGAATCCTACAAGTTATCTTTGTTGCGCACAAGACACTTGAGGCATAAAATAGCAGAAAGAAGGAGGACAACCATGTCTTAGCATAAGTGGTTGGGTTTTTATGGCTTGGCTTTAAAATTTGTATTTATGGTCAATTGTAATGTTCCAAGAAACAGCAATATTCAAGGTAATAAAGTAGTTTAAAGTTTGTGGCATGAGGATAGTAATAAAGCACCAGTGCAGATCAATGAAAACATGTTTTTAGCTTATTGCATTGAAGAGAGTAGGATGTTATCTGTTCAGTCACACATTGGGGTTTTGGCCATGTTGTCTACAATCTAAACTTTCACTTTCCTTGTGTGATTTGACTTCTACAATCATACACTCTGTTAAGAATATAAACCACACAGAAAAGGAAATACTATTTGAATATTTCATCAGAATGAATGTATCTCTTCCCCATTCTGTATCCCAAAAACTGTAACACTAAAAATAAGAATACTGATGATTCGAAGAAAAATCATATCTGCACTAGTAAACTGATTTCAGAGGTACGCTTTTTTTTTTTTTTTACAACAGCTATACAAAGTTAATAAAAACTCCACTCAAAAATTTTATGGCACACCTCTGCCAACAAAGCCGAGGCTGGCTGGAAGCGCAACGAGGTTAATGCTGTCTGCAAACATGTTTCTGCCAGAGATGTTTATAAAGTCAAGCCAAGTCTTGTGCAAGTAGTACAGCTCCAGGATTTAGTGTGCACCAAACGGCTCGGGACTACAGTGAGACATTATACATTTATGGTGTAAACGCTGACGTTGTTTGGTCTAATTTTGCCTGCATTTCAAACAGTGCAGATTATTTAGTGTGCATGCCGCAAACTGCACAATCGGGTACGTTTACACTCCAGCAGCTTCACCGGCTCAGAGCGTGAAAACAATGCTTTCTGACAGCGTGTGCTGCAGCCACCTACATGTGTCATGACAGTGTTTCGTACAGCAAGCCAAAGGTCACACAACACCCAAAACATTATACAGGAAGATGGCACACATACATTACTGTGACACTCACCAGTGTTATCAGCAGACATTAGGTGGGTCAAGTTGGTGATAAATTAACTACTCTTCTGTGCGTGTGTGTGTGCATGTGTGTGTGTAGAAACGCTCTGTTTAGGAACCTAATCTCTGACTGCTTCTTGTAAGAGCAACACAACAAAGCAACAAGTGGGACTGGAGCGCTGCTGCAGGCCTGGGAGGAGGGAGTGAAGGGAAACACATGCTGCAGAAATGCTGAGACCAGTTTTTTTTTTTTTAACTCCTCCGTCTTCTCGCGATCTGTGCACCACAGCTAGAGTGGACCTTACTACATATGGCATGCTTGGGTCCACGGCTGGTCACGTGACGGGACTGTAAGAGAGAGGGGAAAGCAGGAGGAGGAATGTCTGAGGGTGTAATGAATACTCAAGATCCCATGTGCGTGGCTCCAAATGGCAGTGTGAGGAGTTATGGCCCCTCAGATTACAGGACGTGTAGAAAGCATGCAGAGGGAGGAGAAGGAGGGGGAGATAACGTCCAAACCACAGATAAAACTAATAATCTAAAATGAGAAACCAAATGGCTGCAGTTGAATAGGGATCATACTTCTATATTTTATACCACTGGAAAGCTTACAACTTTTAAAAGGTGCTGAGATGATCTCAATCACTGCAGAGTTCAGGCAGATCAGTAATGTGAAAAACAAAAGGAGCGGAAGAACCTCCGAGCAAAAGCAGGACACCTCCCTGAATTAACCTGTTACAGTACGAGCAGCACCACACCCTTGGCCTTCAAAGATCTGTAAACAGTCGACCATGTGTCACCTCCTCCTGCGGCTCCTCCTCTTTCCCCCAATGTAGGCCAAGCGGCCTTGCCAGGGCAGTAAATTAGGAACTAACCATTGGCAGCAATCCAAACACTGAACTGGCCAATTGGAAAAGAGCAGAAAAAAAATGAGAAGGCAGAAAAAGTCGGAGCTCATTGCCAAGAGTTGCAAAACGGCCTTAACAAAAAAAATGCAGCCGAGCAAACTAACTTTTTAAAGCACGGCTCTGGAGGGTCGACTGTGACTGGGAGGAGTGTTGTTTAAAGGTTTACCCCACAAACTGCAGCTCACTGTCACAGTCCCATAAAGCTGCATAAACAAACTCACACTGCTGTCTTTAACGCCGCACGCCTACCAGAGTACAGCAGCACCATCATGATGGTTTTAAAAACCGCCCCCACGGTTTACCAGTTAACACGGAGCCAGATGCAGACCAGCAGAGGACCTCGGCCCTGCATGATGTGTGGGAGGTTTGAACGGACAGCAAACCTGAGCAGCAGCGTTATTTAGTCTGAGATATCCATACAGTAGCAGTGTTTATGAATGAGAAGGGGGTCAGTAGAGCAGAATTGCCACATAACTCGCCAGGAGCAGACCTAGTTTTCCAAACTGTAACTGTGACTCTCCAAGTATGTAGTATTGACATTTTCAGGAGGGCAACATTTTTATAGCAGCCCTCTACTCCAAAAAGTATTATTTATACACGCAGTATAAGAGTCTGGCACCAGGAGGCAGGTACTATGTTTATCTGTTGACACAGAAGGGAGATTTCTCTTTGTTCAATTTAAACCCGAGTTTCAGAAAAGCAGGATTTGTGACATTAAAACGAATCTGAGTCCTAAAGTGAAGCTTTTAAAATAGTTAGCACATTAAACAGATTGTATATTCATAAATCTTTCCAATGAGGGAAAAGAAACTCAAGCACCTCAAGCTCGGAGTCATAGAGTGTCTTGGCATGTCTTAAAGACCCCCTCAGGTGAAAAACAAGTTTTTTTTACCATCTATAGGGGATTTATTATGCTAGAAGACAAATCATGCAAAACAAAAAAGGAATCACTGCAACATTCGAAGTTCACAGTGTTTGAACAGCGTCGTAGATGAGCTGGTGTGCTTACGCTGCAGCGAGAGGGGAAGGGTGGGTGTACATCTAGGTCATTATAAGGCAGGAAGGGATTATTTCCACGGAAAAACTTCTGAATATGTAACTTTGACACACAGAAACTGGGCTTTGTTTAATCACTAACAAGAGAGGGACTTTTTAAAGCCAGTAAGAGGCATCATTATGCAGATGAATCAGTAATAAAGTTTCTGATTTAGATTCTGTTTCATAACACCCAGTGTATCTCAACAAATACAGCGCAACAACCCCAAGGCTGCAACCAAATAACACACTACAGTAAGCTGTGACGACACCTCCGTGTAAACTGTTGATGGTGGCCGTGGGTGATTCAACAGGCACGATTAAGGGTTGCACAAAAGAAAAGACAGAAACAGTACTTTTACTAAACTTTGTGCCGTATATTCCATGGTAGTCTGTGAAACATTCAGCTCTGCTCTCAATTTAACAATCTGTGAAAAGCGATCTTTCTCCGTTAAACCCAAACACAGATAAACATTAGCAGAAACATGTTCGGTTGACTCTGAGGTCAAATAAGCATCCGCACCATGATAAAGGGGAGCAGGCTTTCTGTAAATGGCCTGCGGTGGTTATCTGTGACAGGAGTGAAGGGTGTGGATGTCCTTGGGGTTTAACTGTCATTTAATGTAATGAAAAGGAGACTTGGGCAGATTTTTTACTTGAAAGCTATGTTCCAGGAGCACAGCCTGAACTTGTGTACATGTGGTGACTTGGGTTTAAATACACAACTGTAGGAGAGGAGGCTGAGGAACTGGCTACACATGCTCCACTAATGAAAAGGTAAAACAGGAGAATATGTTTTAGTTTCCTTTATGCAATAACACAGAGAGATAAAAATAAACAACTTCACTAAACTTTTGCTGAGTGTGCTTCTTCCAAAAGCTGCAGAATAACAACACAGATAATGTGCATGCAGAAGATTACAGCTGCTCAGATAAACGGCTGTGTATCTGATAGCGCCCCCCCCAATCATCAGCCAATCGCCTCCACTGATGCACTGCAACTTTGCACGAGTTGTGTTTCTGCGCTGACACAGTTAATGCAAATGGGCGGTGCGTGCAAACATGTATTCCATGAACGTATGTGGAGGTCAACAAAAGAGCAGTACACAACAGAATGTGTACTCAGCAGGCCGTGGGGAGATCTGGC
This sequence comes from Dascyllus trimaculatus, assembly GCA_024666655.1. Taxonomy (NCBI): domain Eukaryota; kingdom Metazoa; phylum Chordata; class Actinopteri; family Pomacentridae; genus Dascyllus; species Dascyllus trimaculatus. Next base: position 28,836,198 of record CM045447.1, on the reverse strand, counting down.
TTGACATTTATGGCAGTAGGGTTTCCTCCATTATGCTCTTAACACATTTATTTATCCAAGCAGTTATATAAATGTTCTCACAGGTGGAGCTCTACGCAGCCGTAAAATCTGCCCCTACAGGGCACTTATCGGAGCACGGACTTGCACTGTGTGGCTTAAAAAACAAATGGTCAACGTTTGTGGTGGAACATCAAACTGTGTCCAACTTTCAGAGCTAACTGAATTTACACTTTGAAACCTAAAAAATGCATGATACCTTAAAACAACAAAAGGTTTCCTAAGCAGCAAATGCCAACGTGAACGCTGATGCAACGCAAAGTTTATGGGGAATATTGGAACCTGGGAAGCAAACAAGAAGAATATGCGGCACACAGCTCTCAACAAGCTCTTAAGAGTTAAGACTGTTTTGTCAAACTATCTCCAAGGTCAAGAGATAGACCTTGGAGGTGGTTTTAGATGTGAAAAAGTAAAAAGCTCAGAAGCTTTCTTTTAACTGAAGATACTTGACTTTAAAAGCAAATAATGTGGGTGTTTCACCTGCCTGCTTGACTAGCAATGCAAAACCTTCGCTCTGTGTGTTCATAATTTGGCTGATTACTAGTTGTGATCCAGAAAGAGTCTTCAGAGTCTGATCATTCGGGATGATTCATGTCTGATCAGGCTCTGGATGTTCTCCATACTGTTGTGGTGGCTCAGTGCCCAGACTGACCCACAATGCAACAAGGAGCCGTTCCCCCCGCTCTCTTGTTTTCCAGCCAAGACAATAGACTCTTTGACAGCGTGTCACCACCTCATCAAACGGAGGCTGCTGCTCCATCAAGCGTGGCTCAACGTTCCTTGAGAAAACAAAACAAACCACCAGGCAAAGTTCATGCAGAACTGCCCATCTGTGCACTGATGCACCGGCTGCTTTTACACTCACAACACACCATGTGGCGTGTGTCACTGATCCACCTCGGGCCGGTCTGCTGCAGCTTTTAGAGGTATTAAGAGTGTGGGGTTCCATGTTTACCCCACATGTCCAAAGATTTATGCATCAACACCAGTTACAAGTCTAACAATACGTTTCTTATGTAACATTAAAACACACAACAAGGCAGGGATTATGTAAGGCCTTCCGATTGGCTCTTATAGTAGGCTATACATGTCGACGTCACCATCAGGCTGAGAGAGGACCCAGTGTGCCAGCAGCTCAGCTATTATTCAGAGAGACCCAAAACCAGCATCCACGCTCTGCAGGGCGAGTGTGTGTGTGTGTGTGTGACAGAAACACCGCTGCAAGTCACATTTCGGAGCTGCTAGGTGACGAAACGAGGCGATGATTCCTGCAAACACTAAGTCACACAATCTGATTTAGCGCAGGAGAAGGTGCTACGCCGCGATGTGCCGTCCTTTACGCACACAGAGCCGTCGTGCGTAAAGGTTAGAAAGTGTCGGCACGTACGACTAAAGGTGACGAAGGCAAATGTGTCTCATCGAAAATGTGTTGCAGAGGAAAAGTGTGAAGCGTGCACAAACAACAACGACTTGTCAAAGCGGAAGTGAGCGCCGTGGCCTCGTCCAATCAGAAGCGTGAAAGGGTTAAATGTGTATAAAAAAAAGCAACAACAACCATTTGAAAGCCTCTGGGGGGGGAAAGGCACGAAAAATGTGGAAATAGTTAAAACTGCAGCATCGAAAGTGCAACAGCTGCTCGCAGTGATTCGTGCACCAGCAGACCTCGACGTGTTTGTGTGTGGTTTGGACGGAGCACATGGTGGAGCATGGCTGCAGCCCATCCCATGCAGGGACAATAGATCGGCAGCAGGCCCCACAGCGGTGGCTTCCCAGGGGGGACTCTGCACTCGATAGTCACCGATTCATTCACTCACCGTCGGCTGGAGCTGCCGTGGACCACGTCTCCACTTCGGTCGCCATGTCTCTCTCTCTCTCTCACCAAGTGCTCGGTTAAAACCCCGTCACGGTGCGCTCTCCTTCTGTCGAGCTGCAACAGATTCTCTCCCCAAAAAACTGCAAGAGTGCACGGTAATCTCGTTTGATGCAGGAAGTCTTTTAGTCAAATGGCACCAAACGAGAAGAATAGAAACACTCGAGTCCCTCTGCTGAGCCCTTTTTCCCTTCTTGCACGATCTCACAGCTGAAGAGAACAAAAAAAAACAGAATCACAAAGAGAGTAGAAAGACTACGGAGTGAAGCAGCGATGAAGCGGCGGGTTTCTCCTCCGAGGAGTCAAAAGAGCGGAGGCGACGAGTTAGCTAGTCCGAGCGCATTTCAGCAAACAACCTGCAAGATAAACAAAGTCTGTTTTTAACTTTGCAAAGCGACCCGAGCGGAGTCACGTGGAGGAAGCGCGGACGGGGAGTGGTCAGTCGAGGGGGTGGGGGCTGGTCCTCTCTGGCCAATCACAGAGCAGGAAAATAAACCTCAACGTTGAGTTGTTTTTTTTCTTTTCTTCAAATCATTTCAGCTGCTGCGACTCCATTTTGTATATTTTCATCCTATATACATCTGTGATTTATGTTAAAATTCTAATATGAAGTATTGCTGTGTGCAGTCACTAATATGTCATTCAAGTTCTGATCTCAGGTTGTTGTTCACTGCTTTAATTAATTCGGATCACTAAAGTTTTTGCATTATTGTCTGTTTGGATTAAAACTTGACTCAAAATTGCTTTTTTTCTTCAACTTAAGCCAAGTCACTGTTATTTATCAGGCATCTAGCACTTTTTAAACTGAACTGAGGTGCATTCCATTGATTAATAATGTAGGCATGGAGAATTGACTTGTAAAGTTTGCATAGCAAGGTTAAGTTGCTACACTGCAGTTAAAACCTTACAAAGTTATATAAAACTAAAATTACCTGACTAAACCTCTACAGCTTTATTAATTACGGAGAAAACAGACCCTAGAAAACTATACATGGAAAACTCAGCGAATCCAAAGATTCTATGTGAGCGAGCATATCTGCAACAGTGGAGATTTTTTAACAGGAAGAGACCTTCAGAAGAGCCAGGCCCAGGGGAGGCAGTCATCTGCCTCGACCGGTTGGAGTTGGGGTAAACGACAGCAGACTACGTACGACAGATAAACACTAGACTGGAAGCTGAAGATTAGACCTGCGCATTCAAGCTGTGATCTCAGGTTGTTGTGCACTTTTTTACTTAATTCGGATCAATAAAGATTTAAAGTTTTTTTGCGTTATTGTCAGTTTAGATTTACACTTACCTCAAAATTGCATTTTTCTTCGACTCAAGCCAAGTCACTGTTATTTATATGGCACTTTTGAAACAACTGCTAAAGTGCATTCCAGTAGAAGAATAATAGCGGCATGGAGAATTGACTTGGGAAGTTTATATAGTAAGATTAAGTCACTACACTACAGTTAAAACTTTTACAGCTTTAATAATTATGGGGAAAATAGACCCTACAATACTATACATGGAAAACTCAACGTCATGTGAGTGAGCATATCTGCAACAGTGGAGATTTTTTAACAGGAAGAGACCTCTAGAAGAACCAGGCTGGGTGGAGCCAGTCGTCTGCCTCGACTGGTTGGGGTGAGGGTAAAGGACAGCAGACTACATACGACAGATAAAAACTAGTTTCGTTGGTGGCACCAATAGCTGCAGATTAGTCCTGTGCAGGTCAAGAGCCAGAGATACCTGCAGACATTCAAATAGAAACAGAAAGGATAAAGTAAAAACTACCACAGAGAGATGACACAGAGTGAATGGCATGCATTAAATACATAGAAGGAATGGCAAGAATGAGCCCATGTGAAGGCATCCGGTAAAGCTTATTAGCTAAATTAAACAACAGGGTGAGCTATGAAGGCAAAACACTGTGGGAAATTAAGTAACCAATCAATACAAAACAGCAGGGCAACACAATGCTTCTAGTTGCTGCGAAAACAGTAACTAATGGTGTTACACATGTTTATATGTTCACCTTAAAGCACCTGTCTGGACATTCGTGTTGCTTTTAGCCTGGTCTGGTTAACTTCTGGGGACACTCCTGCTGTGTTTGTGTTTTGTCCATGTTCTTAATACATTTTTGTGAATTTTATTTGTTTGATTGACCTAGAGGTGTTTTAATCTAGGTAAAGATGTCTGTAAGTCGCTGCAGGTCTTCCTCATCTTCACCTCCATCATTTACTGTCAGGTCACTACAGCCTCCTATGATGAATTCTTATAAACAAAGACATAAATCTGTTGTAAATAAGAAAACCTTATAATCCACATTGAAGTATTTTTGCGATCTGATTTCACACCACCAGATGGTGCTAAAAACAAGTTTAGCTACATTTGACCAAATGACCCTTAGGTGTTCTTGGTATTTTTTTTCCTATCAGCCAACTATCATTTGAATAAAATGCCCATAATTTTTTCAGTTACTCTCTTAGCCACTCAGTTGTTGGCAAACTATCTATGTTTTCTAGTGTTTCCAAGTAGTTGTTTTTTTCTTCCACTGCAGTCAGCACTTCCTCTTTTCAGCTGCCTCAGAATATAGTCTCAGTTGGCCCACAATAGCACATCAGGCTTTTAGTAGTCATGGACAACCTGTAAGGGGTTAAAAGGAACTTGTGACACCTGATTGAAACAGTTTCCTTTTAACAACTTCTGCAGTTTTTCCTGGGTTTACCATGTGGGCATTTGATTCAATGCATAGAAATATACACAAGTCACCCTAATTGAAATGAGGAAACAGATATAAGTGTTTCAGTTTCTCTTTTTGACCTCCAGAAATGCATACTTAGGTAATATTTAAAACAAACCTTTTTTCTATGGATTTTGGCCTTTTGTTCACATGCAAATTGCCATTTTAGATCATTTAAGATGGAGCTTTTAGCACACTCTTATCAGCTTTCGTAAAACTTTGTCTGCAGTGTTGACATGTAGATGAGGAGTCGTTGGCCTGTGTCGTCAGGATTTCTGTCGTTTTCTCCTTTGTTTATATGAGGTGATTTTGTTCAGTGACAAATGTGGCCAAAATAGTGTTGGTGCTAACTTTGCCAACATAATTTCTTGGATGTTTACATAAAAATAAACAGTTACTCCTTCAATATATATTGAGGGACAGATGCAGAATCAGTCGCCACAGTCCTTGATGTGCCAGTAATGGCAGCCTACTGGAACCAGTTTGAGCTTTTTTTTCAGCTGCTCTGTTGGCCACAGAGGTGAACGGTAAATGGTCTGCACCTTAATGGTACTCAAAGTGCTTTACAATGTTTTGATTTTTCCACTTACACACACCCGTGGTGACAGAGCTGCCATGCAAGGTGCCTGCCATTGAGCAACTTCAGGTTCAGTGTCGTACCCAAGGACACTTCAGCATCGAACCTCCAACCTTGCGCTCAGTGGACAACCCGCTCTATCACCTGAGCCACAGCCGCCACAATGACTTTATGATTAGGGTTATATCACCACCTGTCGTTTTGGCTTTTGACAGCACTTCCGCTGTGTTACTGAGTATTAAGGTGGACATGACGGAACCCAATTTTAAAGAATACCTGTGTATGTGTACACTCATCCACAGATATTGCTGTGTTTTGAGGAAGACGACCAAACTGAAGTTCAGTGCAAGAAAAGACACCTGTTTCCTCTTATGCAACAAGAAAATGCAAATTTCCCCACTGTGGGATTAATAAAGGCTCATCTTATCTTAAGTTCAAGGCTGAAATAATAAAAGTCTTGAAAGCAGATTCTGATCTGCCCCAAAAAGACCCATCACTTGGCCTCTTATCATTTCAGCTGAGTTTGTATTTTAGTCATAACTCAAAACAAACTTTCAATTTACTGAAGAGAGAACAGTTGACACAGAGTTAACAATAAAGCTGCTGTTTGATAACCCAGCACCAGCAATAATATTTCTAGTGGCACAGCAATAACTGTGACTCAGGCTCCGGGTGAGAAGAACAATGAGACCAGACAGGTTTTTATCAAGGCATATGGTGGTAGCTCTTATATTACAATTATGTATAACCACAAAAGACACTGCATGTTGTGATTGTTACTGCTGATACACGGTGTCGTCAGCCAGGCAAGGACACACGTTTCAAACTCATCAAACTCCTGAAAAGACGAAGCTTTTAGAGTGAGTGCGACGAGATGATTCATCCTGAGTCACTCACAGTGACAGATACTCATGAGTGGGAGCTTTTTAGGTCATCCCTTTGCCCAAATAAAAGTTTGCTGTGTTTTAAAGCAAGAGTGTTCGCATCAAAAGGCAATAAGGACTGTATGTTAAGAAAAATACAGATGTGTATTTTTGTAGCACATTTATTTTTGACATAAAATCCAAAGTTTTTTATTGAATAAAGTAGCGAAGATGTCCAACATGGCAAAATCAAACTGACAATACATGGAAAAAAAACTGAAATGGAGGAAACCTAAATACAACTGCACCTTCTGCAGAAAGCACCAAGGGTTGTGCAACCAGACACACATTTAAAGACCCTCTCTGGTGAAAATTTGTTTTTTTTAGGAATCAGTGTCTGGCTCACTCAGTCATAGGTGAGCTGGTGTGCTCGAGAGTGTTGGAGACTTGATGGATTTGTACATTCTACACCGATCAGACATAACATTATGGTCACCTGCCTAATATTGTGTTGGTCCCTCTTATGTGGTCAAAAAAGCTCTGAACCATTGGAAATGGACAAGAGGACCTCTCAGGGTGTCCTATGGGGTCTGGAACCAGGACGTTGGCAGTGGATCCTTTGGGTACTCTGGCTTGTGCAGTGGGGCCTCTGTCAATCAAACTTGTTCCACTGCATCCTGTTGATGTTTGATCAGAATGGAGTGTAGGAAGTTTGGAGGTCAAATCAACATGTTGGGCCATTGTCATGTTCCTCTACATGTTCCTGATTGTTTGATGTTGTTTCCATGTGGTGGGGTGCATTTTCCTGCAGGGGTAGGCCAGTGACATTTGGGATTTCCATTTGAACGAGGGAGTGTGCTTGTTATTGGACAATGTTTATTTGGGTGTCTAAGTCTCATCAACATGGATGTTAAAATCCAAGGTTTTCCAGCAGAATAGCACATAGTACCAATACGATCAAAGTTATTCACTTCACCTGTCGGTGGTCATAATGTTGTACCTGATCGGTGTATAGGAGGCAATGGTGCAGAGTTAAATGTGAGCAATTTAAATACAGGAAAGGATTGTTTTCATGGTGATATTTCCAAATACGTTTTTAAAGGATTTAATCGATGACCAGAGAGGGACTTTAAAAATACAAAAAACATCTTAATGTTTGGATTTTACATCTGAGTATGCATCAGAAATCTCTACAAGATACAAAATCAACTCGATATCCATGATGACATGAAAAATGTTTGTGTATTCATATTGAGAAATATGCTAACAAATACCATCAACACTCAACTTTGGCTTCATAATAAGCGACAATGATTTCAATAACACAACAACACGGCCGACGATAACTCCCTCGCACATGCGTACAACACACCGAAGAGCTGCAGGTAGAATTGCACAAAGATACCCTCAAAGTACACCACATGTTGCAGTAATATTAATCTGAACTACTTCACACACGGTCACATAAAGATACTGCTATACAACCTGCTGTCTCATAGCTGCAGGAGGAAAAAGGAGAACACTTTGTTTGAGCAGGAGACAAAGAGTCTTGAGTTGTCCTGAATCAACAGGGTTTGATGTCTTTTGTTTTTTCCTGGCAAAGTAGCTCAGCTGTGCCAACGTGGGCTTTTTGTTTAATCTTCATTTCTTGCCGTTACAAAATAACATCAGTACAAATATAGAGTAAATACTATCTTCAAGAAGAAGAAGTAAAACAGTCCTTTGCAGTCAAAACTCGAGCGAGGTAACAGTCTTATATCAGGCCTTGGCCTACAGTGGCAATGAGGGCAGAGTTTGGGCGTTTTGTGTGCACATACTAGCTGCTGACAAGGCAAAACAAATCAAACTTGCTCTTTATACACTGAACTCAGACAAGATTGGCTTCAATTGGAAATCAGAGTCGGGAGAAAAGTAGCCCCAGTTTGTGCCCCTGGTGTTATTAGAGCCATTGGTGTGTGTGTGTGTGTGTGTGTGTGTATGCGCTGATTGTGAAATTATACTCTTACGGCTAATTTATTGAGGTGTTGTGAATCTTTTTAAAAAAAAATTAATGTTTAATCAGTACAAAATCAATCAGCCACTGCAGTGTTTGGATTTGAACTGTTTAAATTGTGACTCGAGAATCAAAAAGAATAATTTTACACAGAGAAGTTTAAAAGTAGCTCAAAGAAGAAGCCTCCACAGGTTTATTACTGAGAAATTCGAGTCCCAGAGCTAAAAGTCACCCAACAATTTTCTCAGACTCAAATATTTTTCTCTCATCTGTGTAAAAAATTAAAAGAAAGCCATTTTCCTAAGTTGCAATTTGACACAATAGGACTGTTTGATACTGTACAAGAGATATATCTGAACAACTTAACTTTCAGTTAGTGTTCCAGGCTCCATCCACATGAGCTTAAAAGAGTTCATAAAGAATTCATAAAGGCCAGATCCAGAATTCTGCTCAAACATTTATAAACACAACAGGCCAAAAATAGAGGAATAAATAAGAAAACCAATATAAAAAACAAGGCTTTCTGATACACAGACATTAAGAATTCTGTATATTATATATATGTATCTGTACTGTCATACTGAAGTAACTCATTTTACCTTTCAGTTATAAGGCAAATGTAAGCACATCAAAATAAAACAACCTTTTTTGATCACTTACATGTTAGAACAGTTCAGTCCAGATTCATTATGGTATATACAGTCCAAAATAAAATGTGACACAATTTTCACTTTGCAAAATAAAGTGCCACTGAAAGATAAAAGACGTTCATTTTTTGGCCATTTTCCAAAAAAAAGGGCTTAAACTTTAATTTGCAAAACAAGAAAGTGCATCCTAAGATCCTCAAATTAAAATCTAGATTAAAGAAATGTAAATTATGTTTTATATAAGTCCCTTAAGATTCTTCATACATAAGATTTTGCACCAAGGCCAAATATGTACCTTATTTTGCACAGGAGAAAACAACGTAAAGAAAAATACTACAGTGCATATGTTTTTAATTACTGGTTCCTGCGCTTGTTATTGTCTTTGTGTGGAATTAATTTGCAACTTGGGAAATGGTTTGCAAATCTTTCATATCATGCAGCGGGAGCATGTTTTCACCCAGATGGAAGGAAGAGAAGAGTCTTTGAAAAATTTCTGCATATATCCAACAACCTTGTATGTTTTTCAAAGATCTGCAGGTATTTGATGTTTATTTCTGTGAACCAAACGGTGAAGCACAAGACACAAACTGGGGCTAATGTGAAACCAGATAATCTGAGTTTGCACTTGGGAGGAACCTTAAGCCAAAGGCATTTAAAACGCTGTGTTTTTACAATCAAGGGCCTCTGCCCAGCACAGCTGATCAGTAATAAAGAGGTAAATGTCTTTTTTCACAACAGTTTATTTCCTATCAACCAGCATCAACTAGAATAAGGAAAAAAGTGTGAATACTATTGCTAAATACTATTTTTGCAAGTCTCACATGTACTGTCTATATTTTATAAAGAGACTGCTAAGCACTATTAGAAAACATTTGATTTACAACTATTCACAATTTAAAGAAAACACACGCACACTCACATATTAGTAGTAAACTAGAGAATGCCGAACAGAAAATCCGTTTTTCATCTAGGCACCATATACTTTGATCAACATCATATGGTAGCTAGAACTAATGGAAATGAAAACAATGACTGTCCATCCTTCAGCCTAAAAAAATGTACAGCTGCCAAAAGGCTTTTATGTTGATATGTGTCTGTCAGGGCATCAGTCAGCTCTGAGGCAGACCAGTGAGTCACTGCACAAGAGCTTTGAACAGAGATGATCAGACGGCAAAATGACCTTCAGAACTAAACCAAACTGCAACGCAAACCTTCTCGCAATCCCTAGACTCACATATGAAGGTACAAATTAACACATATTTGTCCTTGACAAATAGAGCGAGCTGTGGTAAAGTTTTCTGCCCACAGAACTATAAATTAGCTGAAAGCTTTGCCTTCAGGCATTAGACAATTAAGTCAGCTTTGCAGTGAGGACGCAGCAAAGTGGCCTCTAGTCAGCAACTATAGAGACGTTTGTCTCATGACAATCACAGCGAGACAAACAAAATGTGATCGGAGACGTTCTCTTTCTAAACTTGTTTTATTCTCGACCACACTTTTGTACTGACAATTAATTACAAGAGGACACGTATGCTATTCCTACTAGATACTGTGACCAGGACCAACCAACTCCACTTAATCCTTGGATGCACAGAGCATCAAACCACTCGGGCCACAGAGGCAGGGAATAATCTTCAGAGACAGACGCTGTACAGTACAAAATAAAATGTGACTTCGTTTTCGCTTCACAATAGTCACAAACTTGTTGTGGCTGTTTTCCTCCTGAATATTTCTGAAGCTACCAATATGAACAGCAGCTGGAAGATAACAATTCTCAAATTTTCCGAGTTATTTTACAGCTTGAAAACAAGAAGATGCATCCTACGAGGTTCATCCTCTGATAAAAATCTAAAATAAATCTACAACTAAATCCCCTAACGGCCTGATTTCTTAATGTGTTGTGCACATTAACGAATCAGGATCGACCAGGACGCATTTTGAGAAATTCAGCTGACATGTTTAGCCACAGCAATATTCTAAAAAGATCCTGTTCTGTGACATCGAACCTTCACGTCATACTTTTACACCTTTGATATTTAACAAGCAGTACTGAACGCAGACAGACGTTACAATGGGCACTTCTTGTCTAAAGTGTCTTCTCAAAGCCCACACCTGGCAGATTGTATTGCCTTCCTGCAGTTTTGGACACTTTCCCAGAGGTTTTTTCAGTCGAGCATCATGCTATAAAAATTTTCTGTAAACAGTTAAAGTGTTTTTCTTGTTGCAATGCATAACCTTTTACATTCATAATCAGTGACGAGATTAAGCTTAAAGTGTCTGCCTTGTAAAAACTCAACGGTCCGTCCATGGAGGAGTCACATTTAACGCTGCCTTGCAAAAATGGCAACGAGGAACGAGTTCATACACATTAAATTCAAAGTAAAACAGTCAGGTAATTATACAGTATATTCATATAACAGTATGAAACAAGAATGTACTAGCATAATACCATTGTAAAGCTTTGCCACCCACATGTTTCGATCAACGTTTGCGCCCCTTTTCACTAAGGAAGCAAAGTAAGACACAATATATTTAACAGTGACACACTGAACCGATCAAATAGTTACCGTTTCTCATTATTTCCTCTGATAAATGGTGGGAAGGAGGAAGCTGGTGAAAGCAAAAGAAAAAACCCTACAACAAAAAAAGAGCCATTACTTTTCAATAGCTAAGACTTCAAAAATTGTGAACTTGGATTAAAAAGATAGAAACTAAATTTAAACAGGGTGATCTTAACACCCTTGTTTGGAGCTGCTCTTTTGATCTAGTTGAAGAAACCTTTGGTTCCTGATAAACAGTCATGTTATTTAGATGCCTGGGATGACAGGAGTAATGTAAGGCAGTGATTCCTAACCTTTTAATTCCACCTTAAATGAAAAGAATGTTTTGCCGTGACCCCACACATTGCATATGTCAATCAACTGCGAAATTTCCACCTAAGATTGATATTCGCTTCTTAGATTGCTCCATCTGAATCACATCTTAACGTCTAAAAAGAATAAAACTATATTTTCATTAACAAAGCTCAGGTTAAAGAAGAATCAGATTGTTCTGTCCTATAATTTTCATCATATTTTTCTTCTCATGACCCTCCTTGTCACACCTTAAAGGTGTTCTTACCGGCAGGTTGGGAACCACTAACACGGGATTATATATCCGAGAGCTAAAATGCTACTTTGAGAACAACGCTGCATCACATGGAGAAGATAGAAAGAGGACTAACAGGAGGAAAAAGTGGGTTTGGCTGGCGTGCAGTGCATGTCAGGTGTTTGTTATACAGACCTCAGCAAGAAAAAGCAATTAAGCCAACGGCATTTTGTAGGGAAAAAAACACAGTCTTCCAAACCACATACTAAATAACCTAACTATGAATAATAATAAAAAACTTTTAGGAGTCGGGTTGCCTTCGAGTTTCTCATTTTAAATTAAATACAGAAACACAAAAAGCTCCTTCACTCATCCTGTCCCTCTGCTTCTCATCATTACAGTAGACTTTCAAGACATTTCTTCAGTGATTCTACTTTTCACCTACTAGTCTTGATCTACAAGTACAAGCATAAACTATCTCTCTTCTCCCTCTTATTCCACAACATCTCTCTTCCCATCACCTTACGAGGACTTCACAGTGATGATGGCCTCGCCAGTCTTGTGGATGATGCTGGAGGATGAAGACACATGGCCACGCTGCTCCGCACAGCCATCCACGACGGGCGACTGCACGACGGCCTTCGTTCGGTGGGAACAGTCCACGCTGTCATGCAGCATGTCTGCCTTCTCCCCTTCCTTTACAATCTCTTTCCTTCCTTTGTTAAAGTGGCCTTTCTGCAGTTCCTCGTCCTCTCGTCCTTCTCTCTTCACATGGCAGCGACACACCTCAATGCCTGAGTCCCCCGTTAGTCGTCTATGCCGGAAATGATCCTCTTCCTCCTCATCTTCTTCCTCCTCTTCTTCCATTTCTTTCTTGTACTCCTCTTTGTTGCTGCATTGCACAAAAACAGCCATGTTTTGTGAGAACAGAGCCTGTTTAGGGGGAGAAGGCGTGGGCCTGGCGGCTGGATCATGAGGTGAGGTCTCTTCTGGAGCTTTTACAGCGACCATGGCTCCAAGTGGGTCTGAGGAAACAGGAGGATGCACTTGACCAGGAGGAATGAAAGATAACAAGACCAGAGGAGAAAGAGGAAGGTGAGAGGAGTGTGAAGGACGAGAGTGTAAAGGGAGAGAAAGCGGTGGAGCCAGAGGTGAGACTCCTTCACTGCCATTAGAGGAACATCTCTGCACAGGTATGACATCTGGAGTGGCCGCAGGTATAACATCAGGTGGAACTTGTGACGGAGGAGGCGGGGAGGGCGTCGGTGTGAAATTGGACCCTACTCTTGGCAAGCAAACAAAATCGCCTCCTGCATCACTGGGCGTGGACATGTGGCTGCTGTCGTACGTCTCGTCTGTCACCTGCACAGAGAAGGAGGTGCTGGAGGGGGAGGTGAGGGAGCAGGACTCGCAGGAGCAGCTGGTGTAGTTGTCAGAGCTCTGGGAGGAGGTCAGACCACTGGGGCCTGGGCCCAGGTAGGGAGGACAGGGGTGACGGTGGTGGTGATGATGGGGGTAAGAGGAGCTAGGACCCCCTGTGGTCGCTCCTTGCAGTGCAAAGACGGAGCTGTAAGGCGGCGGAGGGGTACTGGGCTGCGCAGCCACCTCTTCATAGGAGGGCAACTTGAAGGAAGCCAGAAAACCTGCGACAAAAGAAGCTCAAACTGAGATGAAGAGTCTGCTGCCTTGCTTATTACACTAAGGCTGGTAATTCATTATTAATGATTGTTTTACTGGATCATGTTATATTTAATAGATATTAATTATTGAGAATTTTTGTTGATGTAATTTTATTGTGTTTGGTGTAACAGCAATACTCTTTTAATGGGTGAAACCTATTGCTGTAATGCATGCAGTATATATTAACCCTATAAGAAGTGCTGCCATAAATAAAAACATGGCAACACTTGTTATAGTGTTATTGCTATAACTAAAAACAAGAAACTAAAAAAGCTAAAACAAAAAATAAGGAAGTAATGAGTTTAAATCTCTGAACCTCAAACACCTAGTTTGAAAAGCATGTTTGTTTGTTTTTTAAATCACCAGAAGTACACAATTTTTTAGAGCCTAAAACTGTAAAAATAGAAAAAAATCGAACAAATTTTCAACTTTACAGCGGTTCTTGAACTATGCATGTGTGAGATGCAGTTCTGTTAGAAAAATTAACCACATCTAAGCTTAAAATTGCGACATTTTGGCAAAATCACTTAATTCTACGCATTTTATTTTTAAAAATCGCCAAATGTTAAACACTTTCAATAACCAAATTCTGTAAAAAACAAAATATTCTGTGTTCCTCGGGTCAAACCGTGAAGCTATGGCTAAGAAAGGACAAAAATTCAAGGACTATTTGGCCGGACTGGACTGAACTGCAGTGAGCAGATCGGAGACAAGTATGTAAATACATTAAAAATGTAAGTTGTAAAATATCCATAGAATGTCGAGTCACCATTTTCCAATTGTCTCTACTTCTAGCCATGATTGTGCTGTTTTAAATGAGGCACAGAATTTTAAATTGCAATGAAAAATATGTAATAAAGTGCAAAAAACATGCACACACTGCTTGGGTTTCAGAGGGTTCAACCTTTTTTCTACACTGAAATGAACGTACTGAGGTCGAGCATTGAGGAAGGGTAGTTGCAGGCTCCGTTATAGGCGATCAGATTGATTTCTCTCTGCCTCTGCTGCTGTTGGATTCTCAGCTTGGCCCGGCGGTGGCGGTAAGCGCAGAAACAGCTGAACAGGATCAGCACCGTCCACAGCAGCCAGAACCCTGCAGTAAACAGGAAGCAAAGCCAGCGCTCATCATTATGAAAAACAAACACTCACATTCTGAATTACAGCTCAGATCTACACTGAGTACACAGAGGCGGAAACTGTTACAAAAACACTGCATCAGTCGTGGTTTGGTATGTTTTATCCCATCTGATACCAATTGAGGATTTTTTTTTTTACACTAAACACTCATTCATTTTCCAAAGCACAGCCTGACAATGCATGGGCATGAATGATGTGGGTTTTATTTGTGCGCTCTTAATTTCAACAATAAATGTTTTGCAAATGATCTGACCACAAACGCTTACAGTTTCAAATGCCTTTATGGTTGTTTTTAAGCATAATCCCACATTGCAGTCTATTTTCTAAAGCTGCTGTTTGGCATCTTTTGGTGTATTTTAGGTAAAGAATATTTTGTGTTAATCAAATGAAAAAGATGGAAGAGGGGACAAGCCCAAATAGAGCCTATCCATTACCCAACCCAAAATGCTACAATGGCCTATTTACAATGCCAAAGATACACATCATATGTGAGTAAAACTAGCTCATAGAAGAGCTGTTGAAATCCTGTTGAAATATGTTGTACAAGACAACCACATGACAGTTCCATGAGTTAGAACTACGAGATCTCTTTTAAACTGTAGTTTTAGCAAGAGACATGTTGAGGGAGATGAAGATTTCATGACTAACTGGTTGACCAAGAGTGTAAATGATCCGGATGGTTTCCCTGTGCGAATTTCCTGTTCAGATTCTTTTCTCACAGAGTGAGTTGTCTGCAGATTGTAATGACAAACATGCAGTCAGTATAAGTGGAAAAACAATCACAAGGCAGAATACTTTTACATGTTCCTAATACTTAAAGAAGAAGAAAGAAGAAAACAAGGATGATTGTTTCACTTGATGCTTCAGTGATTCATGGTCCTGCCCGACAGTGACACAGTGGAGAAGAAGTCAGTCGGTTGACTCACACCAGAGTTCATAATAGTAGGTACAGCAGCCCGTCTCTCCGCAGCAGTGTCCTGTTTCACACAGGTAACCTGGACTGTTGTTTACTCCAGGACAGTACTTGGGACTGACTACAGGCTGGCTATCAGAACTCCCTTGAGGCGTCACCACCTGGTGGACAGAATACAACACTGCAATGTAAAAACAGTGGAAACAATATCATTTACAGTTTCCTTCACTAACTTTTTTTTCAGAGCATTTTTATCAAAACATTATGTCAGGACAGAACAGGAGGCCGGTCATGTCTGATGCCAATCTTCGAACCAAGACAGGGGTTATGATCTCCCCGTTTACATGAGTATCTGTTATCATGTGGTTATATTTCTAAACTCAATCAAAGTCGCATGCCCGTATCTTTTCTCAACAAAATACAAGCATCTCCTAATGATGAACATGAGGGGAAGTCGAACGCTCCTGAGAAAACTAGCGGGTGTATCTTACAGCTGACTTATCTGAATGTTTGGCCACCTTGGCTAACAAGTCACAAACACCCCAAAGTATATGTCTCTATGTTCTATCCTTGCAAGTTTACCTTTGTTATTTCAACATTAAATAATGGGTCAATTAAATCAGACTTGAAAAAAAGATGTCAAAGACTTCTACAATGTAACATCAACTAAATAAAAATTTAAAATAAGTGACTACATATGTGTTCACTACCTTCAAGCCAGTATTTAGCAGATGCAGCTTTGGCCACAATTACAGCATTGAGCCTGTGTGGACAGGTCTCAGTCAGCCGCACACATCTGCATTTTTTTACCCCATTCTTTGCAAAACTGCCCAAGCTCTTAAGTCAACAGCTTAAGTTCAGCCACAAATTTTCAATTGGACTACGATTTGGGCTCTGACCACTCCAAAACATTTATGGATGTCTTTAAACCATTTCTGTGTAGACTTGGCTGTATGCTTTGGGTAATTACGTTGCTGGTAAACAAATCCTCTTCAAAGTTGCGGTTCTCCTGCAGACTGCATCAGCTTGTCCTCCAGGAATTTCCATATACTTTACTATATTCAAGTCACCCTCTACCTTTACGAGCATTCCAGGGCTACTGCTGAGAAGTATCCAAAATCAACATCATGATGCTGCCACCACCATGCTCCGTGGTCAAACCTTTTTTCCAGTTGACTTCAGAGTCTCCCACATGCCATCTGGTGAGCTCTAGTTAAGATTTAATGTGAGTTTTTTTCAACAGTGATATTCTATTTGCCACTCTCACATAAACATGACCCAATCAACAGTTCTTGTCTCTCTCATCTCAGCTGTTGAAGCTCCTTCAGAGAAGTCACAGGTGTCTGGGTGGCCTCCCTCATTGGTCTGTTTCTTGCACAGCCTGTTTTTAGGCAGATTTACACGATTTACACAGATTTACATGAGCCATATTCCTTCAATTTCTTAATGATGGATTTTACCGTACTCCAAGTTTTCTTGTATCCATCCCCACTTAGGCTTTTCAGTAAGTCTTTTACAGAGTTGCTTGGCGTGTTCTTTAAGGTTCATGGTGTAGTGGCAGCCAGGAGTATTGATTCACCAGTGACTGGACCTTTCAGATACAGGTGTTGTTATTTGACAATCACTTGAGAAACATTTACTGCACTTAGAGCATCTCCATACACTAATTGTGTGACTTTTAACACCAGTCGGCTGCACCTGTGTTGAATTAGGTGAGTCACTTTAATACTTATGCAATCACCTATTTTACATTTTATATGTATAAATCAGGGCTCCTGATATACTCTTTACTTTGGTTGCATTCATGCACCTAACTTTTTCAGCTCATACTTTTGAAATACCTACATGGGCTTCTGGCTTGTATTATTGTGAAGAGGATGCTATGGCACATGTAAAACAAAAACTACCAAGCGGCTGGCCACTCCCACAGGGGAATACTACAAAACATATGCACTGATAAAGGGTATGGAGTCAGCAGCCAGGTCCAGTGGTGGGTCTATTACAGACTGGTCAACAGTGCATTCATAATTGTATTCACAAAACATCACGCTGACTGCTCTGCAGACCCACAGTGACCAGACGCCCCACATGATTTTGCTCAGTCACGGGGAATCAGCAATGTTCAAAAGTGGCATATCAAATGAGATAATACTATATGACAGCAGAAAAGAGCCAGAGCCCTGCAGGTTAGACCATTACCAGGATGTTAAAACACGCATAAAGCAAATAAAGGACATGACAAAAGTCCAAAAAGACACACTTGCGTATTTTGTTATAGTCTCAAATAAGGCAAATAGTAAGAAGTCAGCTAAACCAGCATGAGCAAATGTCAATAAAAATATGAAGCAACTCTGTTTGTACCCAAAATATCAAGAAGCTAAAACAGAACACCAAACTGCAGTGACTCAGTCTCATGGGCCAACCGCAAACTATAGAAACACCTGTGACTCAAAGCACACGGTAGCACAGTTTAACAGAGCAAAACGACAGAAGCGGTTGCACTCCAGAGCTCCGGGAGTGATCATTTCCTATGAATTCCCTAATAGCCCTAACCGCTTTCATATTACACATTTCGCCCATTGTTAACAGAAAAAGATTGGTTAATGTTTGACGACAGCTACAGGTAAAGATTAAGCCTTTAAAAAAATCTCCCACCTTATTAATTGTACTCATGTCAATCTCCTTCACAGGCACCTAAAATGAGAAAGGAAAAAATCTCTGTGAGAGGGGAAGCGAGTGAAGAACTAAAAACCCACACACTGAATATTTGACACATCATAAAAACCCTGTAAATTTCCCTGCCTTGGAGAAAAGGGTCAAGATGAGCTCAGACAGTGTAGTAAAAACTGTAAAGTTCAATAATAATGCAGCAAGAGGAGGCTGTGAAATCTATTGTGTACATAGTTACCACACATGAGACTCAGAAGTGCGAACAAATAAGTATGCATTGCCATAGCAACCACTGAGGAAATGGCTTTAAGGCTCTTTACCAGTGTGGACGATGTTGTATATTATCTAGCAGTGCAAAATGTTTAGTTGTGGTTAAAGGTTGAGCTCCCTACCGTAGCATCTTCAGTTGCATCCAGCCCCTGCAGGGACATCGTCATCTGAGAGAAAACGGAGAGACACAGTATTTAGATGGAGCAGCAGAGATAAATGTAATGATGCAGACGGCAAGAATAAGCAACAGATACAGCGTGTACTTGTTATTGTAGTAATCAAGCATGACAAAGAGGCCACTAAAAGGCCCATTTTCCAGTCTAAAGCCGCTGGCTGCTACACTCCTGGATCTTCAAGGAGATGGCAAGGTCAGCCGCTTTTTAACAAAATCCATTTCTCCTCTGCTGGATGAGGTAGCAGACAGAAGGCATCAATTACCAAACACCTCTCTCCATGTTCTCTCTCCTTGTCTTCCACGTTTCTAACAAAACACACGCCTGTACAATGTGTAACATTGTGATTAATTTTTTTTTTAAATCCCAGATTGCAACAAACAATTATTTTCACCTGCTAAACTGCCAATAATTAAACCATTTAATCTATAAAATGTCAGAAAGAGAGACATCCAACATGTACACCGATCAGCCACAACATTATGACCACTGTCAGGTGAAGTGAATAACACTGATCATATTGGTACTATGTGCTGTTCTGACGGAAAACCTTGGATTTTGTCATCCATGTTGATGAGACTTAGACACCCAAATAAACATTATCCCAGAACAAGCACACTCCCTCACTTTAGCTTAGGTTTCATTCATATATTCAGAACGTTCTGAAGAAGACGGAAATGATCCGTTGAAACTGTCAGGTATTTAAAAACTTCAGTTCCTCTTTGTCTGATTATATGAATGAAACGTAAACTAATTTGTCAAATGGAAGGCAAAATGAACTTCTTTACACACACTCCCTCAGGCTAATGGAAATCCCAAATGTCACTGGCTTACCCCCGCAGGAAAATGCACCCCACCACATGGAAAAACGTCAAACAATCAGGAACATGACAATCGCCCCAGATGTTAATGTGACCTCCAGACTTCCTACACCCCATTCTGATCAAGCATCAACAGGATGCAGTGGAACAAGTTTGACTGACAGAGGCCCCAATGCACAAGCCAGAGTACCCAAAGGATCCACTACCAACGTCCTGGTTCCAGACCTCATAGGACACCCTGAGAGGTCCTCTTGTCCATGTCCAATGGTTCAGAGCATTTTTGACCACATAAGGGGAACCAACACAATACTAGGCAGGTGGTCATAATGTTATGCCTGATCGGTGTACATTTCAAAAGCCCTGGAAAAGACATTTAAATATTATGTTCAGTTTTACCAACAGTTCAAAAAAATCAAACATGATAAATACTTAAGACAGAAAAAATTAAATTCTAATATTTAAGAAGGTAAAATCAATTAATGTTTGGCATTTTTGATTAATAAATAACCTAATCGGCAAGTAAGCTGTCAGCTGCAAAATTTTTAGTTGAATACTGAACATATTTTAAAAAAAAACACCTGGACCTTTTAAAAGATTTTTTTAATTAACTGATTTTATTTTAAGCTCTCATCTGATCACATGTATGATTTGTGTCTAAATATTATCTGCAGTGGAATCTAGCACTATATGTTCATTTACCTGAAATTTCATGGGTGTCACTTATGCCTCTGTAAATGTCATCCAGGCCTGCTGCATGCAGGGAAATCGAAAAATGTCAGTGTGTGTGTGCTGGATGCGGGGCCGCTGTAAAAACAAAGCGACCGTCACTGGGGGCTCAGCAGACCTGCAGCCATGTAAATGAGACCTCTTTTGTTAACGAATGGCTGCTGGTTCTGTGGTCAGCATGGGGAACAATGTTGGCACTAGATGGCATTGTGTGTGTTTGTGCGTGCGTGTTTATGTGTGTGTGTGCATTGCAGACGCAGCTATTTACCAGGATAGAATCACAACTACTGTCTATTCACAAAGTACCAAATGTCAATCAGCTAAACTTTAAACTTTAATACGCCGAACGAGTGACAACAGAAGCTCAGCTTAGCTACGACACACTCATGTTTACTATTTTTTACTGCAGCAATCATACACAACTGTGCAGCGGTGTGTAGCGTACACTTCATAACCACCTGATGCATTAACAGGTTTCTTAACACTGCAGAGCACAACACTGGTGAAAGAGCAAAATCTGACCAAGGACACACAGGATCCAACCAGCACTGCAGCAACCAGAGGAAGGACAACATAACTTTCATTTTTTCTTCCTGCCAAAAATTTCTCTGCTTTCAGGCACAACTATGTGGCCATGAACACATCAGCTTCACGGGCGGTGCAATTATGCCGATAATTTTGATGCCATACACGAAGAAATGTGAGCATTTTCTTTACAAAACATTCTAATGAATTTAACCAAAGAGGCCAAAGCACCCTTATCTGCACAAGCTGAACAAAAACTTTGCCTCCTATCAAATTATGTCAAATTTCAGTGCTTGGTAGTTTTCTAAACTACAGGCACCACAGGCAGTTAATACTACAGATGTGCAATATTGGATTTGTTTTTCTGATAGACTGATATTTTACAACTCTCCTTGGCTCATTGCTGATGCTAGCATATGCACATATCTTTTCCAGCTATTGCACTGAACATAAAATCTCCCCTGTAGTTGCATTAACATAATATTATTCCTACTCTTATCATGATGGTCCGCTGACAGGTGCAGACATGAAGTGCAATGCTTTGCAAATGAGTCCATTTACAAGGCAAATAATAAAACTACTTCAGCGTACAAGTAAAACATGCCATGTTTATTTGTACGTAGCATTTTAGCCTAACAGGCATCACTGGCCTGTTAGTGTTCATTTCGAGTCGATACATTTTAAAGCTGCTATCGGCTGATATCGATGATGATGCCGATATCATCATGCAGCACTACCAAAATGGTATGCAGCTATTATTTATAGTTTCTATCTTCTTTCTGCTGTTAATCATAGCTAAATCAGAGATTCTGTTTCTCAAAAGTGTAGACCACCAAATGCTGCGTAGTAATATATCTCAGCCGGAAAGCCCTACCGCATATCCAGCAGTCGAATATGACCTCAGGTAGTTCATAACTGAACTTCTCCGCTGTTATGAAAGAGTCAAGAGGGGTAATATTCTGTCATAAATAATGTCAAGCTGAGTTCCTGTGGGCAGCCCACCACATGGCTCAGCATCAGCACATGAAGTGTGTGAGGCGAAGTCATTCAGGCTTCCCCAGAGACCGCAGACTAACCACAAATGATTTCTACCCCGGGGACCCCAGCAGCCTCCACGGCACTGCAAACAAGAATCTGGAGCATAGGGGGGAAAAAATGAAGAACGACGATATTCATGATTCTGAAAACTGTCATAAAAATGCTATCTGGCCAGAGGTTGAAGGTCATTTTACTGCTGCTGCGTGTGGTAACATCACTGTCAGCTGCACATTTAACCAGAACAAGGCAGCACTTTCTGATACACTGCGGCCATTGAAAAGACATTAGGACCAAAACATCCTTAAAAAAAAGAAAACTCTCAAAATATCAAAGCAAAAACAGATTACTTACTTGAGATAACAACTCAACTGTACTGATCTCAACCTCCATTAATCTATGGATCTCAATATAGAGTTTACTAAGGTTTTGTTTGCAGTGATGTGTGCCTAACCTTTACCAGGTTGACTTTCCTGTCCGACTTTCTCACTTCTTAAATTTGAATTGCAAATCCTGCACAAACAAACACCTTTGGCAAAACTATATTTGCATTATTTGCAAAACACATACTGTCACTCTGTGCAAATTCAAATTCTCACCAGTGGAGTGACTACCTTGTGTACTTTCAGAATACACATTCGACTCAGCCACGTAGCCACTGGTGTCTAAATCTAAATCTGAAATAGCAAAAAACACAAGACTTGAAACATCATCCAGAGTGAACAAGCAGTTTTCCTGAATCAGCAGTATAGTGTTCTTCAGTGTACATTAGATTTATTAGGCTGTAAGAGTCTGGCAGTGAAAGGCTCTCCTATAAATTACTGGTAGCTCCTTTGTGCATTGACACAAATTGTAAAATATATACTCTAATCTAAATCATCCCTTTAATATCTGTTGTGGTTGCCCTGTCAGCACAGAGTCTAATAAGCTTTTTGGTAAAATTTTAAAGTGTCTGCAAAATAATCACATGATGTTCTGGATGTATTTTGCTGTGCATGAGAAGAGCCACAACTCTATAGCTCATTAGTACATGTTACATTAACCTCCAGCATCATCAGACAGCCTGTGCATTGTCAACCAGCAACCAAACATTTGCTGCAGTGGAGCAAAAAAAAAAAATGCACCTGTTGTCTCCAATAATATGTCAAAGGTGCAGATGGCACAAGGTGAAGACAGGAGAAGACAGGAAGAGGTTGAGGCCACAGTGTGTCATCAACATCATCAACAACAACAACAACACAGGCCGAGGGCAGCATGTTGCTCTGCAGAATCAGTGAAGCCCAGCTGTTGACAGCAGCGTGTGCGTGTGGAAGCGGTGCGGTGCGTTTACCTCCGCCTGCTGCAGCCCGTGGCAGAATGTCAGCGTTTTCTCTGGATCCATGGCGACGAAAGGCTACCAAGCTATGCAGAGAGAGTTCAAGCGACGCGCAGGATGGATGTTACTCCGCTATCGCCGGTGTCCCGCTCCACAGACACGCCATCCTTCCCATCCGCCATTCCCCCCCACCCCCGAAACGCACGGATGCCCCTCCCAGGCTCCGCTGCACACGCCACGGCCACACTCGCGGGCGGATTTCGCGGACGGATTTCACGGTCCAGACGGCGGAGTCGTCGTCGGCTGCTGTCTGCTGTAGTGAAACGTGGATGTTTCACTCGTGCTTTTGGCGGAGGGGGACGGAGCCGAGCATGATGTCATGCTCCTCCAGCCACCAAACTACTTGCATGGAAGCGCCGCGACTTTGATTGGCCGGAGCTCCCAGCAACAGCCGCACAGAGGCTCAATCCACTGGGCTCTTTATTCACACACTGTTGCTCTGTGGGCTCAGATCCACGAGGGGCTTTTTGGTAATTAGAGTGAAATAAAGCCATGACATTAACAGTATATTATGCAAAGGCTATCAAAGGGTAAATGTGATGTGTTTAATTAACTAATAAATGAGTCCACTCCTGTGCAGTATCACTTTATCACAATATTTGCACCATTTCTGAGTTTGCAAGTAGAGTATTTCCTCTTATGCACAATAAAAACTAATTCTGTTGAGGCTATATTAAAAATGCAGTCCTCAAAGTACAAACTCATGGTAACAAAAGTGCTGGTGATCATTGAAATCGAACTCAGTGCGCCTGTGTTATAAAATGATCTCTGAACATCAGAACTTTTCAACCTAAGGGCTGTGTCTATCTGCATGTCTGCATCATGGCTCCACATTGAAGAGAGATTTTCCAGAGGCCCTAAAAAATTAGATTGATAAACTACACAAACACGGAAAAATGATACAGGAAGACTGACAACCAACTAAAAACAGTCACAGCAGTATACAGTGAGAAATGGTACCACTAATCAGAGCTGCAGTGATCGTCCTCCTAAAATGACACCACTGACAGTACACTACCTGCGCAACCTAACCATGGAAAACAGATGGCCAAGGGCTTCAGAGTGGGCGCAGTGGCTATAAATGGAAAACAGAGTTTCTGTGACGGCTCAGACAGTGTGAAGAATGATGCATAATATCAGCCTCCATGGATGGTGTCCAAGAAAAACCCTGTTGCTTGCTGTTTAGTACAAAACTGAGAAATGAAAAGAAGAAGCCTGGCGAGTATAGAGAGCATTTTTGTTCAGATCAGACCAAGACAGATGGATTTGTTCAGCTCAGAAGCTGGTCAGGACTACCACAGTGAATGCATACTCCTGACAGTGAAGAACAGAGGTGGGAGTGTGATGATATGGGACTGCACGAGTGGAAACGGTGTTGGTGGGATGACATTTATAATTGGATATACAAAAATACTGGCTGACAGGAAGATTCTCAGCTTGGCAGAAGATGGATTTTCATCTAATATATAAATATAAATATATATACAGTATATATAAATGTGCATGTTTTCTCTTTTTCCCTACATTTTTTTTAAGTTTAAAAAGATCCCCTATATCACAGTGCAAGCTCAGAGGTCTTTTTCACACATGCACGTGCACAAACACACACACACACATACATACATACATTTACACTCACACATTTATATATACATGATAACAATCTGATTAGTACCCCTGACCTTGGCATGGGAGATGAGTGATTCAAATGCCAGTCAGGGTGCAGGTAGGGGGTAGTGGTGGTGCAACGGGTCCTTGGGCTACTGATCAGAAGGTCAGAGGATTGAACCCCAGTGTGGCCATTGTTAGGCCCTTGAGCAAGGCCCTTTACCCTCCTTGCTCCGGGGATGCCGTACCATGGCTGACTCTGCGCTCTCACCCCAACTGGGATGTGCAAAAAAACCCCAACATTTCACAATGCTGTAAAAATGTACTTGTGACAATAAAGGTTTCTTCTTCTTCTTCTTCTTCTTCTTCTTCTTCTTCTTCTTCTTCTTCTTCTTCTTCTTCTTCTTCTAGTTGTCCAGTAAAGACCCTTAGGCGAGGTCCTCAATGCTGCCCTACCTGCTTACCTTACTCTCAGATGTATGTTGCTTTGGATAAAAGTGCCTGCTAAATGAAATTGTAATCATAAACAATCTAAATCACACTGACAGAGAGCAGTGGCAGAACATCTGTCCAGAAGTTTGGTATCCTCCATGGCGAAGAGGTTTGAGTCTGTCGTCAAAAATTAAGATGCATGTATCAGTAATGAAAGGTGTACTTGTTTTGTTGCAGGTCATCATATATTTTGAAGCCAAACTACTGTTTATTTTATATTTTTAAGATGAGTTTCTGTGTCTTTTTAACTCGTCCTATATGAGATTAACTTTCTCAGCAAAGATTACCTGAAACAAAACCTCCTCCAAAACAAATGTCAAGTGTTTTCCTCTTGTCCTTTGATTTGAATGTTTGTTTTGTAGAGACTATCTATCTTTCTATTAAGAGCCAGGTTTTCTGTCATTATTAGGAGTTTGAAAGCCAGTGGTGCCTAGTTGTGGTCTGAAATGCTGCTATGACATGGAAACCTGAAAACTGCAGTACAAATACAATGACAAAGATTTATTGTAGGCATATTATTGTTGTTTCAATGATCAAAAAGGAGTATGTGTAATCTTTTTTAAAAAGTATATATATTTATTATTATTATTATTATTATTATTATTATTATTATTATTACCCTTCTTAGAACTGATTTTATTTATTGATTTCTACTATTTATTTACATATTTTAATCTATTTAATGCACAGTTTATTACTGCATTTTTTTTTTATCAATTCTTATTCTGTTTATATATATATATATATATATATATATATATATATATATATATATTATTATTTTATCTATTTCTGTTTTAATCATGGATATTTTATTTCATTTATTTTATTTTAGTTATTTATCTTGCCTGTTTTATTTCTTTTATCTCATCTGGTGTTTCTTCATTGCACATGTTAAATAAGAGTGTTTCCTCGGCTCCCCTGTGTTTCAGAGTCTTTTATTGATAACTTGACTGCGGACAGGGCTGGAGTGGGGTTGTTTGTACTGTTTTATTGCATTTATTAACTGTAAAGCACTTTGTGTTGCATTTTTGCTTTTGTTTGTTTTTTGATTTGACTGAAACAATCTAAATCTTAAGTAAACCATTTTGTGATCTGCTATATTTTTTGCTTACTTAGTTTTATATGTGGAATTTTTGTTTGACTTTACAGGAATTTCCTTCACAACTAGGATCCTTATAAACCTTTAAAAAAAAACAAACAACAGAAACATTCCTTCTTCATCCAGCCAAAAGCTGCCAGGACACATACAAATTCAGCAGCGTGCATCGATTGCAGTTAGTGTCCTTGTGTCACAAGAGGGCAGCAGACGACAGACTTTAGATTGTTGGAGGCTTCTTTTGCCACTGGGAAGAACTGTAAGAAGGGTCAATGACCTGGTGAAGAAAAAGAGCCCCAAACTCAGTATGAGTCAGACAGTTTCTGTTGTGTTACAGTTAAAAAAAATACACCTCCTCAACTTGAAGCATGGCCTCTCTTTTAGTCTCTCTTTGTAAGTGTGTGTGTGTCAGCAGCTTGAAACAAAAGAGGTGCAAGCAGTCACATAGTAGCTTTAAAAAGTCAATCATCATTCCAGTGCCTAAGCGATCACCTGTAACTTGTTTAAATGACTATCGGCCTGTGGCCCTTAGATCGGTTTTAATGAAAGCTTTTGAGCGTCTTGTGCTGGACTACATTAAAGCCCTGATTCCTGTGTCAGTGGATCCGCTTCAATTTGCGTATAGACAAAATAGGAGCGTGGAGGATGCCATTTCATTTGCTTTGAACTCTGTGTACGAACATCTGGACAAGGGCAAATCTCATGCGAGAATGCTTTTTATTGATTATAGTTCTGCTTTTAATTCACTTGTTCCTGTGAGGCTTGTTCAAAAGTTGAGGTCTCTGGGACTCTGTGATGCCATTTGCCAATGGATTTTTAGCTTTTTAACCTGCAGACCACAAAGAGTTAAGGTTAAGGACTGTGTCTCGGATGAACTCATTGTGAATATTGGTTCACCACAGGGTTGTATTTTAAGTCCTTTGCTGTATACTTTGTACACCCATGATTGTGTTTCCTCTAATCCTAATAATCTGATCATTAAGTACGCTGATGACACAACAATCGTTGGATTGATTTCCTCAAATGATGAATCTTGTTATAGATCTGAGGTGCGAAATGTTGTGTCCTGGAGCGAGGAAAACAACTTGTCCTTGAACACTTCAAAAACCTTTGAGATGGTCTTTGATTTTAGCAAAGATAAATGTCATTTACCTGTTTTCATAAATGGCGCTGAGGTGCAAATCGTCAACTCATGTAAATTTCTTGGTGTGTCACTCTCTGATGACCTGAGCTGGAACATGAACACCAGCGCAACTGTCAAAAAGTCCCGACAGCGGCTTTTCTTCTTGAGAAAGCTGAAAGAATTTACCTTGAACAAACAGATTCTTTTAAATTTCTACCGATGTGGCATAGAAAGTGTCTTAACCAATGCAATTACCGTGTGGTTTGGGAATGCCACAGCCAAAGAAAAGAAAGTTTTAAACAGAGTGGTCCGCTCTGCCAGTAAAAGTATCGGCATCGAACTGTCCAACTTAGAGGACATTTACCAGCAGAGACTTCTGTCCCGGGCAACAGCTATTGTAAATGACCCGCTACATCCGGGTAAGGACTTGTTTGTGCTTCTTCCATCGGGTCGGCGCTATCGTGCCATTAAATGTGGTACTTCTCGCCACAGGAAAAGTTTTTTCCCCCAAGCTGTGGTGTCTTTAAACAATACATCTTGACAGGGCATTTCCCTTTGCTCGATACTTGTCTTTTCTTTTACTGTGACTTTTATCATATATTGATTACTGGCAGCTGTTTGTGAGTCTGTGTTTTGCATGAATGTTTTGACAGGGCACTTGAGCTACTTGCACCTCTGTTCCAATGTGGTATTTTTTAACTGCAAATGGCAAATAAACTGAAACTGAAACTGAAACATCTTCTGTTATCCCCACATTTCAAACCTGTGCTTAAAATCCCTCCTAGTGACATGCATGCTTGAGGCCTTGCTCCAGAGGCAATATAGGCAAATGCTAAGGGTGCCGTGGCCTCCAGGGGGCGCCACAAAAAAGGGAAAAACATTCCCCTTTAATATAATTATATTAAAACTAGTTATTACTATTAGCTCTTAAAATGGAAGAGCTCACACTGATTCAAAATTAAAGCAATGCCCAATTAATATTACGACAAAACAATGCTATTTGATTTCTTTTGTAAGCCTGTGTAAATCAGCAGCGGAGGGGGCGCCATATAAAATCTGGCTTAGGGCGCCACATTGGGTAGGGCCGACTCTGTCTTACTCACCAGTTTTTAATGATCCTTTGTACTGTAAAGTATGTACATTAATCCGGATTAAAGGTGACACTAAACAGGGTGTGTTTTCAGAGGTATTTTGTTCAACCAGTTAATTGATTTGTCGCCACTCACGCTATGGCAGGGAGCAGACAGGAATTTATAACATGCATCTTTAATGTGTGAAATGTTGGTGAAGCTACACTAAAAGCTTTAACTGGATGAAGAAAGAATGACAGACCAAGTTCTTAAAAAGGAACTACGAGTGAAATAAATAAAACAACCACGCAGGTTACCAAAACTCTTGCGTGTCTGTTTAAATTGTGCTAAAATTGGAATGAAAGAGGTTTTTATGTGGGGCGAAATAAGAGATGACGTCCACCATAGTACTGTAATTTTCCAAAACATCACAGATGGGTGACACAACACAGGTCTTCAGTTTGTTTTAGCACGTGCACACAAAGGATTCTTTTTAAATTTTTGCTTAAAATCTACCAAATTAGGAAGTATTTCTTTCAAAGCGGTGTCGTAACACTAGACCTGCGGTGTGCAAAACCTGTTAGCAGCTGATTTACGGGAAAGTGAGACTCTGAGAAACTGGAACCCGTGACAGCAGACAAAGTGTGTAATTATCATTTAGAGGAAACTCAAAATGAAACTCGCTTTATGTTTAGTTATTGATTCCACGTGGGAGATAAGGTGCTTATGCAGTAATTACTCCTGTTTGTTTTTTTATGACTTTGTTTTATAGACCATGGAATATGCAGAAATGCAAACTGCAAACTGGCACTGGCTGTATGAGACGTGACCTTACAGCACGTCCCTTTTTCCTCCCTCTGACTTATCTCACAGACAGGAGTGGCTTTACTTCACAAAGCAGCATCCACAAATACAGCAAAGTGAGGATGATGTTACGAATATGCTTTTTTTTTTATTGAGACAAAAGTTTAAAGTGGCTGCTTAGGGGAGTTTGTTCAAAATTTGTCTGGGACGGAATCCTTCTCAGCTGAAAGGTGCAGGAGAAGCTTAAAAAGCATAAGAACAACCACTTAAACATTAGATAGTTCCAAAAAAAGACCTTTTCAGGCTATGACAGACCTTCAATATTAGAAATTGCTGAAATCTGAATGGTTTTAATAAGATATAAGACTTTAAGACATAATAATATCGCCATGTGTACCTGAAATATAAAACAAATGTTACTTTTCCCTGTTATTTTCCCATACATGCTGATAATATTTCATTTGCACGACAAGCATATTGCGCAGAAGTGCAAAAATGCCATAAGGTCATATCTGGATCTGACAGGAACAACACAGGCTGCTTTGTGAGAGCTTAGATGCAGTCCAACCCCAAAGTGATGAGTTCATCCTGCTGACTTTGACACAGTTGTCAAGAGATAAAGTCCGTATATGACAGTAAAGAATGTTTCCTGTGGCCACATGGTTCCCGTGTTATTTTAAAAGCCTGCCCATCAAATGAAAGTCCTGACAATGACATCACTCTGGAAAGTAGACAGGGAAAAAAAGCACAAAGTCATGCAACTTTAAACTTCCTTTTTCTCTTTGAATCCACAACAGAAAGTCCACAAAGCACCCACCAAAGCTTAATAATTCGCCGGTGCTGGGAAATGCAAAGTGGTCCAGTGCTGTAAAAAAACAACATGCCTCTGCCTCGTCTGCCCGCACTTAGCACGCTGTCAGTTCACATCCTGTGCCTCCTGGACATGTGACATTTAAAAAATGCCACTGTAAATGACAGCACAGTCCGCGGTGGGTCCCCGGTGGGTCCCTGAAGGGGAGAGGAGGAAAATTCCACACTTTGCATTATTACCAGCCATTTTCCAGAGCACTACAAGGACACTTACCTGTGTGTGTAGAATTACAACACATTTGCTTCTCTTTCTCTGTGTGTGCTTTTTGATTATACTGTATGTACATGTGTGCAACCTCAATGATGCTTTACACTGGTCTCTTTGGAAGGCACTGCTTTGCATCGTATATAACATGTTTTCACAAAGCCACAGGGTCTTAATTTTCTAAGATGTCTACTTACACTCTGCTAAATAAAAACCAGAGATAAAGTTCAGTACACCAAATTAACTGCAACGGCAAGACTGATTACCTGAAGAAACTAAAAGACTACTTTCCTAGTCAGCTTGTGATTATAATCAATTGGGCCCCACATAAATACAGTATCACGCTCCTCAGCTGCAACAATAGTGGTCATTTTAATGAGATATTTCTTGAGTGTCTGTGCTCAAGTTGCTGGTTTAAGGCAGTCAGAATGAGGCTACACCTCCCCCTATCAGTACCTACATTCACTCATTCATTGTATACCATGTCAGACTCAAGATAAACGTGGGGCGTCACCAGAGGAGCACTAAAGAAAGAAAAAAGATGTTTTTTCTTCTTCTTTTTTGCTCTTTCGTCTTGTAAAATGCTGTCCTCTTTAGGCCCCCTTCAAATCAGTAAATGTGGTAGGTCACTGCTCACGTCTGCAACCTCAGATGAAGGGTCGCAAGCAGATTCATTTTGAGGCATCACAAACCAAAACAGATCAGGATGTACATTAGTTTAGTCTACAGAGAGCAGTAACTCGAGATTCTGGACATCTGTGGATCTCATAGTGTCCTGTTGCATAAAGCATTCATTTCCCACTGGATTTTTTTTTTTACACTTAAATAATATGATGAATTCAGCAGTTTAAGTGAGCAGAATTTTACAGTTAGTGATGTTGGACTCGGTTGAAGTGGCACAGTTTTGTTTATTTGTTGCCTGTGTTGCCGTGGAGATGCCACTGTCATTTAAATCTGATCTGACCACACCCGCACAGTCCCGGTGAAACAGCTCAGCAAAATTCTTATTTATGTAGAAGAAATTAATGCTTTTTAACCTGGCTTCATCTTTAAGCATTGTTATCATAGGTGTTCAGGCTCTTTAAAACTATGTCTCTGCGAGTTCTACAAGCTACACGGTTTGTCAGAGTGTGAGTCTTGAGTCAGGTACCTGCTAGATACCTGACATCCAGCATGAGGCCCTTATTTTCTGCCTAGAAGATCACCAGCTGTCACCGGTTAGACAGACCAAGTCACTGGATCAGTGTCTTTGGCCTCTTTGGCCTCTTTTGTTTGAAGTATGACGGCATATGTTATCATCAGCATTGTAAATCAGCTGTCCCTGTGCTAATATACTACAGCTGTCAAACAGAACTACAAGGAGACAGATACACAAAACTATTCCTGTGATGTTTGTCGAAGGATCACAGAACTAATCCGGCTGCAAACATTTGTCATTATGTTCCGCGGTTCAGCCCCTTCACCGACCACATGCAACTCAAACACAGAAAAACTCAATACGCTGATGTCAGTGCACAGACACAAAGGGGTTTATTACTTGTTTTCTTCATTGCTTCAGGATACAGCTTCGTGTCATTCTGTACAAGCAGCAATATGCAGTGGGAATCCGTGTGTGGTGTTTGCGTCCATAAAAAGCTGTAATAATGTACATCACGACTTCTTGGAAGAAGAGCGAACTTCGATTCTGCTAAATCAGAAGCAGGCAGTAAACATCTTCTGCACAGACTAAAATGAAAATTCCACATTGTAAAAGAACAAATTTACATTTGTTAAAAATTCAAATTTTTGGACAATATGTATAATTTTAGCCTGCAAAGTGTAAAACAACTGTGAAAAATTATTTATCATTTTTCAGTCATTAAAATAGATTTTTTTTCATTAAAAACAGCGAATATCTGTAAAATGATTATATTTTTGCTGATTTAAATACATTACAAATAATATAATTTTACAGTCAAAGTTGTTAAAGAGCAAATTATTATTTGCAAAAATATTGATTTTTGCAGTGGACATTTTTGGCAATTTGGCCTGTTTAACATGTAAATTGATACTTTTTGCTAGGATTTTACTAGATATTAATTATAACTTCCCAAAACATGGAAAATCTGTAATATATACAGCGTCAATTTAAGGTTCTTTCAAACCTCAAATCCTTGTAATTTTACTGTCAAATGATCAAATTGCCTGTAAATATAATTTTTTTAGAATGAAGAATTTACTGTGTTTTCTTTAGTTTTTTTATGGTTCAGATAAAAAATAATGAAAAATAATACTTTTTTGTGATTTTATTATATGACATTTTGAAACTGTTATTATTATTGTTTACAATTTTTGCATCATTGATATAGATTTTTAAAACAGCATATATCTGTAAAATAATATTTCTTGCTGATTCAAGTAAATTTAAATACAGCCAAAAGTTGTAAAAGAACAAATTACCATTTACTACTACTATTATTGGCAGATTGGCCTGTTTTTTTAAAAAAAAAATTAAGATTTAAATCAATACATTTTTCTGTAATTTTATTATATATATATATATATATATATATATATATATATTATTTCTAATTTTTCAATATGAGGCAAATCTGTAAAACAACTGTTAAAAAATATTTATCTTTTTTCTAAATATAGATTTTTTATGTGGGAATGAAAAAATACTGTTTTTTTTTACAGTTTAAATATAATTTAATACTTTTTCTGTGATTTCACTAGGTATAATCTGTAATTTAACAAATCAGAGAACATCTGTAAAAGAACAGTAAATTGTTAAAAGCATTACAGTTAAAAATGTCTTAAAATATTTTTACAGTGCGTCTCTTACTGATATAAACAACATGTTATTTTCCTCCACTGAGTGTTTTTTATTGGTTTGCGTCATTGTTTGTGTTATTGAAGGTATTGTTTCCACTGAAGGTGTCTGAGGGGAAAATACTGCAGAAGTTTGTAACTCATTCAAAAGGACACAAACACCAGTTACACACCCAGAGAAAGCACACATGACTGAGGGGCTGTTTTTGCAGCCGGGTTCGTCTCCCTGACAGCAGATTGAAGTGACAGACCCCGCCCCCCTCTCAGCACACACTCTGGAACCACAGGCCAAACACAGGTTCATGACAAGTCCTGGCAAGCCAACCATAGTTAACTTAATGAGGGTAGTAGGGACCTCTGCACACACACACACACACACACACACACACATGTGCCATCAAACATGATTATCATGCTGATGAGTGACACGACCAAAACATCATATGAGAAGACTTCATCAAGTTACCTCGGTCCTGAAGCCTGAACTCCACATCAGAGTATCATAACCAGAGAACACAAACAAAACGTTGTGTATGATAATCCACTGAATTAAGTTTGGATGTTTAAGTTTGCCTGCAGGTTAGAAAGGATTAGCCACTGAGCTTGTGTAACTTTTATCTTGCATCGCAGCCAAACAAGGCCTCAACATGTCAGTGTGGAAGTGGCTCGTGCACACACTGTAAGCAATGATGTTTGAGACTACACAGTGTAATTAATGGGAGTTAAAATCACCCCCATGATTTATGCCACTTTTGGAAGCCACCCCTTCTATTTCAGTTTATTTCTGATACTCTTGCTTAACATAGCAGTGAAACAACAGTGGTTTACTCTGTTGAGCAATGGAAAAGCCTAATATATCAAAGAAAAAGGGAAACTCAACCACCGAGGGGGATCACATTCACAGCCTCAACCCTGTCCAAATGAATTATCCACGGAAGGGTCAGGCTGAGGCCTATGGTTAAGTAAGACAAGACTCTGGTTAGAATAACTGAAGTATAAGACAACGCTGATTTGAATAGGAGTGAAGAATAGAGGGCAGAGAATTGAAAGAATCACGTGAAAGACAGACAGAGACAAATCAAAAAAGGCCTCCATGTCAGTGCAGTTCCTCCCTTAACCCCGCTGTTGATTCCTCCCTCCGTCCCTCTGCAGGACCATGATGACTTTCTTCACTGTTTGCTGCTGCTGCTGCTGCTGACAAAAGCTTTTGTCTCACCAGCACAAAAACAAGAGGAACCCAGAGGACCGTCAGGCAGGCACAGAGAAGAACGTGCAGGGCAACAAGTGAACCGAACTCAGTCACACCGCTGACTTCTGCAGCTCAGTTAGCGGATGAAACTCTGGCACAAGCAGAAAAGTCGGTTCACACTGTGTGTCTGCAGTGTGTCTGTTTCCCCCATGTGAAGCCCTTACTTGAGTTTGCTGACTGTGGTTCAAAGAGGGATGACTAACCTCAGGTCCGACCACCGCAGTCACATTTTGCCAGACAGCACAGTGTCACATGTCTGGTGACAAAAACAATAGTTTCCTGAAGAGAAGACGGTTGACAAAGAGCGAGATGATACTGAAACATCCACCATTGTGCTAAACTGCAAACAGCTTTGGAGGCTTGCACACTTTTCTGTGCCACACCTGCTTTCAGGACAAGATGAAAAGCGTGCCTGTGAGGAGGAACTCTTTTGCAAACACCACTAATTTGTTGTTTTGTCTCTTCCTGATTGACATTGCAGCGTTTTTCTCAATTAATATGCTGTAAGTTCGCCGTCCTTCTCCTCCTCTCTGTGTGGATTTACTTGCTGCACATATCAATCCAGTGAATTCTTGGCTAGCCTGACTCCACTGCTGACTCCCTCTCAGTTTTTCCTTCTCCCCTGCTCTCTGTTTTCTTTTTTCTTTCTTTTTTTTTCTTCTACTGGAATCCTGAGACACAGTGACCCACTTCCAGTTCCTTCCTCCCTCCGAACTGGAGTGTGTGTAAATGCTAAAGTTAACGGTTTTTGTTTTTGCAGCATTTTTTTGCTCCAGAGCTTCCCCCCAACCCACCCTCGCCTCACTTCTCTCTTTTTTTTCTCCTGTGCAACACACCCACCCCCACTCACTCACCCTTTCTCTCTCTCTCTCTCTGTATGACCCAGGGAAGCGTCCTGTTTGGGAGTGGGAGTGGACAGGGAACTTTGCCATGAGTCATTACCAGGGGACCCCTGGCACTCTGCTGTACCCCTCCTCTGCATGCAAGGAATGCCAGACTAGATGCACTCCAGCCTTAATGAAAAGGGACACTCATTCAGATGCAGACGGCACAACTTTATGAAAGTTTGATAGACAGCAGGGTGTTGACAAAGAAAAGTAATTTCCAAAAAGTGAAGATTTTCCATGCGTAACAAGTCCATCCAGAGAACCAGAAAATTGACGGTCAGGAGGTTTTTATGAGATCTTTTTTTCCTGTTTTTTTCTCTTCTTTTTTAGGTGTGCACAGCTGCACATTGGGGTTGTGGAAACATTTGCAGGCACTCACAAGCTGCCTGACATACTCTGTCATTAAACATGCATGCACACCATGCAACCTGTGTTAAACCTATACCTGCACAATCCATTAGGAGACGATAACAAACCAAGAAAATCAGAGATGTGTTCTTTCTTTCTTTCTTTCTTTCTTTATTCGTTTCTTTCTTTCTTTCTTTCTTTCTTTGTTTCTTTCTTTCTTTCTTTCTTTCTTTCTTCCTTTCTTCTTCTTTCCTCCTGTTGTTTCTTTTACCCCTCTTGACTCCAGCCTCTCCTCCCTCTTGTTTTTCTCCCTCTACCTTCCCCCATGGCTGAGTCTGGCAGGACCACGGGTTCAAAGACGTGCAAGCACTAGAATGTAGGTCAGCCATCGGTGCTGAGTTACCGATTAGAAACAGCTGTGTGTTTGTGGGCCATTCTCTCTGTCTGCTGAGGCCAGCAGCCACTGCAGAGCCGCGCGGAGCAATAACTTCGCTGTTCGAATGCCCCCTGCTCTGAAACTCCTGCACGTCGTTCCACTTTCCCCCCCTAAAAACAATGAACAGGGAGAATGCATGCTCAGCCCTTATGAACCTTGCTCCTGGACTGAAGAGTAAACTAATCCTGTGAATCATCCCCACTGTCTTGTTGGTCTCTGTAAATGTGGACAAAAGAAAAGAGTGTCTGCATGTTTTTTGTTTTTAGCATGTTTCCTCTCTTGTTCTTTCGCTTCCCTCATAAAATCACCCGTGGAGGTTCACTGCCCTTCTTTTCTTTGAACGCTATAAAACAGTGTGGCATATCTGTGGTTCTGCCCATTGTTCTCAGATGAAACCATCGCTCAACTGCAGAATGTGCTTCCCTCCTGCTGCTCTGGACAATGGTCCATGTGTAGCATGAATTAAACAGCTAATGCCCGAGCTGTATGAGACCTGCGGCGGTCCTGAAGATGACACCACTACTAGAATGTCTACATTCGCCCTCCAGACCTACCCTCACTGCTTCTTGCACACACAGCACCTGCTCATAATTACCTATCATGGACGACTGGGATGCCCCTCCCCAAGAAGCCATAGATAAAAACCCACAAAAGTAAGAAAACACCAATGTTGTGTGCGAAGGAAGCACTGGAAGACCACAGCAGGAAGGGAGCCGTGATGACTCTTTGCACTGCAGACCCTTTAACACTCCTCCCTCGGCTGCCAACTCAGCACGGGATATGAGCCAGAGCCTGTACCTTGCAGCTGTGGGCCAAAATGCCAGATGGGCACCCAAACACACACATCCACATATATAACCCACTCACATGTCCGTGCAAGCACACAAAGAGAATAAACAAAGGCTCACATGCAGTCAGTCTCAAAAACACAAGTTGTACTCTATGTATGACCTCGAGAGATGGTAGTAATTACAGTGGCGTGCCGTCTCTGACATTTGTCCCTGCCACGCCCTTTGACCACTTGTGAGTTAGCTGATGAAAAGCTTAAGCTTGGCATGTCAGCAACGCAGGTATTCACACACACACACACACACACATGCACAGCTAATTACTGGTCGGGCATGTGTACATTTTTTAAAGCTCATGGATGGAGCCTAGCTTACAAAGTGAATGACGCTCCGACCAAATCTCTCTCAAAATGCGGCTACATTTTCTGTGAATCTTCTAATTAGTGTTGTTTTGTGTGCATAATGACAGCTTTGTGTGACCGGATTGTCTTGTGATGTTTTTGTGCGAGACTCGTTCTGGGTCTAGTCACATTTCGGCACGAACACAGCACACAGTGAGAGTTTTAAAAACAAATTTCTGCAAACTTCTGCAATTACATTGCAGAAGTGGTTCAAGATGTTTCTGTGATAAGCTTAATAGATTTTTGCTGAATATTAGATGAGAAAATCCATACCACTCTCATGTTTCTGCATCAAGTATGGAACTTGAGCCTGGAAGTAATTATGTTATGTTAGTGTAAAGACTGAATTCATCGGTATAGCACTGCACTGCCAATAAAACGCAGACTGTGTTTCATATTATTAATCTTTCCATAGTTAAAACAAGTTCATTATAGGTTACTTTTTATAGGCTACTTATCACTTATACACTTATCAGATTTTCTCAACCCTCAGCAAGAAAGAGAAAATATTAGTTTACAAGAATATGTAACCATTTATTTAATATTTTCCTTCATCGGAAGCATTGTAATATTCCACACTGAAACTGACCACTGCTGCTGTCTTCAGTCTGAAAAAACTACCAACCTTTGAAGCTACCTTTAAGCCTACAGAGGGTGATATTCAAAAAAACAGATTTTGGGTGGAGTATCACTTCAGCTGAATGCACGGAAATCCACACTCGCAAGTCACAACAAGTCCAAAGGTTAGCAGCAATGGCACACCAGGGATTTGTAAATCCAGACATCCTGACAGGGATACTCAGCGGGATATCAAAGCCACATCAGAACCACCAGACAAGGGGCTTCAGTCGTGCCTCTTGCCTTGCTTCCATTTTATAATATTCATCCATTATCAGAGAAGAATCACATCCATTGGTGGGTGGTCTGTCGCTGCACTTCCCCGCTGCCCACCCACAAGAGAAGATCGGCCTGGTTTGCATATTTATAGGGGGGATGTTTGTTGTTAGAGACCCGCTGCTTGAGTGTATGAATTAGCTTAAGTTCGCCAGTTGCCATGGCCACGGATATGGTTGTTTTATTTGAGCCCTTTCAAACTCACATACACACAAACACACATCTCTGCCCCCACTTTGGTCTTCCTTGACTTTCTGTGGCTGCATGGCTTTTTTTTTACGTGGTGGTGGTGTCTGTGTTTCACCATGGTGGGATTTTTCCTCACCAGTTAACCAGCGTGCACATAAATATTTGATAAAACTGAATGAAGCAGAAAAATATTTTTCCTTTTCGACACTTCTCTTTGGATTTTTTTTTTTTTTACATCCTGCACAGCACATCTAAACGTAGCAACGCCAGGCGCTCATGCTTCAGACCCCGCATGAGATCCTGGAGGTCTCATGGAGGACATATGCCACAGCGACATGGTGCTGTCATGTGGCTCAAGAGGCGGAGGGGCATGTGACAGTCGCTCTGCCGAGGAAACGCCATGCCGGGAAGGCAGAGGAACTGAGGGACCCGGGAACCTGGAGGGATTCCAGATGAGCAGGGCCAGACGCGGAAAGTGATGCAGATTCTGACGCTTGTGCCACAGAAAGAATCGGCAGAGGATGGTTGAATAGTTTCCCACCTTTAAGCCTCTTACGTGAACAGCCGTCAGCTCTGTAGGCAGAACCACACAGACGGAGGAAGCCGGACGTGTGAGGGGGACACAGATGGGTGAACGCATGGGTGGAAGGAGGGGGGAGAGTCATATTGGTGGTCTTCATGTACGGTATAGACCCAGAAGTAAATAACTCCAGTGTAATTTGCATTGGTGGCATAGCTCCCTTAAATGATTTCAAAAGGTTGGAAGACTTCAAAACCTCTTTCATCATCTGTTGACATTGTTTTGTCAAGCCTGGCATACTCTTGAAAACATCCAGGCTGTGAACACGTGTACATCATATGCTCATCACACACGCTGAGCAAAGCATGACTGTAGCAGATAACATACAGAGAGACGTGATGCATGAAAGCTGGGCGGTGAAAGCTGACAGGGTGAATATTGTCCTTACAAACGTACTGCATATTAAGAAAAGAAGAAATGAAATCTGATGGCCTTCAGCAGTTATTTGACCAACTGAGCACCAAACACTTTTGAAATGTTGCTGCAAAACATAAAAGCAAAGATTGAGCATGATGACTAGATGCCCAAGTAAATTCAAATTTATTTGTATAGCAAATTACAAATTAGTCCAGGGTTGCCTTACTGTATATACAGGAAAACCCTCTCTGCAATTCAAATAAAGAAAAACAAGAAAAACAACCTCTTTATACATGTCAGTAAATGTCTACAGAAAACCAGCATGGCAGATTACAGTACACAGAATCCACGTGATGAAATTAAAGATTGCAAACATACACAAAAGCATATGATTCGGGGGGACGTCAAGCAACTCCCAGGTGTTATCAAACAGGTAGGACCCGATCTACATGACCTTTTCAACCACCATGGAGTCCTGCAAAGAGGACTAACTACGCAAACACGCCGCTATGACACAGCAACAAACATAAAGAGGAGAGACAAGGAGTGGTGTGAGTGTTTGTGTGTGTGGGTGAGAGGACTGCCCAGCACATTTGAGACTCTCTGAACGGAGGAAAGAAATGTACGCTGGCGACTGATGGTTTGAAGTCGAGCAGCATCAAAGGTTTCCTGTCAGGGTTACAGAGGTTTTGCTATGTGACATAAGCTGACAGTGATGCCACTTCAGAGTCCTGTGTTAAAGCAGATGTACAATATCTCTCTGTGTGTTTGTAGGTGTAGAAATATTTCTTCTCTGAAACAGAAAAAAAAATCAACAGGATAAATTTTCACAGTTTGCTTGGTACAATAACAACAACAACTATGAGAAACAGATACTGTAGTAACAAATACTCAATATTGCATCATGCAGATGTGTGTTTGGTTTACGACACAATAGATGAAGATAATGGGGCCCTGTTGTGGGCACACCCCACCTCACCCTTTAGGAACTTTTCCAGACAGTTAACTCACTGGTATTTCTCTGGTAGCAGACGTCACCATCTCTGACACACAGGATGCTTCGGAAAACCCTTTGCAGAAGCCATGGATGGAAGGAACATGTTATTTCAGTGACTAAGGCTGCTGGTGTCAGTGTCTGCCACACATCAAAGCTCAGGCTGAAAGGGGAAATTTTGAATTGCGCGTGTGAAGTCACGTAAAAGGAGTGTCTTCTCATTATTGTCATTGGACATAATTAGTCAGGTGGACATGAGGTGTTGCTTGAGACCAATCAGAGCATGCTAATGCTAAATCGGCACGACCTTTGTTCAGTACTTTGTTCTGGATTTCTGATTTTAGCCTCATAATAGGCTTTACCTGAATCAGCTCAGGGTTTAAGCATCTGTTTCAATGTTGACTTTTATGGCTTGATGTGTATTTAAGAAAAGATTTTTACCTTTTTTTTAAAGATCTGAAGATTCCAGGCCTGTATGTAATGCAAAATGTGTTTGTGGACTTTTAGCCTTTGCGTGGCTAGACTATAATGGAGTGGAATTAACAGGCCTAATCCTGATTACATGTGCAGCAAAAATGGTGGAAAGCAGACCACAATAATGACCTTTGGCCCAAAGGATGTAGGGGAAGATGGGCGGTGGGGAGGTTCGGACAGATGGGAGGAAGGTAGACAGTAAACAATCAGTGTCAACCAGATAAACAACCATCCGAATCTGCCTCCCTTGTCTCTCATTAGCTTTCTTCATTAGCAGTCAAGCTGGAGCCACTTTAGAGCATTGGAGCTGGCCTATGATTTTCTACAAGCACTGGCCAAAACCAGATCAGGGTTTAATTAGATGTTAAAAATTGCAGGGAGAGCGGGTTAATATGTTGTTTTTTTGTTAACAAGAAAGCTCAAATTTTACGATACACTCTCTAAATTACACATTTTCTTTACTGAGTGGTGATAAGCTGTGATCTTCAGAGGCCGTTGTCCCAGTTCATTGTTTAGTCGAGATCAAATGATGAACAAATAAAAGACACTAAATGACTGTAATTTTCTGGCTCCACTGCTCCAGACTATTAATGGTTTTATGACCAACGAACACGACTGTAACTGCGACGAGGCCGACAGAGAAGTCTTGTGCAGAAAAAAAAAACAACCACAATTCAGTCACATATTGAAAGCATTTGGGTTATTTCCTGAGAACATCACTTTGATTGGGGGACTATCACTCTGAGACAGCCTGCTGTGGGTGAGGAAGCAGAAAACACATGTCGCTGATAGTTTGTTTGTCAGTCGTGTCTAAAAAAAGGGCCGACCAAAGCAGGAGATTGAGATCTTACATTCTCATTTCACGACATGGGAGAATGTACACGTCGTTACTTTTCATCCTATTAAATAAAGGCCCTTGTTTATTATTTACTTTCTGTTTTCAGTTATCATATGTGGAAGTTCTCTGCAAACAGTTTAATAACATTCAAGTAAACAAGGGAAATAGGAAATGAGAAGATTTTGAGGTAAACATTGCTGCGACTTAGACGACCACAATGAAGAAGCTTTTAGTTCCATTTTACTCTGAGATAATTATACATACATTTAATGAAACAACAACTGTTTTCTACTCAAATATCAACAAAATAGCGGCTCATAGTGGATATAAAACAAAAATCATAATAAATGCTAATATCAGACTGGTGCAATCAGCTCTTCCTTGGCTGATTTAATAACCTAAATTTCTAAGACAGTCATAATACTTCTATTCTACAGCGGAGATTGTGTAACTGTTGATCTGTGGCAAAAACAGCCATCGGTCAGAGGCCGGCTGTGGCGATGGCGCTGAGATGTTTGTCTAAGATTGAATGATAGATGGAGGAGAAGAAAGAAAGAGTGAAGAGAGTGTAGTCATTTGGCCAACGGGCCTGAGGCAATGAGCGATGCAAGGCCTGAGCCACTATGATCAGAGAGCATGCAGATGATAAGTCTATAAATAGAAACATGCAGCGGGAGGGACAAAGGCTATTTCCTTTCAAATGATGTGAAAGAATGGTTGGACCTTTGTACTGTAATGAGCACTTAAAAAGCTGACCAGTTATCACTGTCCAATTTTGGTTCAATTACACAAACTAGATAAGCATGTTGACTATTTGGATAATAAACTGCTTTCGACAATGTTTTTATCAGTTGTGTAATACAACACAGGAACTACATGCAAAACATGACCATGACAATTGACACCAGGCAATAGATATTTAATTTGGGAAATGATTTGACTTATTTTAAGTGAAAATACTCCCCCCAAAAGGATTTTGTAAATTTTCCTGGGCTTGCAGCCAAAAAATGCAGACATCCACATGACAGTAATTCAATTTCCATTTTAAAAACATTCAAATGTGACACAGGGTGACATACAAAAAGTTCAAACAGGGTAATATCCACATTTTACATTCTAGATGAACATAAGGTCTTTCCTTTCCTGCATGTTTGCTTCATTGATTCATTCATTTCAAACCAAACATCTTTGTGAAACAGTTCTCGGCTTCACTGCGAGTGAGATGACCATGCCACTGATTAATTACAGTAAATGCAGCAGCAAAAAGCCACTTCGGTCCACTTAAGTCCTCTGCAGCAAGAGACGAAACAGGACTTCTAAAAAAGAAGTGATAACATGCACAGGATGATGAATGCTTGTTTACATAAAAGATCCTTGCAGGGTCAAGGTCATTTTACTTGCAGGCGTTTGCTCTATTGCATTGACCCTCCCTGTGAGGTCAAACAATACACACTTATACACACACACACACACACAAAAAGAAAAAACTGAAGCGGCAAAAATTCTATATGACTCCATAAACCTGTGGCCTCCTGCAATCAGACTTAGGCTACAGTTGTACAGAGTTCAGTGGCACAGTGCATCAACGTCACTACATATGTGGGCCCGTGATAAGAAGCGTTCGAGTTGCATAACTTCTCTATAATTACCTCAGGAATAGTCATGAAGTGTAGCCCAAACACAGCATCAGACTCGATGCAGCAGCAAAACCGTTGTGAAACTCTTACAATGAATGTGTGACTGAGTTATATTCTCGCTATGACTCTACACTGGCTGCACTGTTTCAAACAAGGACGTATTGAGGCTAATTTGGTCTCTTGTTTACCCCGTCTTCATATCACCACAAAAACGTTCCATGCAGGCAGGACAGCAAATCTCTGAAGAGAAGCTATCAAACCTCCTCATAAATAAATCATCACATTTTATTTAGCTTAAAGAGAGCTACAAAGAAGCAAATACCTCCTGTATTCTGATCTGAATATAGTGCATAAAAATTGCATGGGAGGAGAAATCCTCTCACTGGCAAGAGGCCTCGCTTCATAAATGGATGTTAAAAGGACGCACAAAGGCTTGCAAACACAACATACAAACCATCCACATGATCCTGGTGTGTTCAGGAGTTACTGCATTCAGGTGACACTGGAATTAAATCATGCAAAACAAAGGCGGGCAAAATACAGGAAATAAAAGTCCTTCATATACATAAATTCATATCGAGCTTGATTTGCAACTGAATGTGGTTTCTGCATGGCTTGAGCTGGGTGAACCAAATATAAGCACGGCTTTAGTAAATGCCAAATGATCTGCAGTCACCTGCATCCTGAACAGCTTGTGCAGCTCTGAGTGCACAAAAATGTTCACACACAATTAACATTTACTCTTTTTTTGTTCCTTCAGTGCCGTTACCTTAAACAGAATTGCAGGAAATAGCACATTGTGGAATATTATAATGCATGTTCTGATATTTTGTCACCAGGGAAGGTAAATTTAAATTAGAAACCCCTTTCTATGTAATGCATCACTTGTAGCTGGAAATAAACTGGCTGTTCATGGTGAGAACAA
Organism: Dascyllus trimaculatus; assembly: GCA_024666655.1. Lineage (NCBI taxonomy): Eukaryota > Metazoa > Chordata > Actinopteri > Pomacentridae > Dascyllus > Dascyllus trimaculatus. The sequence continues at coordinate 28,791,969 of CM045447.1, read as the reverse complement.
AAAAATATACAACATTTAAGCCCTTCAAAATAAGTGGATTTGGTAATTTTTAACATCAGTGATAAGTCCCCTCTGTGTTGTTTTGGCTCTTTAATAGCAGTCATGTGCAGCTTTACACATTTTATGTAATTCTTAAAATTTGCACATCACTCTTGCAAACTTGCTGACTTTTTTTGCCGGAAATCTTGCAACCCATGTTAAACTATCTGCTATACAGGCCCCACGAGAATCCAGTGTGACACATATTACCAAGAAAGTACAACAAAAATGATGTTTGTTGCGCTGATTCTCAAGGGCCTTTTCCTCATCATTCACACTAAAAGTCACTTCCCCCATTGTAACGCCTTAGTGATTTCTTCAGAATGCACTCCAATAACGAGAAGCGCAAACATCTGGCTGCTAGCAATATAAAGTGCCTGCCATGCAGAGCAACCCACATTTATGCTCCGCAGGCACGCCTGTTGAGATATTCATAACTCTTCCACTGCTCCAGCGGCTGTGACACCTTACACAGTTCAGTGGCATCACACAGCTAAGGGGTTGAAAATGAAGAAACATTAGGGCTTTGGTTCTGAAGTGAAGCGCTGAATCTGTAGCCACGGACAGCTTCTACCAGAGGTGCAGGCTCAAGTCACATGATTTAGACTTCAGTCATGAATCATGTCCTTTGACTTGACTCAACAGAAATCAAAAAGACTTGTGGCACAGTTTAGCAGCAGAAAGAGAAGGTCTTTCTGGCATCATACAGCAGAGAGAGGCACCAGACACATCCTCACACACATCTACAGGTTTGGACGAAAATTCTTCTACAGCATGCAAAAACATAAAATTGACATGTACCACAACTGTCTGTAGAGATGGTTTTCACTATCAGAAAACAGTGAAGTGTATTAATAAAATTGCTCTGTTCAACTGCAGTCAGAATTACTCAGATTACCATCACACATGGGAAGATATGAGCATATTTTCACTTTAATCCTTCAGTGCACACACGAAGCAACTCATTATTTCAGCTCTGAATGTATCATTGGAATAATGCATTCTTTTTGTGTTACAATGAATTTTGACAGTGGTTCAAATTGACCATATTTGTGTTTAAAATGACATTGCATTTGATGAATGGTGCAGTGCGACTTCATTTTATAGCGTAGAACTGACATTACTTTGCAAAATTAGATGTAGTTGTGAGTTATTCTAATGCATCCTTTATTTTAAAGGCTATTCAAATTGAGGTGAAAAAACACAAGTTTTTAAATCAAAATGTTTTTGCAGCTTTACATTTCCACCTTAAGTAACTCTGTAGTTGGTGTTAGATCTTCAGATTTGATACACCAACTTAGTTTCAAGAGCCTCAGACAAGACTTTGATGATGACTGAAACAGGAAAAGAGACACAAAAACACAAATCCCTTGAGTAATTATGTCATGCTCCACATTCATATGAGAAATTCTTTAAAAGAGCCTTGTAGACTAAATGCAGTTTATTTCACGGTCCAAATCCAGAAGCACACTTTTTGAGAATTTATCAAGTTTGGCAACCCAAACAACACCCCAAGTTCAACTTATGGCACACGCCCAGAAATCCTCTCGGCCAATCAGAGGCGTCTTGTCTCATTGTCAAACCAATCAGCTTCGGAGCAGGCGGGCCGCTCTGGCTGTTGCTAGGGTATGTCCCTGATGACTTTTGCGCAGTTTAGCCAATGATCTCGCACCGGTGGAGTTTCCTGCTGAGCCATTGGTTAAGACACAGTCGGGAGCCCTCCCACAGGCGTTTCACATTGGACAGCGGCGCCGTCACTCGCTTCCCTGAGTTTTAGTTAGGTGCTGTTGATAGTGTAGTTTGGAGTCACCAAGACTCAGAAGTGAACGTAGCAGCACATACATCGCTCTGAAACTGTTTTTAGGTTTTCATTCCAGTATTTTATGACTTGTACATTTGTGTAAATAGACTGTTTCTATTTTTGTAAACAAAGACAACGACGAGATGGAACTTAATTCTCTTTTAATTCTGCTGGAGGCTGCAGAGTACTTGGAGAGAAGAGACAGAGGTATTTTCAAGCTAAACTGACAAGTTGACAGCGTTTCTGCGTTAATGGATATTGTGCGAACGGAGTGTTGGGATGCTAGTTAACTTCATGTTTGATTGTGTGTTACGTGTTTTACGTGCCCTGCCATAGTGCAGGTATGATGTCACTTTATAGACAATGGGACACAGACCAGGCGATGGGTGCAAACTGGACCCAGTAGCCTGAGTGCTAGCAAATAATAGCTGTAATTCACGATTTAAAGTGTGTCATGTATCTGTGAGCTGTGTTCGCACTTCTCCCAACACGGCTCATGTGTTTTGTGTAGCCAGAATGCGGTAGTTTTTACATTATGATGTGGGGGAAATGAGTAAACAAGAGTGACATTGAAAATATGGGGCAGCATCATAATTACAGAAACTGTTATGTAGCATCAATTATGTAGATCTTCTATACGATGCTGTGTGGATGTATTGGAATCAGATAGATTGTTGATCGATCACGTTTTGCTCCTTTTGAATGGGCATTTAGTCTCTGTAGCTATTTCCCCGACTCTCTCAATGACTCATTGCAAGCTTTCTTTTTTTTTTTTTTAATTTTAAATGTGTGTTTTATGCTTGCAGACATGGCAGTGAATTCACATTTATTTCTGCTTTGTGTGTCAACAGAGGCAGAACACGGTTATGCGTCTGTTTTACCATACAGCAGCGACTTCTCCAGAAAGAAAACGAAAGCCTCGCCAATTTCCAGAAAAACTCAGAACAATAGGTAACTAAAGTCTTTTTTAAAAAATGTTTTTCTTGTGCTTTTTTTTGCATATGTTTTTGCGTGCATGCCAGCTTGTGGAAACACACAGTGGAGAGGACAGCAGTCTTTTTTTTCCTGCACACTGCCATCTTTCTGCTGCCTGGGCTGGGCTCTCTGTGTTTTGGTCTCTCCAATAAACAGTGCCACGCGTACACTGTCAACTCTGCTGCCTCCACTCTCTCTGTTTCACTCACACCTACCAGCCTGGGGAGCACAAATGCCCGACATGCAATTTAACCTCTCTTCCCTGCACCCTGTCGCTCACAGATCAGCCATGCATTCACCTGTGCAAAGCTTTAAAATTGCTATATTTTTCCATGCAAGTCTTCCTTAGCAGAAGGAGGCTGCACTGTCTTAATGTTCATGAAGATTCAATGAACTGATACAAAGTTGATTGAGGCTTATACTCACAATATCGCTGGTTCAATGTGAAACTTCCATTGATCTGACTTTCCTACTGAGCTTGACCCCATTACTCTGCAACTGGTATAGACACTGCAAAAATACACTAAATTGCACTGTACGTAAATGTGAGTTTCAGTTTCAGTTCAGGCTTGCTCTGTTGGACTGCTTGTGAAGGCCATTTAAAACGCCGTTGGATTAACATTTAACTCATCTATAAAATTAAAAGGCCTGTTTAGTGGGAGAGTTGGCAACAGGAGTGCAGCCAAAGAATATTTTCACTAGTAAGTGTCAGAAAAAAAACTGAAAAATTATAATTTAATTGTAAGGTGGCATCTGGTGATTCTTTCTTTCCAAGTAAACCCCCAAACTATTCAACTTACTAGCGTGTTTGGCAAAGAATGGCTGTAAATATCCACATTTGAAAGGCTCAGACCAGTCATGTTTGCTCAAAAAAAGGCCTGAAATATTTCAGCAACTTTCAAAATAGCTGAGGATTGCATTTCTTTTAACTGAATAATTACAATAACAGTTAACACATTAGATAGGCCATCATTGCATTGATCCAGACATTGACTTCCATATCCAAGGCTGTGTGATATATTTGCAGAGTCTTTCATCTATTAACTAACTGGTTTACGGTAAACTGGTTTTTGGTGAAGCTTTCTAGTTGGTCCAGTTCTTATCCCAAAAACATCAGCGCATCTGACAATCTGATTTTAACAAAGAAAATTTCCTGTTAGGCTAATAATAGTTTAGGTAACCACAGTGCGGAAATAATTCCTCAGTAGTAAGTGTGAGAGTTATGTAATTGCTCATAGAGCGTTTTAAAAAAAACAAGCAGGTATAACTATTAAATTACACTCCTTTTCAAGTTGTGTAGTTTTGCAAATCTGAAACTGATATTAGTAGTCATAATAAGAATGCAGTCCCTTCACATTCCTTCTATCGCTGACAGTGTAACACGCTTATTTCATACGTGTGTGGGCTGTTTGTGTGGATGTGGCAGGTGGGTGTGGTGGCTGAAACAGACACCTACGTACACCCTGTGACAAACACCAGCCCACTGGGCTTCATGCGCCAGGCCTGCTTTTCCCTCCTTTTTCTTGCGAGTACACTGTGGGCAAATTCCCCAATTCCCTTTATACTCTCCTCCAGCTTTTTTAAGCATCAACAGGATGCTGGGGTGGGGGGTAGTGAAGTAAAAACATTTTTCGGGCTTAAACTCAAACTGAAGCTGGCTGTTGGTCATAAAGCACAGTGATTGCTTTGTAGAGTCAACAACTGTGTGCTATAGTGTTTGATATCATGATCCAATCTGCAGATTAAAACAGATAACATGTTTTGTGACGGTGCAATATTCAGGGCATGTGGGGGGAAAAAACAGTTGGCAATCTATTTGTGTGCACAGAAACCCTGGTGGAGTTTCTTTGTTTACTTGTTGGCTGTGAAATCAGAACGCTTCTAAAAAAATTAAGATCTAGTGTGACTTCTTTGTCACACTAAATATGAAACTAGAATATAAATAGCACAGATGACAAGAAAAACCCAGCCTAGCTTCTTTTGCATCCTTGAATTCCTTCCTGTGACTGTACGAAAACAAACAGGGTGCTGTGAGGATGAGCTTATGTAGTTTTAGATCCCATTTAAAAGGTGATATAAAGCTATTTTACAGGCCTTTGATTGTTAGGGGGTGAGTTTATAACATCAGAGCAAAGAGTTCTTTGCATGTCACACCATGCTTTTACATAACATGTAAAGGTGTGTGCTAATCAGCTGTTATTACAGGTCTGTGAGCATTCCCTTCCTCTGAACGATTTCCTGGTCGTGCCCTGTGCTTTGACTGGGACGTTTCCCCAATTTGTGCAGGTTTGAATAGCACTGCTTCCTCAATGGTGGAGCAAAGCTCTTTGTCGGCATTTTACATTAGGTTATTAGCCGCAGTGCAACATCCTGTGCTCCTCCTGGGATGATTTTGTGCAGATGCCACATTACCCCAGTTGCACGGTCAACCTTTTGGTGCTGCGAACAGCGTCGCCGTGCAGATGTCTGAGTCTCCTTGGGACAGCTATGGGAACCACTGCTTCACGAGCAAAAAAGGCCCTCTTAAAGAGTGGAAAATCTGAAAAGGCTTGTTGTCAGTCTGACCCTTTGTTGGTGCTGTTTTTGTTTTTATTGCTGTGGTATCCATGACGGTCTCATGAACAGAGGGCCTGTTTCAGATGGACTGCAGTGCCCTCCCTGCTCCCGGCTGCGCGTCATAATAGGGGCTCTCCTCGGAATAGCCCACACGCTGAGGAATTCTGCAGCGTCTAGGCCTCCAGACATCTGAGTGTGTTTTTATCCCATGTCCATGCTGCTGTTCAGCCAGCGTGCAGCAACAACACCAGGGTGTGCATGCTGTTTGTATGTGTGTGGGGCAGGCAGGCAGGCAGGGAGGGAGGGAGGGTGGAGGGGGTTGTTGTGCAGTGTCACAGATACTGCTCTCTCTCAGGGCCATTTTTGCCCTCTGCTGCATGCTCTCTGACAGATGTAGTACAGAAATGGAAAAAAAGATTTTGTCACACATTCCCAAAATATATAACCAAAGCCTCAGCTTGTTTGTGGCCTTAATTCACCCAAGATCAGGGCCTGATTTAGAGTTATCATAACACTACATTTCTTACGTGAAACTTTCAAAGCCCTCAAGGCACTTGAAGGCAGAAAGGAAAGAAAAGGCAGAGAAGAGTCGACGCCTTTCTTTGATCTCCTGACATATTTTTTCTGATTGTTTCTCAGATCTGTTACGTGGCATTTTCTTCCAAATCTGCTTTCATCTGTCTCACATTCAGATCAAAACATTAACTAAGCAAAGCATCACACCCAATCTCTCATCTTGTATGATTTGAAGTTTTTTGTAGTCTTTTGATAGAATTTTGGCACTTTCTCTCCTGACGCTCGTCTTTTGTCGTTTCAGATCATCACACAACGAGCTGGAGAAACACAGGTGAGTCGATCTCTGACGCTCTACGTCCTCCCCCATGTGTCATGTTTGTCTGATTTCTGTTCTTAACATACCAAGTGAAAGAGTCACGACTGCAGGTAAACGTCAGATATGTTCCTCTCAGTCAAAAACACCAGAACTGCAGATCGGATCAGGGGTCATCTTCAAAGAGCCGGAGATTTAATCAATTAATTCTTCATATCTGAGAACGGGTAATAAGCTGATTTCAAAGAGCACCTCATGTTGATTAGATCTATCTCCATTTTGCAGATGAAACTAGCTTCCTTGTATGGAAGAGGAATCCTGTCAGTAATGTGATAATCCTGCATAGACTGACACAGTGAACAGAGGCGGGGTGAATCAGGGCCTCGACTGTCATTTTTCTGAACTCAAGCCCTCAGATAGCACACACACACACACACACACCCAGTGATCTTGCTCTACTACTCCCAGCATGCACCTCAGCACAGCTCACTATCCTTTTTGTCTTGTCAGGGTACAACACTCGCACTCACAGCTCGTAGTGTGCTCATTAAAGGCACACGCTTTCTGTTCTTTGATGGGAAAAAAAAAATCCCCGCTGCTTGAACGTGTGAAAGTAGTAAAACTGTTTGTTTTGGTGCTTTTTTTTTTGGCATCTTGATTCTATAAAAAACTACCCTGCAGAGTCGGTTTAGGAATCAGCTGATGTGTCAGCATGTGAGCAGAGGGTGTGTTAGGCTGCATGTGTGCGTGACACATCGTCACCCGTGTTGAGGGATTGGGGTTTGCCAGTCACATGTCTGGGAATGAGTAATGGATGTGTGTAGCGCAGGGAGGAACATGTAAGGACATATTCTTCCCTGACCTGAGAGCTGAAGAAGGGCCAGGGCTGATTGCAGGTGTTGAGACACATCAGTTACCTCACGTCCGATGACGGGGTGTGGTTGCTTACCAACCGAGTGACGTCCAGCAAACTGACAAATGCCGGTAAAGTGTTCCATAATCAGTTTACTCACTTCCCTTGTCATCACTGCTGCAGCCACAAGTTTCTGAAAAAGACGGGTTTTTTTGACATACAGTACAGCGTCATGACTGCAACGGTAAAACACACGAGTTCTCTTATTCACTAATGGGATGAAGTAAGCTCTTTAATGAACACAAATTTAGTTCAAACACACTGTCACATTTCACATCCTCTGTAGCATGTGATGGGTTATTCCATAAACTTCTTTTTCCCTGTTTTTTTCAACCCCGAGTGTTTGTATGGAAAAGTTTCAACCTGCTTATTTGTAATGACAGGCCGCGCGGTGACGAGGTATCATTGTGATACTTTGCAGCACAGTCCATCCTGAGTCAGTTGCTGTCTGAACTTGTGTCCTCAAATTACACGGCCGTTACGCCAACATACAGGTGTTAAAGGTTGAAACTGGCACTCCAGCGCAACCATCTACAGTGCGTACAGTGTATTACACCTGCTGTGGTTGTGCAACTATCATATCACACTCAAATGGATGGTAGATTAAAGGAAAATTACACTCTTGTTTATCTCATTTACAAGCAAAAATGAAGTTTGGATGTTTCGGCTACTAAAATGTTAAGATTTGTTTAGATTTTAATTCTGCATTGAATATCTTTTGGTTTGGGGCTCTAAGTGGGCCAAAACGAGCAATATAAAGATGTCTTTTCAGTATTTTCTCATATTTTAAAGACTAAACCATTGGAAGTGTAGTTCAGCTGACTTGAAATCATACTTACTCTTCAACCTGTCGATTGGTAAATAAGCCACAGAAGACTTCTGGCCTTATTTGTATAATGAATTATATGTCGTATTTGGGGGACATTATCATTTAAACCTATTTATTTTATACTGAATTGATCACTGCAACTGCCCATATTCAAATAATTTCAGAAAATAAAACTGTATCAACTCCTTCCAGCACAGGAACTCTGGAAGGAGTCTAAGTCAGACAGGTGTACCTGTTTTTAGAGGATATGCCATGCTGGTTGTTTTGCTGTGGTATGTAAACTGCAGTTTGCAAAGTTTTCACTCAACTTTGTGCCAGTCCATTTTGACTGAATGCAGTCATTGTCTGACATATAAAAGCATATTGACAAAACGACTGACCACTCGACCTGAGCACTACAGCCCTGTTATCAACTTATGACTGTACAAATACTCATGAGAGGAACTGAAAGCAAAAGGTGTAGCTATGTGCCACTCAAAGGAAATTTTCCAGCATCCTCAGTTGAACTTTATCTGCTGATGATTCACAAGAAAACCAAAAGTCTTCAGTTGTCCTGTTTAACCAGTTTAAATGAATGCGTGATCAGTTCATAGCTGCTGTTTAAAGCTTCATCCCTCTTTAATCTACATCAGTCCCGTATCGTCTCTGAAATCTCTACCTCCCTCACGCCCTCAGACGCCACTGCAGGGAGGTGCTGCTGTTTGAGCCCTGACTCACTGTCTTTGTTTAGTCGTGTGTTGTGTTTTTGGTTCACCCTTTTGTAGCACAGAGCGATCCTTGTTCTATATGTACACGTGGTGGACATGTTTGCAGATGAACGTCTGGCTTAGGTGCCACAAGAAACTGACTTCAAAAGGAATAGTCGAATAGCATTTCATTCGCACTATCCTGCCAGCAGGGCCGGGTGTACAGTACAGGCAACTGGAGTTTCTTGGAACTTGGTTTTCAGTATCAATACCAACAACATTTTTCAATATTTGATTTTGCAAATTTTGATTTACATCAGGAACTGTTTGATCACAAATTGGGACCATGCGATGCCACCTTCCACTACTATTAAAAATAAATAAATAAATCAATCTGTTCAGCTAACACATTTTTCTGAAAACGTATTGAGGTTGAATACCCAGCGTTACTTGCAAGTCATTTGTCTGTTTTAAACCAGTATTGCAATACACAATGTATAATGTGATTGCAAGTAATGATTATTTACATCATCGATTTGATTATTGGTTATTTAATCAGAATTTTGTTCATAAAATCATGAAAATGAAAACATGACATCCACCAGGAGTTTAGTTTGCCATTGTTTATGACGAAAAATGCCTTAAATCTTACATTTCACAATCTCAACATAAAACATTTAAGAATTTTGATGCTAAAAATGTCTGTAGATTCATTTTCTGCCAATCAACTAATTGATCAGTCAACCGAGACCTGTTGCTGCAGTGTAATGTGAAAGTTGTCAAATTAAATTACGCATTTTTTCTCCATTCCTGATGTGGACATGGGGCTCACTGCTCAGTGAATAATCTTATGCATGCTCGGCGTCTCTCACAGAGCTGGCTGCCGTCTTGGCAGCCGCTCAGGAGGCACCCTGAATATATTTGTGTCCTGTTATCAGAGTGAGTTGTCTGGTGGGTGGGTGCCGAGTCCCACAGGGTCGCCTGCCCTGACACAGCCTGCTTATCTGCTACAGCCTGAGTGTAGCTGTGACAGCTCTGTTTAGACCATCACCAAAGATGATAGTGCTGCTTTTTTCTCTGTCATCATTGCACTGGCTCCGGCCGGAGCTGCAGAGCATCAGAGCATCATCTTAGGGGTTTTTGTGTAACCAAAGCTGCTGTGTGGTTGTTCTCCACTGGCATTGCTTCCTTCCCATTTCTGACTCAAACCGCTCTTGATCACGCCTATGACAACTCATCATGCCACAAATTTCCTTTTAAAGCAACACTAAGAAATTGCAAAAGCATAGACGTTTCGCTTTCCTTCATATCACCTGTTTACAGGAAATCTGAGTCCAGTCTTGTAAGGACGAGCATCTGGTATGTTTGCGCTGCTTCCCTCAATTGAAAAAGGATTCACGGTTCTATTTTTATCGCCACCACCCATATCTACCAGGTACTCTCAGTTTCATTTCTGAGATCACTGAGATTAAAGTGTTGACCAAAGTTTGCAGATTGATTTCAACAGGCAGTGTTCTCTTACAGTATATATCCCACTGCAGACAACGTGCAGCAACTGTGTAGCACCTACTGAACTCGGCTTTAGATTTACATGCTCTTCATGGACACAGGAGCGAGCGCTGCGTTTGTCACGGTCTAATCTTCCCTCTAATTAAATTTACTCTCCCAGTGTCTTCTACTCCCAACTGTGATGAATGACTTATTTGGCTTTGAGGAGCTCTTTCCCCTCAAGTGAAGCTCGCCTATATATGTGTGTATAAGCCTGGCAGCACCTCGCCGAGCTGTTTGAGTTATGGCGGTGTGTCAGTGGGAGGGAGTCCAGCCCATAGCCCTGTTACTTTACCTCCTTGCCGTCTACTCTTTGTCTCCCTCGTTCTCCTGAGACCACATCTGTTTTTTCTGTTATCTATTTTTTTCTCCTTCTCCTTATTCTGGCTCTCCTTTTCACCCACTAAAAGTGTCTGAGTCAGCAGAAACCTGATTCAGTAAGGAGGAGGGGGAGAGCAGCCTTCTCACAGAGGGCCTTTATCTTCACTGAGTGATAAAACTCATCTGTGCCCGTTTTGAGGTGTAACTTTTAAAATTTACATTGAAGTTTGTCCTGTTAGTGCACTTTTTTTTTGCAGATTGTAAATTTCACAGTCGTTGTGATTGCAGCTGGCGTTAAAGTCAAAGCCTGTATTTTGAATTAAATGTCATGTTTGCCTCTTAGAAGCTGCTATGTGAACAAACTGTGGAAAGTTCCTTTATTTCTTCCAGCTTTGGTTATAGTGTGACATCCACATGCTCACATGCACGTGTACTTAACTTCCTCAGCTGTCACAATGTCGGTTACGTTCACCCTTTGTTCTGGCAACTTGAAGTCATTACATGTCCTTAACAACCCATAGTTATAAAGGATGTACTGTACACAGTCTGTGATTAAAACGCCTGTAGGCAGTGTCGTAATTTGTTGCAACATAAAATCAGTTAATGTTGACCTACTGCTAGAGTCTACCACAGCTGTGCCAAATCAAGGTTTATGTGATTTTTATTATCTTAAATTAAACTATCTATGTAGTCTGAAAAAGGTGACCTTTTCAGAATCATATAAGACAGAAAAAATGAAGAAAATTCAGACAGTCAAGAAGCTGGCACTCAGGAATGTTTAGAACTTTTGATTTAAAGAACGACTTGACCAATTCTTATCATTTCTGACTAACTTTGCACACATTACTCTTGTAATTGAATCATCATTTCAGCTCTAAGTTTGTGCAAGGTGTAATTTTCTTGAGACACTGCAGAGAAAAACAGTGTTTTTTTCTGGTCTTTTAGTGAGTTAAGTGCCTGAAAAATTAAGTTTTTTTCCATTAGAATTCAAAAATTACTTCGTGCCTGTTAGTGTGCAACATTACCCACAGTGGCCTGATATGACCAGAGATGTTAGTTTGGCAAATCTCGGCTGACACGCTCCTATTTATGTTTTGTCATATTGCTCGGCCTTACGACAGAATGGGTGTGTTCACAGTGTTATACATTTAGTGAAGTCAGTGGATCTACCCTGAGGACAAAATGGGTTCTAACTGGGCTGTATGTGAAGGAAGACTAAGAAACAGGCTACAGCTGGAGGTCAGCAGCTCAGGTCCCATGTGGAATTTCTCCACCCTGAGGTCACCCGGCATTGAGAAGTTATTCAACTTGCTCGGGTCAAACACGGCTGCGGGTGCTACACTTATGCTATCTGTGTACGACTGTGTGTTTGTGCAAGGCCTGTCTGTTAGTCTTTTGTGCATTCTTACGCTCGCACAGAGACATTTGAATATGTGAAGCGCGGCTGCTGTGGACCTAGATGTAGGTGAGAATGTCCCTGCTCCCTCTCAGGTGTTGCTGCTGCGGGGTACTCCACAGTAAACTTGGTTCACTGGCGCAAAACAGCTGATGCTCATAAAAAAAAGCAGTGTGGGATGCACTTTTAACAAGGTGCATGCATGGCTCTGGGAGTGGGTTTCAAGGGCAAAAAAAAGCAATTAAAAAAAGACGTGAAGCGGAGGAGAGCAAGAAGAAAAGTGCATTGACGGAACCATTCATGGTTTGGTTTTGGGCCTTGTGCGCCTCGGGAGGAGGAGACGAAGGCATTCTTGGGCGCTGCTGAAGGGAGGGACGCGAGGCAGAGTAGGACGTGGCTGCTATGTATGTGTCAAACAGGCAGCCTGAAATTCAGGTCAGCAGAGCATACACACATACACTGGAATGCAGAGTTAAGTAAGAGAGGCGGCGTAGGGGGAGAGTCTGTGGATGGATGGGGTTCACAGAACTAGCAGGCCGAGTATTACTAGAACGCTCTGCAGCCACATCCGCATTCAGTGCAGCCTGTTTTTTTGGCAAGCAGGGAGTTGCAAGTGATTATTTGTTTGATTATGCATTGAAAGACTGGATTAGAGCTGCAGGCATTCTGTCACTCACCATCTGTTCCCACCTCTTCCTTGTTCTGTCTAGTTTAGTTGTTGTATATTCCACCACAGCAGCACCAACAGAACCCTCAAGTGGCTCCTTGCATAAGCCTTTCCACCTATCAACAGGTGACTTTCTTTCTTTCTATTTTAATAACCTCCAAGGTCCTGAAAATCTACCAATACACTGTGATCCTGAACAAGTAGAAAATTCAGGAAATTCTGGAAATATGAGCATGACTTTGTGCAGTAGAAATGTCTTCTTTACTCTGTGTCTTCTTCTGACGCCTTCAGTTTTGCCTTACGGCCCTTATTGGGCCCAGATCCTCAAATTGGACCCCACTATCCTGTTCTAAAACCTTCTTTTAAGAAGCTCAACTTTTACAGTCAACACGGAGCCTGGAATCTTCTCTCATGCCACTAGACTCCTGTGTGTTAATCATTGACGAGGATCATTATAAAACCCGACCTTGCCGTGTCAGGGGAATGTTTTTATTGAGCTTGCTGAACTTGTCTCTGCTAGTTCGTCCAACATTTGCAGATGTACTTTCCAATGCACCCAGCGGAAGGCAATTAATGTTCAGGTCGTGTCAGTTGACATGTTGCTGAGATGATTCAGAGATGCACAGGGAAACCTTTCTCTACCCTCCCTCCCCCCCGCATGCTCACACGCTCTCTTCTTTATATTCTATTTGACATCTGTTTTTCTGTTAACACCACTGTAAGCTGGCTGTGCTGAGGAAGGGATTTTGTAATGATCCATGCTTGCACAGGGGATTGTTTCAGTACACGAAAACTATCAAATGAATCTAATTAGTAGGCATTCCCAAGCACGCCCAGTGGAAATTCCAGTTTGTTTTGTGGAAATACTACTACAACGAGTGAGTAGCACACTAATTCTGCTGTTTCCGGTTGTTTATTCACCAGTAAAGCATGCAGATCCTTTTCTTTAGAGTAATTCTATGAGAAGCAAAGTTACCTCCCTCCCTCAGCTATCCTGTTGTGGTGTGTTCAGGTTTCTGTTTGCAGCTCTTGCGTGTGAGAACAGAGTCATGTGAGAGCCAGCTCCATGTTCCTGCCGTCAGGAGAATGTGTTTATGGGGGACTTGTATCCGTCTGTCTCGCCTTTCAGTTGTCACTGCACACAGCGGGTGGGTGTGGCGTCCTCGATGACAGAAGGCAAACACAGCTCGTCCCAGACGACTGACATTTCATATCAGCGTGATAAAAGCCTCTCGTGTCTCCTTGTGCTTCAGTGTGTTTCTTTCTTCTCAGTGGCGTGGGCAGCGTGGTGAACCACTCCACAAATTTCACATGAGCTGCTTCAGCACCAGTCTTGTTTTTCTCCCATCTTGTTTTTCTGAGACGGCACATCAGATCTCTGGTAAATGTAAACATGTTCAGGGCAGGCCTGCAGGGCGAAAGGGAGAGTAATGAAGGGCTGCTGAAAGGCTATGTGTGTGTTGCGTTCGTTGGCTGGCCCCTGGGTAGGGTCCCTTACCACCTCAAACCTTCCTCCATCTGCCTCGTACTCCCCAGGAACCTGCCGGCCAGATGTAGAGCCACTCCAGTGGCAACCTCAAATTCCACCACGTCACCATAGTAATCCACACTCACGCAATGCAACCCCCACTTTCACTTCCCATAGCAGAGAGGGGGACGTTTTTTTGTTGTTGTATCATACTCAAAAGTTAAGAACAGAATATAAGATGTGTATAAATGTCCTTAAAGTTTAATTGTGGATTATTACAACTTCTTCTGTTTGTAACTTTTTAGGTAATATTTTACTCTCCAAGTGAATTGCTGAATATTTGGTGTCATGTAGGAAACTTATTTGGAATAGAAACCAAAGATAATTAAGTTACTACCCAGACTGACTTCCTGGTTCAGCTGAACCATGTTAAAACAAACATCCAGAATATGAGTGATGAGTTCAGATTGCAGCAGAAAACTATGTGCATGCACCACTATGGCAAATACAGTGAGTCAGACCTTTTTCTTAGCTGCCATCTTTCCAGATGTCAGTAATTTACCTGATGAGCACAGTGTTTTTAACTGGCAAGAATGAATGGTGGCCAAAACTCTAAAAATGAGATCTACATTGTAATGACCTGGAATTACGTCTTCATCCCTGAAGAACACAGCTTTCATCCTCTTTATTTTAGAGACGTCAAATGACAAAAACCCTCTAGTTTGATATGTTGCATTTTGAGATTATATTATTGCATTATTGTGCTGAAAGCTGAACAGATCCGGCAGTGCAGTCTGGACACTGCTCAAGTCAGAACAACACCAGAGGCATGGCGTCGCAGTTTCTCTTCTTAAAACCCAACAGGGAGCATACCGAGGCAGCCCTGGCAGCGAGGGGAAACACTGCAGTGGTGTTTCTGATGACCTTTGACCTTTGTTCAGCAGGTTTGGCTCGGTGCCAGATGAGCTACTCGGTCCTGTGCGTATGGGTTGAGGAAAGCTCATTAAACAGTACAGCGAGTGAGGGGTGAAGGCCTGTTGTTTGCACTAGCTTGCCTTCTCAGGCCCTGCAGCTCTTTGTGTGCCGATCGAGCCGTCCTGTGACACACTGTGGCCACCAGGACAGTGTGTGTGAAGCATTTTGTGTGTGTGCACATTGCACAACTGGTCACCTCTTTTCTCTGGTGCAGAAGACAACAGTGTCCATCAATATGCGTAAGTCAGACATGCGCAGGCTGCTGCAGAAACACTTGAGCAATATTTCCACGGTTGTTCTCCTTCCAAGGCCCAAAGTGCGAGCAGGTCTGTGAGAAAAGGTCTGATCTGTACCCAGCAACCTTGAAGCATAAGTCAGCAGTTTAAATAGCTTGTTCCAGTTTCAGCAGTGTGCAGCTTTCTGAGCAAAAGTTCCTTTTTTTCTCCCCAGTCTTTGCTTTGTTTTGGCACTGAGCCCCTGATGGAGAGAAAAGAGGAGGGGGAGGGAAGGGCAGAGATCAGACACAAATCATCCCGTGGTACTCAGCACGTGAGAACAGTCAGGTGGTGATTTCTCTGCAGTCATGACTCCTGGGCAAATCGAGCTTCAGATTCACTATTATGTCCTCAACTTAAAAGGCATACTGTTTTTGCAGCTTTGGTATCTCTTCTGCCTTCAACGCTGCCGCTACAACATAATACGGATATTTTTCCAGGCATGTTGTGTTCGTTCTTCAAATTAAACCCTGACTTTTTCACTGTGTCTGAACAAGTCAGTGCTCTGCCCCAACTACAAATCATGTGACACCACACCAATGGTCTCACACTGTGACAGTGTTCATGACTGGAATATCAAAGACCATCCTATTTTCAAACCAGACAAATTGGAAAATTTGATGTGATCTGGAACCATGTGTGCCGGGCGGTGCGAACTGTCTGCTCTCTGTCACGGACACAACATTCGTGTTCATCTGGTGCCACACTTCGCATAGCTGTTTCAGGCAATCTGATAAACATTGCGTGACCAGGGCTTGGCTTAGGAATAACAAACGTGAGTGAGGGAGGGTCCTATTCTCCGCTCCAAATCGGCTGTGTGCTCTTAAAGAAAAGCAGCTAGTGTGTCTCGTGGCAGGGGAACACATGCTGCTGCAAGGGAGCTGTCAGGGACATGCTGCCAGGTTTACTGTAGGTTCACTTTTATTGATATGCATCAGAAACATGTAGCTTTCCATCGACAAAACTGTTTTGTGCCAGACTTTTTCTTGGCTGAGTGAGACTTCCTCAAATCCTGTTGTCACTGTCATATTGCAACCAAGCTGTTTCCCTCAGTTTTCTGTCGTTATGCTAAGCCAAAGCTAACTTGTTTGCTGCTCTTAGCTCTTTGATACTGTTCAGACATCGGAGAGGTTTCAGTTTTCTCGGCTTTGGCAAGAAATCAATGAATTTTCTGTTTTCCTGAATGAGAAACTGCTCGTTTAGTTAGACTCTTTGTTTTGTAAATCACTTCATGTCAATGGTTCATGGTCAGCACTTTAAACAGGTCAAGATAGATGGGTTTTTTAGCTTAGCAACTTCCTGAACAATATCAAGCTATCTCTTGTACTTTGGAAGTTAAATTTTATACCACTGTAGTGTTGTAATACAAATTTTCGTCTGGTTTGTCTCTGCCTTGTACAATCTGTTTACAAGATACCTGTTGTTCAGGATGCCATATTCCATTATACCTTCATGTCACAGACAGCTTCCTCCAGAAAACAGGTATGGTCAGCCTCCACCTCACCGTGGGTGTGGAGTGGCAAGGTGTCTGCTTTTGATTTAGGGTATAAAGAAAACAAGTGGCATTTCTGAAGGCTTGAATACAAAGGAGTGCAAACATTCGCATGTATGTAGTAAAAGCAATGGTTGGAAGTGCACCGGAGCACATTTCTGACCTGGACGTGCCAGGTAAAATATGTGGTGAGCACACGTGTGGGGCCTGAGATGAAAAAGTGAGTAAAAACACCATCTGAGAAGGTGAGGAAGGGGGGAGGGGGGTGGGTAGTCAGACTGAGTGTACGGGGGGAACGCCTTATTTTTGTTTTTCATTACAAGAGAGGATGGGGAGGTGGGGTGGGGTGCAAGATGGTTGCTCATTGGCTCAAGTTACCCTTTGGATGATGTGTGTGGAGCGCTGCCTAGTGCAGCTGAGCACACTGCACTCAAAGAGCCCTTTTTTCACCCCCGAGAGAAAGTCATCCACTCGCTCGGACCCCACTCCCTTCCAGAAAAACACCCCCTTCCCTCTCTCTCTCTCTCTGTCTCCCCCCCGTCTCTCCCTGCTCCAGACCCCCTGCTCCTTCCTGCCCGCTTCCCCCTGGCTGCAGACCAAGTGCTTCATGTGGCTGGACTGGGGCAGGTCGGAGGTGGCCCCCCGCCCCTGTCCTCAGAAGACACTTGTTTTCCAGTGGGATGAGGGTGTGTTGGTGTTGGCAGGGTGGAGTAGGGGGTTGAGGGGGTTCAGCGGATGGGGAGAGGGGGCAGGAAAAATTGCCCCCTGGGAGAGGAGGAGATAAAAGAATGAGAGCACTTTCACACGCCCTTTTTCGTGGAAACACCTATATGCACCTGTACAGGGGAGACAGATTGTTTAAAGGGCTTTTGTTCTAATCTTCCTCATATATATCCAGAAATCCTGTGCATTTTTCTGACTACAATCAAATCCATCAAAATTAAAGATGAGTTTGGGGTATTATGTTTAGTCACTGAGACTCTGCTGTTGCCCTGCGGGCCGTCTGTGGTCGACCTTTAAATGAAACAGACGGGGCTACTGAGAGGGTCTAACTTTATGTGAAAAATACAGGTGACGCCCTTCCTGAAAAAGAAAAAACAAACAGGGAAAAGACTGTGTGTGCATGTGTGAAGACTGCGTATGCTTGTGCGCTAGCGGCGACCTCCTGTGTGCTCAGCTCTGTGGCCAGCCCCAGAGAGCTTCATTTCTCTGATTAGGTTTATTGTGGTTGCAGCGATGGCCAGTGGAGACCTTCCATTGTTGGAGTTTGTTTACCGTTCAGCCGGAGTTAGCCAAAGGAACAGGAGAAAAGGGGGAAGACTAGCTCAGAACAAAGAAACGGTTCATGGACTAGCTTGACTAATGGAGGATTGAAAGGCCTTTATGAGCAAATCTGAATGGGCCAAGGACAGAGAGGGGATCTGCTGATAAAAATGTCGTGAATGAGAGCAGCCCCTTTTTAAATAATATACAGTAACCATAGAAAGTCGGTGCAAGATCACACAAAAGGCTAACTTTGCCTTGTCTTCATTATCATTCAGATAAACATCCAAATGGTGCATCCAGTGCACTGTTTACTTGAGCTTTGCGGGTTGTTGGCCTGGAGGGTGTTGGCAGGGATGCAGGGTTTTCTGGGGTCACAGTTTGTGTCTTGATTTCAGTCAGCGGAGTCACCAGAGCAGATGAGAAGCATCTCATCTCTGCCATTTTGCCCAGTAAGGATTTTTTCTACACTGTGAGTTCAAGGACTTTCTAGTGTATTGCAGGTTTGACGATTTGTGAAGCACACACAGTTTAGAACAGCTGTGGTGGACAGTACTGCACCAATTTACAATACAGTCTTTTCTTATTTAGGCCAGTGTGTTGCACTGTGGCGCCCTGAATACAGGTGACGTTAGTGAGGTTGGTAGTTAGGTAACATTGTACACTGCACTAGTTCAAGATCTCTAACTCATGATTTATGACACTCTTTTCTAATTTTCACTGCACATACTACGAGCATGTGACAAATATAAACCCTCGAATCTGGAATTGAGCTCTCGCATGCGTGTGTTTTTGCAAATGCCAACCTTACAAATGGAAACCAAGGCCAGCGAATCACAAAGGGAATATTCAATTTCATGAAAAAAAACAAAACAGAAAAAGGCCTCTATAGTAAGGGCCTGTTTGTAGTGCAGAATGTGTGTCATGTGTGGGTGTATAATGAGAACGGCTCTTGTTGGTAAAGAAAGTCGCATAAACTGTGGCCGGGTGATATTACCTACAATCTCGAATCTGTAAAACAAATATCTCTACAACAATAAATGTATTATATCTCACTTATATTTGTCTGTTTGACCTCTGGACTGCACTGATTACTTTATTGAATATCTGGTTAGATACCTGTGTTGCTATTTACACTTTATTACATGGGATTGCCACTGTTTATTTAGTGAAAAATGCAATGAGAGCAAATTTAGGCTGGTCAAAGATTCAACGTGGTGGTATTGCAATCAAATATGCTAGTTTTGCAGAAATGCATTGCAGTTTTTGTTGTGGATGATGAGCCTGCGTGAGCTTTGAACATTTGTAACCACAGACACTCTTTACACCCTCAGCCTTTTGAAAAAGTCTCACGGTCAAGCTCAAAGTCACAAGTGAAACCAAAGCTGCTGAGTATCAAACCCTATCATGCAGCACTCAGTCACCAGTCTCGCTGTTTTCGAGTACAAGAACAGGACGTGAAATTCACACCGTTCGGGGAGCAGTATTTGTCTCTGCCCTTTAGGAACATGTGGACAAGCTCTTCTTCTCAGCCTGTTTGTGTAGGTGCTCTCTCACTATCTGCTGGAGGATGTGTGCTGACTCATTCTGTGCTTGTGTGCTTGCAGACGTGCCAAACTACGGCTGTATTTGGAGCAGCTGAAGAAGCTGGTGCCTTTGGGTCCAGACAGCACGAGACACACCACTCTGAGCTTGCTGAAAAGGGCCAAGATGCACATCAAGGTACTTTAAAACAAAAAAAAAAAAACACACGGCCTCAAAAAAAAAGAGCCCACAACATGTCTGCTGTTCTGTCTAGATCGTTTGATAAATTGCACTTTCAGAGCTACAATTTGTTTGTCACAGAAACTTCATCAAGCAAAAATGCAAAACCCTGGGTGGTTCCAAACTGTCAGATGTGATTTGATGCTTTCTATTATAATAAATTGAATATAATGGGGTTTTGATGATCTGCTGGTCAGGCAAAACCGCCAATTTCATATCATCAGTGTGGCCTTCTGGTACATCATGAAAAACATTTTTGTATTACTTTTTCTTTCATTTTTGACCGAACAAAAAAACCTATTGATCAAAAAGTCTCCTCAGATAGTTATTTTCTCCTCTGAGCACAGAACAGCTTTTCCCGTATCTTTTCGTGGCTGTTTTTTTTTTGCTCCTTAATGTTTTATTGTTGTGTAATCTCTGTCAGAGTACCACAGAGCCTGCCAGAAAAAAAACAGAAAAAGATTGAAAGGAAGAAAAAAGCTTTGTGGAATATTCAGGAGGCGTGATGGCTGATATGTAGCAGGAGATAGTATGATGTTTGGTCAGTTTAAGGCTGACTTGTCCTCCATGATTCTTTAAAAGTGTCAGTTGACAACTCTCAAGATGCTCAAGAAAGTAAGTAGCATGACAAGGGACACGGAAGAGCTTAAAAAATGTGGATAATTTGATTCTTAATGTTGCTCTGGAAGATGAACTGCAAGTAGCATTTAGGACACGCTGTACTGATCTTGCTGTTTACAAGCAGCAACAGTGTGGTCGGTGGAAAATCCAGACATAGCGAGTTTTAACCCTTCATTTCCTGTTTATCATGCATGTCGTCTCTGCTCAGACGATCTGCGCTAATTCTCGTCATTGAGTCGTGTGTTCTCGGATCACAGGAGGACCACGTGTTAAACTTTGCTTTGATTCACCACCGAAAACTTTCGTATGCAAAGGAGTGCAAAATATAATCACACACATTTTTTAGTTTCTATCCTGTGAACCTCACACAGTCATTTGGCTACTTCCCCAATGAAATGCTGAAATTTGCCGTTGGTAAATACTCTCTTTTGTGACGTTGGAGTTTTGGTCCGATTTTAAGAAGATGGAAGACAACTCTGGTTTCAAAGCTTTTACACTTGATGCCACTTGAATCTGAGTTCAGGCAAAGTTAATACAGTGATCACAATATGAAGAATCTGTTCACATCTTCTGTTGTGTGCTTGTGTTTGGTCCTATGTTGTCTTTTACTGGAAAGATTAAATAGGAAAATTCTTGTAAACGTAAATTCACAAGAAGTTTTAAGTGTTTAAAACATGTTCTTTTTTAAATTACATATATATGCATGTGTGGTATGCAGCAATGAGCTGCCTTTCTTGTGAATACAAAGGTAAAATCCTGGAACTATTGATTTATATGTCATATTATTGTTAGGTTTTCCTGTGTTAACCTGCACAGATGAAATTTTGTGTTCCCTCACAATAAGTTTTGGCTTCCTGTTAAAAGCAATAAAGTAACTTTAGGAGGAGCTGCACATTATTTGTACCTGTTAAGAGACTGTAAACAGTTGTTTGGGTCCAGCAACGTTATCAGTAATCCTTGCCATTTTCTGCATGTGTGTTTGCAGAAGCTGGAAGAGCAGGACAGGAAGGCTTTAAACATGAAGGAGCAGCTTCAGAGAGAGCACCGCTACCTCAAACGCCGCCTGGAGCAGCTCTCTGTGTCGGGATCCGTGGAGCGCATCCGCACTGACAGCATGGGCTCCACCATCTCCACCGACTCAGAGCAAGGTACGCCGGCTTTAAGAAGTCAGCCAGTGGTGTTAAAACAGGAGTCAAGTCAAGCTACGTGTATTTATGAAGCACAGTTGATGCACATTGTGTTTTACTTTGCCACAGGGAATTTCATTTCTCTTATTTTTAATGTAAAGTTCTTCCATGCATACAATTCTAAAGTACATTGAGGACTCAAAAGTTGCATTTACATTAATTCAAGAGTCTGCTGCAGGAGTTAGGACTTGTCATAAGGCACCACTGACCTCAATGTAAATCAGTATAGACTGCCTCCATGTTTGATGCAAATTACTAACGCCAAGGTATGGCTCTGGCTGGTATTGACAGAAATACCCTGAAGCTAGATCTTGCAAATAACTTTATAGGGGCTTTCACCCAAATGTACATTGGATTAGAGCTGTATGGCTGTTTGCTCTCCTCTCACTGTCCACTGATACAGCTCTGTGATCGATGATTAGCTTCGGCGTTGTTTACAGGTGATGCCCCCGGGGTCAAATGTTAACACCTCAGATTACAGATAAAGAAATCTGGCTTTCCTCTTTAGCTACTATCGGTGGGAGATTTCGTGTCATGTGAGCTTGTTTACTGGCGCGGGTTGTAGCAGATCAACAACTTTGTCACGCGCCAACTGCAGAAATAAAGAAAATACAGTAATCTGTAGTCGTTTGAGGTCAGAATCAGGTTTCATCTGAAGGCTGTTATCCTGAAAATCTCTTTAGACTTAAGGTGTCGGTGCTTCTTGGATGGTCAAACAGGTAGCTAGGTGTGTGGAGGAAAAACAGTTGGCAGGGTTTGAACCTCTCACTGTCTTTACACAGCATCTTGCCAGTTTTTATCATTACAACACTATGAATGCTTTCCAGGGCTAACTGTCGAGTGTGGCTGATGCGTGCTTTGATGTGGTTGGAACACATGCTGTACGAAGTAGTTGTTTTAGTGCGTAACCCCAGCTTAAGGAGAGAATCTGCTCCTCACCAGTGTCACAGACTTCCCCGAAATGCTCGGTTTAAACTGTTGAAGTTGTTTGCTAATCCTTGGATGAGGTAAACACACATGCAGTTGTTTATCAATGGATTGGGATTACCTGTGGCAGCACAAAGATCTCCCTGTTTGCTCAGAGCTAATAGCTGCCTAAATCCAGGGTTAATCCAGGCTCCCTAATAAACAGTTGGGTGGAAATAAACAGTTTCCTCTGTCTCTTGCTCTGTTTTAAACATACAGAAAATAACCTCGGGTGTTTTCTTTTCTCTTCACGTGCAGAGGTGGACATCGAGGGCATGGAGTTCACCCCCGGCGAGGCAGACAGCGTGGACAGTGTCAGCGACGGCGAGGAGGAGGAGGAGGACCACTACAGCCTCCAGAGCAGCTCCAGCGACACCAGCTACACAGCCACACATTCCCACAGACTGCAGCCGCACCACTGTTAGACACCGCAGCGGCCATCCATCTCTCAACCAGCTTCCTCACCCCACATGCTTTCCTCCCCTCACCGTACCTCCCACACGATTTGCCAACGTCGCCCACTACCTATGTCAGACCGGTCCACAACGGCGGCATACCCTGAACCCTTTTCTTCTTTCCCGGCCACGACTCTCCAGGAAGCACACAAGGCTAAAATGCCACTTAAGTCTTCCTTTACCACCCCCCCAACCACTGACCCTACCTCACCCTACTGTATCCTGCCTGAACCTGCCCCTCCTGCCCTCTCAATGCCCTCACAACCCCTACCTAGCGTTGCCGCAGGCTCAGAGAGTGCAGAGCCAAGTTTGTGGTTTTTATCTTGGAATTCTGTGGCATGGTGGACAGCTTTGACTTGTTAATTGGTGTGTGTGTGTGTGTGTGTGTATGCATGTGTAGAGAGTAGTTTAAGAGAGGTCAAAAACAAAATATAAGCTACAGTCATTTTCATGTGGCAATAATACACAGACAAGACGTTGCACTAAGCGTGTGATGTGAAAGGTAAAGCACTTCTGTTTGTTCGGCAATATATGCAACATTGGGACCTCGAAAGTTGTTTTCGTCACACGGCATCTTCCTTTTACACAATAAGATTTACAGGAGAAGCTATTGCAAATGTCCTGCGGGTTCCTTGAAACATCTGACTGCTGAAAAATGTTGGTGGGAATACACTCATTCGCTTTCTTGTTGAGAGTTAGATGAGAAGAGTGGTTGCAAACAGTGGATCTGCCTCCAGCACCTCTAAAGCTCACAAATTAACACATTATATATGACAAGTTATGTGTCTGTTCTGTACAAAACATAGTGTTAAGTTGTCATTTTGTGGGAGTCATGTGGAAGTACGCTGCCTGGCGGAGAAATGGTGCAGCTGGTGACCTGTCGTACTCCATTTTAATATTCTTAGATGGTTTTTGTACATATTGATTGGTGAGCTTTAGTATTTTCTGCATATTTCTGTGGTTTGGACAGAGCCAGACCAGTGGTTTCTATTCTATCTATTCTGTATGCTAAGCTAACTAGCTGCTGGCTGTAGCATAACACTTCCAGTGCACATATGAGAGTGCTGTTGATCTTCTCATCGAACTAATTCAGCAAAAAAGTGATCCAAAAATGTCGAACCCCTGCTTTAATTTCCAACTTTTTAGCAGAGCAGTACTTCAATAAGCTTGCGTCTCAAAACAGGACTTCAAACCCTGCACGTAGTCACGTCTTTATCACCAAGTGCGACTAAAAGACAACATGAAAAAGTTCCAGAGCTGTAGCAGAGAAGAAAACATGTAAATAGATGTACAGTTACTGTCCAGACCCTCATGTCTCCCTCTGGTTGGGCTGCCTAACCACTACTCCACACTACTGACCACTACACTATACCACCCTATGGTGTGGATGGACTACTATGTCAAACAGGAAAAGAAGAGTTGCCTCACAACTAAAACTCTATTCCTTGAAATATTGAGTCACATCTTGTGTTTCCTTCTCAGTAGCTAATTGATGTAGCAATAAATACAAGAGGCAGATGCACGCTATGAGTGTCAAATTGATTCTGGTGGACCATGAGGTGTTGCGGGAGACTTCCCCCCCCATTTTACCCTGTAGATGGGAAGTTGTTGCTTACAGACAGCGAACCTGCAGGAAATTGGGCTGTCTTCCCATTTTTTAATTTTCTTTTTCACTAATGGATCCTTCTCTGTGTGCACAATGCCATCTACCAAGAATGTGCATTTCTCTACAGCTCTGTTGCTTTTTCTGTTGCAAGCAGTATTCATGTGTGACTGTGATGTTTTTTTTAATTTTTATTTGCATTGTTCTGATTAACAAGTCAAAGCTGTAATTGTGGACACAAGGGCCAGCTGTAATGATTCTCTTCTTTCTTAGAGGCACCCATTTTAGCTACCTTAGCAAACTAATCACGTTCACTTTTCATTTCTGTAACAGGAGTATTACTCTTATTTTCTCTGCTATCTGTTCCTTATTTCTGGAGCTTTGAGCACTGCTGAAGGCCAATGTAGGTGAAGTTTCTTTCTCTAACTCGTCTGTAACTTATGCACAATAGTCACTATTGACGGAGGAGGCGCTTGTGTCGCTCTCTGACCATTTAATAATCATTAGCCCCGGTCTCTGGCAGTCTTTAGAGCTTGGCACTTTAAAAACAAAAAGGGCCGGTCCACCATGGCGGGTCTGACCAAAAAAATATAAAACTACAAAAAGAGTCAGAAGAAAACAAAAAATTGCATACAAAAGAAGCTACTCGTCACTGAAAGTGATATTAGCCAGTGTAGTCTATATTTCTTGTATTAAATTTTGTATTATATTTTCCTAAATGTTCTCTTGTAATGAAAAGACAAAAAAGAGTGAGTATATCTAGATATATATATATATAAATATAAAAGAGAGACAGACCGACAGACAGGAGGCCAGGCCTGTTGAAGGGAGAATGGGGGCAGGGGAGCTGATACACTGGCCCCTCTCCCTTGGGTGACTCTCCTGCTGTCATTCTGTGCCTTGGTGAGCCTTTGACCTCTCTCGTCCTCCTCCTTCTCCTCCCTCCTCCTCACCGTCGGCCCCTACTCAGGTCACGCTCCCCCCTCCTTTCAATCGCATCCTCCCCTCCCTCCCCTTCTCTCCCTCTTCTCCTTGTCCTCTGGTGGGGCTGAAAGCTTTGATTTCAACCCTTACCATGCGAAACACTTCCATGAGCAAGGGGGCGTGTGAAGAGAAGACCTCGAAATACGTAAATGACAGAAAAGCAAAACAAAAAACAAGTCCCCTTGGTCTCTACTGAAGCCGCTGTTGTACTACACCCTGTCCAGGCACTCCCCACCCTCTCGATGCCCACCCATCTGCCAGTGCCGCCTCTGTCATGGAAAAATAAAAAAAAACACACACACTGGTAAACTCCCATGGCAGCTTCCAGTCGCCCCCCGAATGGTCACCAACGGGGTTCGAAACTTCTGGGCTTGAAGCGTGTTTATCTTTTTTTTTTGTCATTTTATTATTGTATGTTGACTATGTGTTTGTTTCGGTGGGAATCACTGGGAGAGGAGCGATAAAAGAATAATCCAATCAATGGCAGCTTAAGGTGTTATCCTCCGAGCTCCCAGTGGTCCGTCCCAAAAATAGTGTTACCCGTTGATCAGGGGACCTCTTGAGACACAGCAATATTACCATCTTGTGCTTTCTGAGGGAGGGTGGGCAGGCAGGGTTTTTAAAAAAAGACAAGCAGGTGGTTTTGCTTTTGACTCTGTGGTGCATTTTGGTGACCAACTCTTTACTTTGTTTCAATGATTTGACCTCCTATCTGCACTCTCTCCATACACTGCAGGAGGGCAAAAAAATAATTAACTAGACGTGAGAAAAACCTTTTTTTTTTTTTTAGGAAAGCTGTTTTTTTTTGTCATCAAGAGTTTACATTCATGTCAAAAAGATTTGTACATGACTGTTTGTAGCAAAAATGTCCTTTTCAGTTTGTTGGTCAAATGAACAACTGAGTAAACCATATTAATGGAATAAGATTATTCTCTTGCACAGAACCTCCCAAGTTAGAAAAGTGACATAAAGACAGAGCGAATGGGACGAGCTCGGGGGCCAGATATGAGATTATAATTTTTCAGTGGCATCATTGAAAAATGTACATAGCACACGCAACGCTCAAGAACGAGGGGTTTAGGAGCAGCTGACCGGACGTGGTAACATTTAGTTTGAATGTCGGATGGATAGTGTTTATGGAAATTCTTTTAATGATGTGCCTTGGAAAAAGTTATTTTCTTTTAAAAAAAAGCGAAGAAAAAAAAATCAGAGATTGTACCAATTAATGAAGACTGTTAAATCAGGTACAGTTGAGATGTTACCGCTTCCCTTCTCAGAACAAAAGAGGCAGAAGTCGAGGGGGGCTCTTCGGTGAACTGACATCAAAGTGTAATTTAGGAGTCATCGGAGAGAAGAGGGCTAAAAACTGAAACTTCAGAGCAAGTGCAAGACAAGATTTTACGTTTTTTGCTTTCACGTTGCCGCTGCACAGAGATTCGATTCAGTGTGTTGGGTTTTCTAAGAGCACAGGGGTTTTGGGGAAGTCAGCAGGCAGAGAAAGAACTAAAGAGAGGGGTGATGAAATAAGGGTGAAGTACAGACAGTCTGCACAGAGAGTCCAGTCAAGGCTCTAAATCTAAATCTGTGCGCGCATCACAAACGCCGAAGACACCTTCCTACCCCTGAGCCTGCTGATTAATGGTGCTTATAGAATCGACACAATGACTTCCATGAGATATTATTCCTGCCAAATGAAACAGTCACTTTTAATCCTTCCATGACTAATAAGAGTTCCTGTATGTAATTCAAGACGAATAGCTTTAACTACCTGTAGGCTTTAGGTCAGCTTCCAACTTTCTGCACTTCAGCCTTCATGTCTTTGCTCTTTTTTTTTTTTTTTTTGCATCTTCATGTATTGCGTGACACTCTAGAGAGTCTCTCCAGCTCTACAGCGGGTGTCACGCCATCGTCGTGGTTCGTTTTTTTTTTTCCCCTACCCAACAAGAACCTAGAAACTGTCGAGGGCGAACTGGCTTGGATTTAGTTGCGACGAAGACGACGAGGAGTTTGTTTGGGCTGACATACTGTGCAGAGTAGGGAGAGTTCTGTGCCAGAGACCTGTGAATATGTTCCTTTATAGCGGATGTGTAATATGCATTCAGAAGATGTTATATAAGTTCCTTTTTTGTTGTTTTTTTTTGTGTGTGTGAGTGTGTGTACATGAGTACCTGGTGCTGGCTACATTTTAGCAAACACTTGAAGGTATTGTGTATTCTCTCATTGTAATATAATTAAAATGTTTTATACATAAAGCCGCCAAAGCGTCATTGCTGTCTGTTGTAATATCACTTACGATTTGCCGTGTATTGTGTGTTGAAGTAGTAAAGAAAACGGATCAACCAAGCAGCAGCAGGAAAATACAGATAGACGTTCAAATGTTACAGGGTTTCCTGTTTGGTTTGTGCAGCTGTGAAACTCTAATCTGTAGTCTGGAATATCAAATAATGTTTAAAGGTTCAGCTTCCGTTGCTGTTATAGCAGAAAGACGGGGGTTCTTTCTAGCTTTTGGGGGCCTCCCCTCCGTATTTCCACCACTTATGAGCACAACAAATGTCAATCTTATATTCCATATACATACGAATGAGAACAAATGCTACTTTTAAAAAACTAATTCTGATGAACAGAGCTGCATAACTTTCAAATGATAAGATACTAGTTCTGCCAATGTTTGTATGTAAGCAGCCGGAGGTCCCCAGAAAGACTCTGTTGTAGACTTTGAGTTGTTGACAAAAGATCACACACTCAGACTGCAAGCGTGGCTTTTCCATGAAACAAAGTTGTGCATGCAAAAGGTAAATGCAGCAAAATGTAAACAGCTATTGACATTTCTGAAAAAGCGAAACTGTTGTTTAAAAGTCAGTAAGGGAGCCTCCACCCTCATGAGTCTATTGTGTCTGCCCTGACTGGGAACCCTCAACCTCAAAACACCAAAATACAAAAAACTTTCAAATGATAAAATACTAGTTCTGCCAGTATTTGCATGTAAGCTGTCAAATGCCCCGTGACGACCCCTAAGAGACCCTAAAAATGGCCACAGCTCATCAAAACAATTTGATAGGTCGCCTGAACAGTTGTTGACAAGGGAACAGACACACACAGATGTTCCATCAGAAATAGTCAGACGACTGTAAAAATCCCTCCAGTGATGTTGAGGAGTACATAGATGGTCAGTGCGAAAACAATCACTGTCCCAAGTGGGGGTCAAACCCACAACCTTGTTGCTAAACTAGCATCACAACTGAGACAACTGGCTGCTGCTTCGAATCTTCACACAGGACATACAACGATCAGCCACAGCATTATGACCACTGACAGGTGAAGAGAATAACACTGATCATATTGGTACTATGTGGTGTTCTGATGGAAAACCTTGGATTTTAACATCCATGTTGATGAGACTTAGACACCCAAATAAACATTGTCTCACAACAAGCACACTCCCTCATGCAAATGGAAATCCCAAATGTCACTGGCCTACCCCTGCAGGAAAATGCACCCCACCACATGGAAAAAACATCAAACAATCAGGAACATGTTGAGGAACATGACAATGGCCCAACATGTTGATTTGACCTCCAAACTTCCTACACCCCATTCTGATCAAGCATCAACAGGATGCAGTGGAACAAGTTTGATTGACAGAGGCCCCACTGCACAAGCCAGAGCACCCAAAGGATCCAGTGCCCTGGTCCTGGTTCCAGACCCTATAGAACACCCTGAGAGGTCCTCTTGTCCATGACCAATGGTTCAGAACATTTCTGACCACAACACAATATTAGGCAGGCGGTCATAATGTTATGCCTGATCAAATGTAGTTATGTTTGGAGGGCAGAGGGCCGATTATGATGCTCCATGACAGTCTTAAAGCCCGAAATTACCAGAAATGTCCATTTATATTGGAGGAGGAATAGAAGAAGTTTGTGCAGTGGGACCTTCTTGGCAGTCACGGGGCCCTGCACACACATCCAAGTACAGCAAACAACAGCTCTGCAGAGAGACATCAACAAAGAGGCTAAAATAATATAAAGCAATATCTTAAGTTTTTATTAAAACTTAAACACAATGACAAACAAAATAGACAATTTTTCAGTTTAAAATCTAAACAACAGACTTATTTTCTGACGTCACTACGTGGTTAGAGTAAATCTGCATGAGCCCGGCATTACAAATGTCTAATTCTAAACAATGCATAAAAATACATCTCATTATTTATTTGTCCGCTCTAATTCAAGTCTTGCAAAACAAACACAAAAGAAACCCACACACATTCATTTCAACAGGAATGCAGTCATTGAATAATTTACAATATCGTCTGTAAAACGAAATAAGCTTCAGGTAGATGATCTATTTTCACCTAGGTAGCTAAGTGACTGTTATAAAGGCTATTCACATTAAATCTGAGCACAGAGAAGTGAGAACTTTGCTCATTCTGACTTTTTTGATATAAGTCACTTTGGTATGTTGTGATTATAAATGAGTCAGTACAGGCTTACTGGCGGCAGCATATGCTTTCTAATCATGTATGCAATATTACAGGAAACATTGTGTGCTGACACATGAAACACATACTGTGTACAGATGGGTTTCAAAGTTTATTACAGTCTCAGAGAAGAAAATCATGAGGAAACTTTTTTGCCTTGATTATTGCCTGCAAGCACATTAAACTCTTTTATTATATCTTCCTACATCCTTGCTTAATCGAATTGAAACTAAACAGTCACAATATTATAATTTGGTCTAAAGTGAGCTTTTGGCTGGATGAATAGCTTCAGCATAAAAATACATCTGATTTGCTGATGAATATAATAAACTTGTAAATAACTTTATCATTATTCAGGAAATATAAAACAAAAAGAACAGCATATATACTGATCAGCAAAATATAATTATTCGACAGTTTTCTACAGTAGATTTACAATAATAAATAAGTGGCCCAGACACTGCGGGTCTGAAAGGCAGTAGTTTTCATACAAAGGCTCAAGACCTGAGATTTAACGAAAGCTAAGAGAGAAACAAAGAATACAGAGAGCAAAGTGGGAAAAGAAGAGAGTCCAACATGTAGAGGTAATTCAACAGAGGCTGCTTTGTATAGAAAAATACAGATTGCAGATTTATGAGATCGCGTGAACAGGGAAACCCCAGCGAGACGATCGGGATGATCAAAAGGCATTGTGCTGACTTCCTGTCACCTGTGCAGTACTTCACACGCCGCCCTGTCAGACGTACTGCTGAGGTTTCTGTGGGACAGCAGCAGCCGAAGCCAGAGTCTTTGCTGCCTCTTTGGCCTTCTCTGATGCATCCTTCACTGTGTCCCTGAGCAGCCGCTGGGGCGCCTCTCCTGTGACACCAGAGTGTCCACAGAAAAGAAACAGGACAGGATGAGGACAACATGTTTTACAAACCACTTCTCAGACACAGAATGCAAGACATAGCTGGTTTCATCAAGCTGTTAAAGTGGCGCCTTTTTGTTGTTCAGATGTAGGACAGTGTGGGATGCTGGCTAAACACTTTTCTACTTAGTTTAAACATTTATAAGAACAAGAATTCTGCTGCGTAGTTTTTAGTATGCGACAAAAAACAAGCTGGAAGTTGTTTTTGTATGTTTCCGGATATTAATTTATTTATTAATGCTGCTGGCATTGAATGAAAGCTGAAAATGTAAAAAGGAAGACAGTCAGCCTGTCTGTGGTTTAACAAGTTATTTTTTTTTACTTCTTTTGTCCTCATTTGCACTGCGATTAAAGAATAATTTTATGGCCTGAACTGACCTGAAAAGCAGCTGTGTGACAATGTAAAATTGTCTAATTTGTATTGATTTCACTTAGTACAGAAGATGACAACATTATTACATTATAATCTGTGCGAACAGAAAGTGAGTTGTTCTCTGTCGTTTCTCTGCATCAGACTTTTCTTTCATGTGCCAGTGATCAGTTCAGAGTTGTGCCTTGTTGAAAGCAGCAAACTCTGATCCACTGAAGCTGCAATCATGACTTTTCTAGGGATTCGGGCGTGCAAGAGGGAAAGACGACAAAACCCAAATGATGATGGACATTGCAGAAAAACGGAAATCAGTACGGGAGCCTTCACTCTCATTTGTTCGCTGTCATGAACTACCTCACATTGGATTCAATGCTACCGGCTGCAGAGTCTATTTGCATCTGCCCTGATTGGGAACCCTCAACTTCATGTGAGAACAATGACTAGTGTCACAATACAGTGGAGCGATTTCCCTAAAATCTGAGCAGGACAGAAAAGAAGGAAGGGACAAGCGTTTGTTGTCATATCTACACACACCGATCAGTAACAGCATTCTGACCACTGACAGGTGAAGTGAATAACATTGATCATATTGGTACTATGTGCTGTTCTGCTGGAAAACCTTGGATTTTGACATCCATGTTGATGAGACTTAGACACCCAAATAAACACTTTCACACAAAAAGCACACTCCCTCATGCAAATGGAATCAAGACAGTTCAGTTGTAATGGCTGTGATAATGATCTTGTCATATACTTGATGTGAACCAGTCTCTCGTGATAAAGTCAGTGTGAGTGGGGACACTGATAAAGCTTAGAGAGCATGCTAAAGATGTTTGAATCCTCTTTGATTTGATTACATTTCGGTAAACTGCAATATAATTTCAGCTCTGGAAAACTTAAGTGAATTTATTTTCTAGCTCTCCATTGGCCTTTCTAGCAGTTGATGATAGCAGCAATGCTAATTATCCGACAGTTTATTCACATGTTCAAAGTAAAATACAGTGCCTATAAAAAGCATTGTCTTGCTGGAAAACAAATAGTCACATTTACACGTGTCATATTCTTTCAATTTCTTAGTGATGAATTAACCTGCCCTGTGTCGGATATTCAGTGACTTGGAACTTTCTCGCACCCATCCCCTGACTTCGGCTTTTTAATAACCTTTCCACAGAGTTGTTTCAAGGGTTCTATCCAGGAGTACTGATTCACTAGTGACGGACCTTCCAGACACAGGTGTGTTATACTATAATCACTTGAGACACATTTGCTAAATTCAAATGATCTCCGTTTCACTATTTGTCTGACTTTTAGCACCAACTGACTGCAAATGTGTTGAATTTGGTCAGTCACTTCAATGGTGTTCCAGATTGCGATGTAAATAGTCACATTTGCGACCTTTTTTTTCGGAGTGCGTGAGTTAAAATTCGCATTTGTGCGAATGTGTGATGATCGTGACGCTGTTTTGGTGTCTCTCTAACTGGCACACAGCTAACGTGTTAACCACAGGTGTGGAAAGAAGTACTTGTGTAACTTCACCGGCTCTGTCAGTCTGGCCCTGATGGATGCATAAAACAAGCTGTTGAGCTGATGAGTGTTAAAAAGATAAAGCGGTCTGTAGCTGATTATTCAAAATCTAAGGAGGCGGCAAGTGGAGATGGAGAAGTTCAAACTCAGATACACCTGATGATCAGAGTGCAGGTGCAGGCAGGAACATACCGACTGAACCGGTGAAGGAACAAAAAGCAAAATGTTCAATTAATATGGTTATCAAAGAAGTAGGGCCCCAAAATTAAATAAACATTAATCACAGTAATGATTTTAGCTTCCTACCATTACATGAACACGATCAACTGCGGTATTTACATTTAAAAATGCAATCTTTTCGTGAAATGCAGAGCACAGCTACATGTGTTTTTTCTGCATATAGAAAACAGTGCATGTAGAAAAACACGCCCTATTTTACTCGTTTCAAAGTAATTTCTGGTCAAACACCTGTCTGAGGGCACTGTAGCTACCAAGCAGCAGCCCCCGCAGACTGCACTGTGAGGCGTTTAGGGAATATCGGTAAATGCAGTGTCTAACGATAAGGAGCAAGTTCGTCTGTGAAAAGGTGGAAGGTGCAAACTAATGTCAAAATTGGCTGCACCAGTGCTACCAGTGATAGTTAATCTGAAGCCCTGTTCAAAGTGGGTGAATACTTATGCAATTATTTTTTTTTTTACATTACATTGTAGAAATCTGTATTCACTTTGACATGAAAGAATCTTTTTTGTAATTTCTTGTCCAAATTGACAAAATAAATTCACCATGATTCAATGTTTAAAGGTAATAAAGAGGAAACACTTTTTACAGACACTGCATGCAGGTCCGAACGACGAGCAGCGTGTCTCACAGTCATCATTCAATCAGCATCCACTTGTGTTGTAGATCAGCTGACAGTAAAAGTACACAGACCCAGGTGCACTGCATGCAATCACAGCTTTTCATAAGTTCATCCCACATGTGACCCTCTAACTTTCCCCTCCATTTCCAACTTGTCCAATCCCATAAGAACAAACTGTATACAAAAGCCAAACAAGCAAATAAACAACAGCTTAGTGTTTGAAACTCTTATACATCACTCATCAGTGTCTGTGCAGCCACACAACGGCGACATTTAGTGATGCTTCTTTCTGTAGTCATGAGGGTTTGCCTTTGCTTTATAACCAATTTTTAAAAATATAAATGTAATGCAGGACTTTTTAATCTATAAACTCCAAAACTGGGCATCAGAAGTGCAGACACCTCAGTTTTCAGTAATTGCACAAACAAGATAAGAAATCCAAAATGCAATATGCTAAGTAGGAGCAACTGCATTTTGGTTTTGTATTTGGATATTACATTTTGTCAATGCTCGGAAGCATTCTTGTGTCTGCTTGTAAAAATATAATTCAATCAATTTAGTATGAAAGGAAAACATTCCTGGTCGAGCAATTTCCAAACACAGTTCATCTGGATGAATTAAGGATCATTAAGAAACAGCATTAAACAATAACAAGCAACTTTTCTTTTTTACTTCTCTGCAGTGTAGCAGTGATGTTGTACGGCCTGTTCATCAGCTGGATATTAAACATAAATTATAACAAAATGCATTTGGGGGGAAAAAACAAAAAAACAACAACAAAAAAATTCTGCTGGAACAAATTTTCCTCCAGTAAAAAAGTCTTCACAAGGGGTCAAAGCAGTGTGTAGGATTTAGTGGCATCTAGTGGTGAGATGGCACATTGCAACCGACTCTCTCCCTCTTTTTTTTCCAAGTGTTTTGGAGAACCTACATCGGCCATACTTCAACGTAAAAACATGAAACACTCTCTCTAGAGCCAGTGTTTGGTTTGCTACTGTCAAAACATGACAGTGCAACATAGAGTGCTCCATGGAAGATGATCTAATCTAACAAACACAGAAGACTA
Organism: Dascyllus trimaculatus; assembly: GCA_024666655.1. Classification (NCBI taxonomy): domain Eukaryota; kingdom Metazoa; phylum Chordata; class Actinopteri; family Pomacentridae; genus Dascyllus; species Dascyllus trimaculatus. The sequence continues at coordinate 28,757,147 of CM045447.1, read as the reverse complement.
TATTCATTTTCTAGCAATAGATCCTAGTAAATCCTACACACTGGTCCTTTTATCTATTCTCATCAAGGTCGACTAAACAATACAGCATCTACACTACACTTTGTGTCACTGTTGATACAACAAACGGGGGGAGAGCCACTACCTCTACACAGTCTACACTGCGAGGCTCATATATGGCATCATGTCACCACCCTGGGCGAGGCCTGGGATGGCAGATGGATGCACCGCTCCTAACATACTTACCACAACGCTCAGCCTGATGCCAATTCCTGCAGTGCCATCAACAAAGGGGCAACAGGACAGAATCACAACAGTGGGAGAATGCCCTTTCAGACAACAATACGCTGCATCAGCACAATACATAGTTTGTACTACCACACAAACCTCCCTTGTCAGGGCCCACAACTGAAGTGGGCACCACCATTTTCCACCTATGGCTTCATATGATTTAAAGTCACCTTACTGATGATTACAATCACTTCTTCTAGCTTCTCCAATGTGAATCACATTAAATATATTTGCATTTTGGACTACTGATCAGACAAAACAGGAAGTCTGACTACGTCAACTTAGGCTTTGTATTTTTATTTTTCTACAGCTGCCAGTTTTTGTTAGTACAACCCCACATTTTTACAGCCCATTTAACCATCCAGACGTTATATCTTACTTATGGGGTCAGCGTCTTTTCACATAATCTGCTCTACAATATTTTGTTTATGCAACACTGACTTTAAACTATTTTGGTATGAGCCTAAATTCAGAAATTCAAGCCGACTGTCGCTGTAGTTGTCATGGTTTCATATTCCTGTGCAGTTACATGGCATTTCCAAGCAACAACAAGGACCTCCAGGCTACTTTGGGGGCTTAAATTATCCTGTTCGTTAAACAAACATGCAGGAGTAAATTAAGCTCTGAAAGACAAGGGTGAGCAATTTCATTTTTTTTTCTATGGACTTGTCAAGAGTCATTATGAGAACAAAAATGTTTAGTCACAGATTCAAACTGTAGGAGGCATTTTGTATATGAATTAAACCATAAATGGGCTAAAGCAAACAGTGTGTAACATGTCACGGTCCTGTGTTTTGAGGAAAGTCAGCTCTGCTTCCTCCATGTGTTTTCTCCTTTCCAGAAATGGCAACAGTTAAAAATAAACTGTTTTGTTTCCCCTCTACTCTTTCCTTTGCACTTGTCTCCTCTTACTGTGTGGTGACACGTGAAGTGTACGTACCCTGTAGGTTGGACAGCGCGTATTCCAGCCCCTTCATTGCCTTCACCTGGTTGCTCTTGAAGCGAGCCAAACCAAACTCCTGGGAAAAGACAGAACAGGAAATGGCTTTACATGAGGGGGAGATATCTGAAAAACAACACCAGCTAACAGCCCTGTCTCTCCCACTCTCTGGGGATTTCAAAGCACGCCTGGCATATTCCACATCTAATAATAACAATTTTAGGCTGACATATTTTTGGCATTGCTTTCACTTCACCCCTCAAATCCCCCACTTCCTTATTTTGGCATTTGCACACAGGCTCTCACTCCTCTGCTGCCCACTATGACCTACAATCAAAGGCTTTGAAATCCTGTGTACCGTCCTTTATGGTGAAAATAAATCTATCTACCGGAACTGGGGCACATATTTCTATAACAGAGGCTTGATAAAAGTGGGGAAATTATCCTATTTTGTTACTACCTGAACACCATTACAACCAGATGCCGATTAATTCACATCTGACTTACGTAAAGAACATAAAGACTCCTACTGAACGAAATAAGAAAAACACGTCAGAATAAAAGAATGCAATGACAATTCACAGTGATCTCATGTGTGTTACATTCAGGGTAGTTAAATGCTGCAGCCAGAGGTCATATGTACCTGAATAGGTTTGGAGAAGCCATAGATGCTTGAGGATATCCACGCCTCCCGTTTCAATTGTGTGGTTGCTGGCTGCTCCACTGAGTCCATGAAAACACACCGCTCTTCGACCGACTAATCGGGAGAGAAGTGACAGAAAGTTCATGATTTCAAGGAACTCAAGCAATGCCTCCCTCGTCTCTAGATGATGCCGTCAGAACACAAATAAAGAAAATTGGCACATTGGATGGAATTTGCACCCTCATGTAGAGTGAAGCAGTTAACACATGCCAACTAGACATTTTCTGGAGAGTAAGGATCATCAGCAATTTTACGAAATAGTTTTCCTAATAGATTCTTGGATTCACATTGTTATTAAGAACCGGTACTCTATTACAAATATGATTACTTCTTGAAAAGGATGTTACAACATCGTTCTTATCTTTGTATGAAGACATTTGTTCTGAGGACTTCATGGTTCCATCCCTGCACAGTAGATAAAATATTTCGAAGGTTTCCACCCTCTCCCACACTCATCTGGGCTATTTTCATCAATGCTTACGTCAGACATCTTTGATTTCCATCAGTTAGTTTAACTGCATTGTGTTTCATATGGCGGAAGAATAAAAACACGAGTACTGTAAATCAAACCAGCTGTGGTGTGTAGTCGTACAGCAGTCAGAGTGTAAAAATACTGCACCTGAAAGCTGCATAATGTACAAGTCATGTCAAGGTCCTACTTCCCGGGGAGATTATTACATCTGAACTGCAATCAAACGCTCACTTCCTTTGAAGATCAGGCTGACTGAATTAACATTTTCTCTTCCTTGCCAGCTACACCTGACTGTACTATGCAGCGATGGCACACAGTTCAGTCTAACCGCATAGCAGACAGTATTCAGCAAGGGTAAACTATCATAAAAATAGAACACATTTGTTAAATCTCATGTAGTGATTTTTAAAATACAAAATAAGGATCTCTGTGTCAATTGTTTTCTTCCTCCCTGTAATTTTGGCAAACATACAGAGCTGCTCAGTGTGGCCAGAAATGTGCTCCACAGCATCTGTTACTAGTGTTGCCGGTACACTGATAGTGGAAATGCATCACAATACCCTGCTGTTAAAAAATCTACTCTACCCATTTAACGATGCAGATACTTTTGGATGAATGTCAGCGTTTTAAAAAAAAAGCTGCATTTCCTACAAGTTGATTCGATGTGCAACAACAACACAGTGTGTCTCAGTGCAGTGTTTCGCTTCCTCTCCTAGAAAGGACAGTGGGCGTGCCAGCTATTTTTTTCCCCTTTCATATGCAAACTGCAGTAGTAGCTTTCATGGTGAAAAAAAAATGAAAGGCATGGCTGCAAATATGAGTGCTCCTGCTGAAAGTCAATGGACTGTGCTGAAAGCATATGCACAAAGCATATGCATTATTTCCCTCACATGGCCAACAGTCACGGCCCACAGAAACCACAAAACCTCTCTGTAAAAGGAATAGCATCTCACCGACTGATATTGCGATTTACCCAAAGAACTCAAAGAGCAACAGGTTTGCGAATGCCCATGCCTTCAAATAAAGGCAAATGAGTTTAATTTATTTTGTAACAAGCTAACTTTTTTGTCACTGGAGTATGACAAAGCATATTATGGTAATGATAACTGCTTAATTAGCCTTTATCCTTCTAGCTAACTTACTCAAGTACGGTGAACTTGCTTAAGAGACATTGCTATTTTGATGTGGTGTTGTTTCAGTATTGACATAGCCATATTTAGATAGATATTGTACTAAAGTTAGTATTTTGGTATCGCAAAACACTTGAATTGACCGTGATGTCGAACCTTTAACACAAAGCCTGCATACATTCTATTTTTAACTGCATTAATTATTTTTTACTCACAGAGAAACTCAAGCACACAAAGTACGTTTTAGACATGTGAAAAGTTGAAATTAAATCAAAACACAAACCCCAAAGACTGGGGTGAAATCTCTATTTATACTGCCTGAAAACAACAATCAATACCAAAGGTTGCTTGTTCATTATAGGGTCACTGAAATTACAGAATGAAAGCAGCTGACCACAGAAATTGAGAGGCCTCACCATGAGCGTTGTGTGGTTGAGGTTCCAGGTGTAGGTGGTCAGGCTCCTGTTGACAGGGTCCACGATGGAGTCCTCGATGATGTAGACACAGCGAGACATGCCGGCAGGGAAGAACCGCTCCGCCCAGCGAGGCAACCGGTTAGTCTTCATCAGGAGGCGTCTGGAGAGGAGCCGGTGGTCTGCAGTTACCTCCCGGTACACAACGTCCTCTGTGAGAACATGGGTGCTGGGTGACACACAAACATACAGCTGTGTCAGACAGATGGTTACTGTTAGGTATGAGGTTTTATATCTGTTTGAGCATAGTTTCGCTTGTGTTTAAATAGTGGTCCGCTATCAAACCACCAGTTAAAGAAAATGCATGCAAGTATTTCCTGATATGTGTCACAATTTCTTACACACAACCTAACGGCGCTATGTTTCTGAAACATTATACAACTCTTAATGTTCTGATGCTGCGAGGCCATGAAATAAAGCCAATAAACTGTCTGACCACTCAGAAGGGCTAAACTTAGTTTTACTTCTCTAGTGCATTTTCTCAGTTCTCTATATTAGCCATGACTGAGGGCTCTATCTTGCTGTCAGTCTTCAAAAGCAAAGCAATGTACACACAATACCTTTTGTAGTATCACCTACTTAAAAGGAATTCAACAAACTGAAAACAGCCAATCTAATCTGTATTCTATTGCTGCACACATCTGCAGGTCCCTCAACGCAATGATGTTACAAACACACAACATGTACTATTAATCAAATCCAAATTTTCTTTTCAAAGTTGGGATTTTAAAGACTGAAAACCTTTTTAAAACATATCACAAATACACAGTGATACTGTAATCTTATCATTTTGATTTATAGTCCCCAATGAAAAGTGAAAAATTTGACATTGACATCCCAATCCAAAAACACTGATCTGAAAACATAAGCACTTTTTAATCACTCTCTGTGAATTATGTAATCCAGTGAAGGACCACATGCTAACATACTGATGCTGAGCCGTACATTTTACCATTTTAGCTACCATGTTAACATTTGTTAATTAACACCAAAGACAAAGTAGGGCTGAGAGACATGGAAATATTAATTTCAGCAAGTCAAGAAATCCTAAACAGCCATGAGTGTCTGTACCAAACTTCACAACAATCCAGCCCATAGTTGTTGAAAATTAGCAGCAAATTTCAGGACAATTCATTTGATAGTTGTCAAAATATATCACTCTAAGCCACAACTGTCAACCTCAGGGTGCAAAAGTCAAGGGTTCACAAAAATTCCATCAAATTTATAAAAATGAATAGCTGTACAAAACCCACCAAATGTGCTCCAAGAAACACCTCTAACAAAATACTGACAGTAACAACATTTTATTACCTGAATGGGTTTGGGTACCTCTGCCAGAAAGCAGAGACAACATGGTCCCATGCACTTTTAATGTCTGTGTTATTACAGAAATATTTGACCATTTTTCTCTCGCTGATGCGCAGGATGGCCTGAATCCCGAACCCTGAGGTCCCTTCTTGCGACTAAATAAAACAATGAAAACCCGGGTGCTGACTCCATCCAAAGTCTTGCACGGTCCTGCAAAAGTAAAAAAAATCATTGCTTAAAAAAGCACAAAAGCACTGAGTCTCTTTTGAGAACATAAATCTGCAGTCACAAATTTTGCTGTATAATTTGTATCTTAATCCACTGTAGAAAAAGGTTGCAAATTATTATTATTACTATTATTATTATTATTAATTGGAGTATTATATTATTACATGATTTAGGGATAAATATAGTTGATATCAAATTCAATGGGTAACTGCTGTCACCTTGTTACAAGTCTACATGTACTTGTTTTTAGAAAAGTGCCTTAACTGTTTATAGAGAGAATATTGATGTTTATGTTGTTTATTGTTCACCTCTGTGTGTCTGTGTATGAAGGAGTTTAGAAGTAAATAATGTTATTTGCTTATCTTAGTGTTCCTAACGTGTTCAGTGATTTTGTGAGGGTATTTCAAGGGATTTAGATATATTCTTTTTTGTCAAATTACAGGAACATGTAAACATCCGTAGCGCCAACATGTCGACTCAGTCGTTTTATTATAAAATTCCTAGACGCATCTTTACGTTTACAGGTAAAGATGCATTTACAGATGTTTTTTTCTTATCCCATTAAGTCAATAATCAGTTGTTATTTACGAATTATGTACACATATCACCTTGAAATAAAGCTTACACTGTGCCACAGCTGCTGAATACCGTTATTGCTATAATGTTAGCTCCCTGGACGGCTAAGTGTTAGCTAATTAGCTTCAAGAACACTTTAAATACTCAAATAACTCAACATATTTACATGGAACGGTTGCAGTGAGACTAGCTAACACTTAATAGTTGTTTTACAGCTCAAACATGACTGTGTTGAGCATTTGACTGGTGCCGATGTTAATAAAGTTTAGCTAGTCTTAACACCAAGTTGACATTAACCTAAGTTTCAAACGCACTTCGCTATTAGGAAACAACACACGCTTACCTGTAGTTACTGCTAATGAAATGCTAAGCTAATAGACATTCGTACACTGTTCGCTTGTTGTTCCTCAAGCCCCACCACTATTGGCTAATTACATGCATTATGCTACATGTTACAGGCAGGGCGACAGGACTTTACAGCAACACTGTTTCCGGTCAAAAGTAAAGCTCTTATTCTTCTTTTAGTTAACTGGCGGTTGGCAAACTAGCGCAACGCTGCATCACCGCCACCTACTGGAGGTGGCGGTGTACAACAGTAGACGGACTGACAGAAAGAAAAATATGGAAATATTATGTTATTATAACAGTATGGAAACTATTGTTAAAATAACATAACAGTATGTTATGTTTCCCCCGAAACAAACAAAAAACAAACAAACCCAAAAACAAACAAACAAAACAACTAAAATCTATACAATTACAAAGGACAACAATATCATTTATACCTACATTGTTTTTGACAAGATAAAATTGTAGAATGGGATTTTAGATCAAGGGTGAATACTGCCGTTTCTGTTTTAAACTGATGGCAATGAATAAATAAATAAATAAAAGTGTAAGTGAAATAAAAATGTTTAACATCACTGAAAGGTAAAAAAAAATCATCAAAAGAAAAGATGAATATGGTTTCTTGATAAGGGCTTCTTTCTTGAAGAGGAACATCACAGAGGTTTGTAAATACTTTTGATCATTTATATGATAAATAATAATTAAGATCAAAAATAGAACTAACATTTATCAACAAATATTTATTTTATCGATAAATATCTGTAAATTAGCAAAAGTATTTACAAACAAAAATTGGCACACAAATATTTGTATATTCATAATTTGTGTCATCATCAAATTTATCAGTATTTATGACATCAGTGATGTCATATGAACCCCAGGTGGAGTTTTAAAATAGAGGTCATCCCATGAGGAAATCATCTGACTGATGATGCGCCGCTACCGTAATCGTCCTCACAGATGGAGGAATGTAAGAAGCAGGTGGACTGTCCGGTGGAGCAGGCACCGGCACCTCTTCAAGGCCGGACTGTTACACCGGCGTCTGTCCGACTGTCTCTGTCTGACTGAGTACCCTATTGTCAGTAGAAGGCCTTTTCTAAAAACCACATTCTTATCTCTTCCTTTGGTGATTTTTAAAAACCTTTCAGTGATGTTAAACACTTTTATCTATTTCTATCAGAAATAAACAGAAATGGCAGTATTCACCCTTGATCCAAAATCCCATTCGACAATTTTATCCTGTCAAAACAATACAAGTATAAATGGTATCACTGTCCTTCGTAATTGTACAGATTGTGGTTGTTTTGTTTGTTTTCTGTTTGGGTGTTTTTTGTTTCTTTGTGGATGGGTGTGGGGTAGGGGTTGTTCTTTTTAGTTTCCATATTATTAGAATAACGTAATATTTCCATATCTTTTGTTTTTCATTTTCTGTCTGTCCATCTACTGTTCTACACTCTCTTCCGGTAGGTGGCGGTGATGCCGTGTTACGTTGGTTTGCCAACTGCCAGTTAACTAAAAGAAGAATAAGAGCTTTACTTAGAAATGATACCCAGAAGCAATGTTGCTGTAGTAAAACAGTCTGACTCCGACCATCACTGCTCGTCCTGTCTGACACATGTAGCATAATGCATGAAATTAGCTAATGTTTGGAAGTGGTGGGCCTTGAGGAGCAACAAGCAAACGGTGTACGAATGTCTATTAGCTTAGCATTTCATTAGCAGCAACTACATGCAGGGCGGTAGACTTTAAGAAGGGTGCAGACAGCACTGCCTGGGGAATTTTGCCAAGGGAATTGTTTGGGGTATCTGAGCCTGTGGCATCGGGGTCACACAGGTGCGTTGCACAAGGGATGGCTTGGGACTTGACACCAAACTTTATTTTGGCCATTCATTAAAATTGATTGCTAGCCATTTTCTTATAAGGGCAGATGCACATGGACTGTGTATTTTGCTATTGCTGGGAAAAACAAAAATAAACTAAACCATAGGCAAGGGGCAGGGCTCGGACTGGAGCCTACCGGGGGCAGCCAGCAGGAAAAAGGACCCCCACTTAAAACACCACATGATAAACCAAGGACACCCAGAGTGCTCGTCACTGCAAAGGAAAACACGGCCACCAAGAGATCTGGCTGTCACGCGCAGGGGGCCCATAGCTCCTGTCCAACAAAAAAGACAAGTTATTCACAACACCGCTGTCCAGCAGACAACAAACACCGACACCAGTCACCCCCACCTGCAGCCTTGTGCCGTCAGAACCACGCCAACGCACTGCTTCTAGAAGGCAGTGAGGGACAGGTGTGTATCAGCGCCTTTATCCACACACAACTCTCTCCCAGCGTCGCCTACCAATCAAGACACCAGCTGGCAGGAAGAGAGAGACAACAGGTAAGCGTGTCTTGTTTCCTAATAACTAGGTGGGCCTAATAGCTAGGAAGGCAAATCTTATTCATTATGTTTTATTGACAACTTTAAAAAAGCACACACACTGTCATTTTATTGCATGCAGTTCATTTATTTAGCCGAATAGTGCCTCCACCACCGGAACAAAAACACCGACAAGAAAGCGGACTGTCCAGCGAAACAGTCCGCGCCTGCTCCGATAGGCAGCCCGCCTCCTTGCATTTCTCAACCGTCTGCGGACAGTACGAGGCCTTCTAGGCCTTCTGCGTCTGTGACGACGATTACGGTGGGGAGGCATCTTCAGTCAGATAGTTTCCTCATGGGATGCCTATTTAAAAACTCCCCCTAGGGGCTCATATGACATCATTGATGATGTCATAAATTCTGATAAATTTGATGTCACAAATTATGAATAAATAAATAATCAAATAAACAAATAAATGTTTGTGTACAAATATTTGTTGGCAAATACTTTTGATAATTTACAGATATTTATTTATCAATTAAATAAATACTTGTTGATTAATGTTTGTTTGTTTTTTATCTTAATTATTATTTATCATATAAACGATCAAAAGTATTTACAAATATTTGTGATGTTCTTCTTCTTCAAGAAAGAAGCCCTTATCAAGAAACCATATTCTTCTTTTCTTTTGATGCCTTTTTAAACCTTTCAGTGATGTTCAACACTTTAATTTCACTTGCACTTTCATTTCTTATTTGAATTCATTTTATTTATTTTATTTATTATTTATATTGTTTAATTGTTTCAAATAAAACAATCAAACAATGCTAACAATAGGGCACACAGTCAGACACAGAGACAGTCGGACAGGCGCCAGCGCAACAGTCAACAGTCCACCCCCAACACAACCTCCCAATGACAAATTATCTTTGTGTCGTCTGACGAAATCAACACTGCACAGGACACAGAAATATATGTTGGTTCTTTATTCTGAACAAATTAATTGGAGGATGCTCAATGGATAAAATAAGTAGGATAAAACAAGAAATTTTCCTCTTGAGAATTTGGTTTGATTTTGCAAAATAGGACTTCTGTTTCAAAGCAGCCTTTGAGGACAAACAGCTCTATGTCAAAAACAACTACTTAGTTTTAGGAAAACATCCCAATTTACAGCTTTCTGACAACAAATAAGCACCAGGAGATTTCAGCAAGATAAAATAAGGCTACCCTCAAGGCCAAGTACGGTGTAGTTCCAAGTAGCCTAACGTGGCTATGTAACTACTCTGGTCTGAAGTGATGAAGGCCACGCATCATACAGATGTCTTTCAACTTTTATTTCTCTCCAGTCTGCCGACACCGTGAAAACTATGAAAAATAAAAAAAAAACATACAAACATTTCAAATACACAAACCTTCACAAAAAGTGTCTCTAATTAGACGGAATCCAAAGTGAGTCGATCAAGCGAGATTCAGTCTTTAGACGGGTCCAATATGCTAGCTTGGAACAACAAAGCATTAAACCATCAATACAAAGCATCTTAACAAACAATGCCAACAAATATGAAACAAATAACTTAAAAGTCACAATTACCGTGTGCGTCATGTGACCTATTTCATTCGCCCTCAGATAAACATTGTAAAATAGCACTACATTTTTAAACCAAACATCCATTTCAAAGTTGTACGTTTTTAGAGTTATCTCTCTTAATATCTCATTTATTGTGCTTTTAATTAATTTTAATAACCATATGAATTCAAATATTTATGATAGAAAATAACAAACCTGAAACCAGAAATCTCAGCAATAACTATCCCATGCACAGTTACAGGCTAAGTTTGAGAACCAACAGTAGCTTACCTGCTTTACAAACGTAATATTAGGGCTGGTCCCGAGTATATGAATATCCGAATATTTGTTGGTTGTGGCGGTATTCGGATAATAATGTTGATATTCGAACAGTCCTGCCCGCTGCCGCCGGGCGCCGCCGGGCGCCGCCGAGCGTTGCCCAGGCTGCAGTACGCCAACGAGCACTGCCGAGTGCCGCCATGGTTGCCGTGCCGTAGAACGCTGCCATGGTTCTAGTACATGGACCTGCCAACTCCAGAGGCTCTGGTGTCAAAAACTCAAAACGCTCAACAAAAGCACAGTGTTTTAACTGTGGGTAGATAAAAATAAAAGTAGAAAAGCACTCAGAGAGTGCAGACCTTCGCCAAGCAGCTTCAGTCCACCCCCAGCACAATCTCCCAATGACAAAAATTAAAAAGAAAAAATGCTGGATCCAGACAGTGATCCAGATCACTCCCAAAATTTCACCATTTGTTCTTTGTCCCATTTCACACATTTCCTGAAAATTTCATCCAAATCCATTCATAACTTTTCGAGTTATTTTGAAAACAGACAAACAAACAAGCAAACAAACCAACACAGGCAAAAACATAACCTTGGCGGAGGTAATAACTAATCTTCTTTATAGTATTTATAACTGTATAGATTGTAGTTCTTTTGTTTGTTTTTTTGTTTTTTGGGGTTTTTTTTGTTTTGGGGGGGTGTTTTTATTTAAGTTTCCATACTATTATAATAACATAATATTTCCATATTTTTCTTTTTCATGTTCTGTCTGTCCATCTACTGTTCTACACTCTCGTCTGGTAGGTGGCGGTGATGCAGCGTTACGTTGGTTTGCCAACCGCCAGTTAACTAAAAGAAAAATAAGAGCTTGACTTTCACCGGAACGTATTCTTGAAGCTAATTAGCTAGCACCTAGCCGTCCAGGGAGCTAACATTATAACAGTAACGGTATTCAGCAGCTGTATTTCAAGGTGATATGTGTACATAATGCGGAAATAACAACTTATTATTGACCTAATGGGATAAAAAAAAAGACCTGTAAGGATGCGTCAAGGCATTTTCGCGAATAATAAAACGACTGAGTCGACATGTGGCGCTATAAATGTTTACATATTCCTGTAATTTGTCAAAAAGGATAATATCTAAATCCCTTGAAATCCCCTCACAAAATCACTGAACACGTTAGGAGCACTAAAATAAGCAAATAACACTACATACTTTTAAACTCCTTCATACATAGACACATAGAGGTGAACAATAAACAACATAAACATCAATATTCTCTCTATAAACAGTTAAGGCACTTTTCTAAATACAAAAAAAATACATGTAGACTTATAACAAGGTGACAGCAGTTACCGATTGAATTTGATATCAACTATATTTATCCCTAAATCATGTAATAATATAATACTCCAATTACTATAATAATTATAATAATAATAATACATTGCATTTATTGAGCGCTTTTCAAAAACTCAAAGACGCTTTACAGGTTAAAAAAGAAAAAGAACCGACACAAATACGGATATACAAATCAAACAATCAAAAGAAAACAGAAGAAATACAGTTGAAGGTGTAGTAGAAAACAAACGAACAAAAAAAAATCAGGTAGAAGTCTATGTAAATAATGTATTGTGTATGGTCTTACATAAATTTGAGGGGTCTACAAGTTGAAAGCGGAACGGAAGAGGTGTGTTTTTAATTTGGTCTTGAAGGTGGCAAGGGTCAATGGTATCACGGATGTGTTGTGGGAGTGAGTTCCAGAGAGAGGGGGCAGCAACAGAGAAAGCTCTGTCCCCCCAGGTTCAGTGCTTGGTCCTAGGGACGGTCAGGAGGTTTGAATCTGAGGAACGGAGGGTGCAGGAAGGGGTGTAGGGGTGGAGCAAGTCCTTAAGGTAGGAGGGGGCCTGGTTATGGAGTGCTTTATGGGTGAGTAGTATAATAAATATAAAGAATATTCCATGAACATATTGTTAAATATTCTACTTTGTAGTTACTCATAACTGAGTATAAACATTAATGTACAGTTTGTCCTTCAGTTACTCCTCGTAAAACAAAATATTTCAGTGAGTTTTATAAGAATATCACAAATAAAACATGAACATGAACTAATAATGTGTCACAGTGTCTCCTGTAGTGTCCACTCTCGTCCAGCAGATGGCGCGATGTAATTTGTCACACTGTTGCTACTTCTTCTTCGTTGGTGCACTTGCCTGCAGAGGGAAGTGTCCTCCATGGTGTCATTGTAGGTGTTCTGAGGTTGAATATCCACAAGCAAGCGATGTCTGGGTACACGCCAGACGAGAAGCTCCGTGTCGAGCAGATAGCGAAGCTCCGGAGGCAGTGGTTGAAGGACCAGGAGCTCAGTCCGAGGGAGCCCGTGATACAAGCTAAACCTCCCGGCGCCGTTGCCAAGTTCTGGTCTGGTTTTCTGGAGCCGAAGAGCCTGTGGAGGCTTTACGTGAGTCCTGATACACGGCTAACACTAGCTAGCTAGCTAACTAACTAGCAAAACAACCGCTCTTGATTAAAATATACGTGCGAACCAGTCGAGCAGTTTAGATAGAGCAGTTATAGTCCCTGTATTTTTAATCACAAACACACACATATATGTATTTAATAAATATGATATTATCTTGTTGACGTTCAGTACAGCTAGAGTAGCTGTTTACTCACCTCCGACGTGGTGAAAAGTGTTTTTTACTTGACAGGCTTGTGTGTCTCTGTAGTTTAGGGTTTATTTGGGACTGTACATTAAGTTTTGTAAAATTCTGGCTAATTCTTTGAGAATTTCACGTTTTCAGACCTGGGAATTTTGTATTTTCACCTTCAAATACGTCTTCATTGGGAAGCTATTTTAATGTTTCAGTGTCTCCAGCGATGTAACTCCCAAGGCCATTGAATTTGTGGAGGGCACAGACAAAGCTGGCAAAATGTCCCCAGCAGAGACCAGAGTTTCAAGTAATGATCCTTGAAAAAGAAAAAGAAAAAAATCGACGTGGAAGCAGCTTGTAACTTTGCATATGCAGTGGCTTTATACACACCCATTTGGACATCACTTTCTGTCCTATGAATGAGTCCACAGCTGCATTTTTGACATATCCGTTATCTATACACTGGTTTATTCTCCATAAGGCTGCAGGGAGCTGAAGTCTATCCCAGATAACTCGGCGTGAGTGCTAGTCTATTACAGGGTCACATCGATAGACAGACAACCAAGCACAGTGACATTCAGACCTACGGACATTTTAGAAGCAACAGTTAACCTTAGCATGTCTTTGGCCTGTGGGAGGAAGCCGGATTGAGAACCCACGCAGGCATAGATAAACTCCACACGGAAAGACCCCAGGCTAAGAGTCGAACCCAGGACCTTCCAACTTTGAGTCGACAGTGCTAACCAGTGGGACCTTGCCTTGCCATACTTCCTCACATCAAATGCTGCTAATGCCTCAAAAGTTGCTGAAAGCTAACACAGCATTTTTAGTAGGAATTAGGATACATACACCGATTAGCCACAGCATTATGACCACTGACAGGTGAAGTGAATAACATTGATCATATTGGTACTATGTGGTGTTCTGATGGAAAACCTTGGATTTTGACATCTGTGATGATGCAAATGGAAATCCCATATGTCACTGGCCTACCCCTGCAGGAAAATGCACCCCACCACATGGTAAAAACATCAATCAGGAACATGTTGAGGAACATGACAATGACCCAACATGTTGATTTGACCTCCAAACTTCCTACACCACATTGTGATCAAGCATCAACAGGATGCAGTGGAACAAGTTTGATTGACAGAGGCCCCAATGCACAAGCCAGACGACCCATAGGATCCAGTTCCAACGTCCTGGTTCCAGACCCCATAGGACACCCTGAAAGGTCCTTTTGTCCATGTCCAATGGTTCACAGCATTTTTGAGCACATAAGGGGACCAACACAATATTAAGCAGGTGGTCATGATGTTATGCCTGATCGGTGTATATGTACACTTAGGCTACGTTCAGACTGCAGGCTTAAGTGACCCAAATCTGACTTTTTTTGCCCCTATGCGACCTGTATCTGATCTTTTCATGACAGTCTGAACAGCACGGATCCGATTTTTTTCAACTGCGACCCAGGCCACTTGGATATGTGGTCCTCAATCCGATAGGTATCTGACCTTTGCCATGCGACTTCTGTCTGAACGGCCAGGTGGCATTTATCCGACCTACACGCCACTGATACACGACAAACATCTTTATTCTGTGTTCAAGTAGGCGGGAGCAGGAGCAAAAACAATAACCATGGCAGATGATAATGGGTATAAACGGTCCTGGCTCCAGTGCCAAAGAAGAATAAAGAGCCCCCAAGCCAAATATAAGGAGGCTAAAGACTCAAACAAAAGAAGCAGCTGTGGACGTGTTGCCTGTCCACTTTACGAAGAGCTGGACCGCATTTTGGGAGATAAGCCCAGTGTGTTACAACCTTGTAACCCATGAACTATCTGTTGACCTTTAATTGGGTGCGTGTACATGAAAGAAAACAATGGGTAGATTCTATTCAAAGTGGTTATCTGGTACAAGTTCATCTTTTGTAGTAGACACAAAATATGGTCTTGTTTAGAGTATATTCTGTAATTTATACAAGCCAAGATGCATTTTTAGAGAATGCTAAAACAATACCAATGCAGCTTTTTGTATCCGCTTACAGTAAGAGAATGGGCTGATGGGGTAGGTATGTAGGATAAATGCTGTGATTCATTATTTGTTTATCTCTTCACAGACCTACAAAGCGTACAGAGGTGGAGTTTTCACATTAACACGGCTGTTGTTACCTGCTTGGGTTATTCACTACTACGTGAAATACCATGTCGCTGTAAGTGTGCAGCCAAACAAGGCTACCTTACATTACTTAGTTCGTGCAGGTGTCAGCTTTACTGTATAAAAACAAAACTGTCATTGTTCCCCACAGCAAAAACCCTACGCTATTATGGAATTGAAACCCAAGCTGTTCCCCGTAAGTATGCCTTGTTTATTTATTCCTCTACTATCCATATAATCACTGTAATTACGCCTTTTTTTTGTTGTACATACAGTTCTGATTAGTTTGCTTTACCAGCCATAACAAAGTCTGATCCCATGCAGAAGAATTTTTTCTGAATGTTTTGTTTTCCCTATTTTTGTTTGTGCCCAGGGTGACACCGTTCTGGAGACAGGCGAAGTTGTTCCAGCTCTCCCGGAGACCCACGGCCATCATTGAAGCTGAAACATTTCAATTGTTTCCTCGAGTTTCTGTTGTAAAAACTGTGTATATGCCATTAAAATATTACAGTCAATTATGTGCGTGAGTCTGACTCTACAAATTATTGCAAGTGGTGACATGTTCCAGTAGATTTTGTCGATTTTTTCCCCCCTGAGAGATCTGTTATTTCACTATTCAACACTGTTCAAGTAAGGAGTGCATCAAGTCCTCACTGGGGAGCCTTTTCTGGTGGCATTCGCCCAACAAGAATCTTCTTTGACATGATGTTTTGTCCTTTAAAGAATGTAAACATAAAAGCCCCAGTAGATGGCGATGTCTTAGAATAGAATAGAGTTTTATTGCCATTTTGCACTGGTACGTTACAGTAAAGGTACACTTGGATTCTTTTTGGGTTTTCTTGAGTCAGATTTTTATACAGGAAAAAATCATATAATGAAAAAGGTTAGGAGCAGCATCAATAAAAAACGAATACAAATAAACATAAAAACAAATAGTACGTTAAAAAGAATGCACTTTGTATGAAAAAAGAGATACCCTGAAAGTAAATTTCACCTATTTTGTGGTGTACAGATGTTACATTGAGCAACTGCAATGTTTCTGAGCTGTATATGTAGATCTTTAAAAGTAGATACTGTCTTTAAGTTATCATGAAATGTGAAATGTTTAATCTTCGGAAGCTTGTCATGAACAATGGAAGGAGATGACCAGCGGTGGTGAAATGCGTGAACGTGAAAAGTACAACCCTCCTTCGAGCCGGATTTGAACCAGCGACCTAAGGATCTCTGTGTTGAGCCACTACAGTCCTCCGCTCTACCAACTGAGCTATCGAAGGGGTGCGTTCATGATCTCCTGTAGAAAGGAGAGATGTACAACTCCGGGTTTCCGTATGTTATGATGTACTCAGAGGCTCGCACCGGCAACGGCGACTGACGTTTGTGCCATTTTAAATGAATTGTAAATTATTTGAAACAAAGTTTGACTCATTTTGGATCTTATATTTTTTTGTTATTTTAGACAATTTTTAAGTAATTTAGAACGGAATTGTTGTCATTTAAAACAAATTCGGAGTTATTTCAAACTAATTTTAACTAATTTTAGATATCAGAAAAGAAAATTTCCCATGCTATTGAATGTAGCATTACTCTAACAATTTGTCAACAGCAACAAAAAAAATTCAAGTCATTTTGAAAAAAAGTTTTTGTTACTTCCAACAAAATTTGAGTCATTTTAAACACTTTTTTGACCATTTTGGATAGATTGTTTTCTCATTTTAGACAAGTTTCGAGTAATTTAGGACAGGTTAAGCGTAATTTTGGAAAAATTTGAGGCATTTTGAATTAACTTTGAGTTATTTTAAATAAAGTTCGACTCCTTTTGGATCATGTTTTTGTCAATTTAGGCAAGGGTTAAGTAATTTAGAACCGATTTATTGTCATTTTCAACAAATTCTAACTACTTTTGGACACTTTTTTCATTTTAGACAACCTTTGAGCCAGTCAGGTCAGGTTTTTGTCGTTTAAATCAATTTTAAGTCATTTAAAACAAAATTGTGACTAATTTTGAATAATTTCTGTAATTTTAGACAGGTCAGTTAGTCAGTTGAGTTAGATCAGTTTTTTGTAGTGTTAAATAAATATAGAGCCATTGCAAACATTTTTTTCTTTTATTCCTGTCTATTCTGTGTACAGGATATACAGAATTTTTGCTGCTGGTTTACTTAAATTTCCCTCGGGATCAATAAAGTACCTACATACCTAAATGTTTCAGGGAGCTTTTTACCTGATACACAATGTTTTGTCCTAATTTCACTTAATAGTACGTTGTATTTTACTCTAATTTACTCAGAAACTCAAACCAGTTACAACGACTAGCGTTTGTGTCATTTTAAATGAATTTTGAGTCATTTTAAACAAATTCTAACTAATTTTAGATGCTTTATAAAATTTTAGACAACCTCTGAGCCACTCAGGTCAGATTTTGGTCATTTAAATCAATGCTAAGTAATTTAAAGCAATTTTTGACTCATTTCGAATATTTCCTGTTATTTGAGACAGGTTTTGAGCCACTAAAGTCAGGTTTTTGTCATCTAAATTAATTTAAAACATTTAAAATAAATGTTGCAGGGAGAGTTTTTCTCCGATATACAACGTTTTGTTCCAGTTTAATTTAACTGTATTTTATATTTTACTCTATTTTAGATTTATTCTTTATTTTTTGTCATACATTCTTCACATATAAGCATATATGTGTTTATATTGAGCAGATACTGTAATTAAATTATCGTGAACATTTTTAATCTTTAGAAGTTTGTCAGGAGCGGAGTACATTAGAGTTTCTGAAGTATGTGGAAAATGTTGACCTCCTTCGAGCCGGATTTGAACCAGCGACCTAAGGATCTCTGTGTCGAGCCACTACAGTCCTCCGCTCTACCAACTGAGCTATCGAAGGGGTGCGTTCATGGTCTCCGGTATGTTTATTTTTTTCTGGAAGTAAAAGACACAAAGAATTCTGTCACTGTTTGTCATAAACTCATATGTCCTACCAGCAATGGCGACTAAAAATTCAACACAAAAAGAACGTTTCATTCATTCTTTATTCTTTTTTATTGTCATGTATTAATCATTCATACTCCAGCAAATATTTTTTTTGCAGTATTTACACTTTGCTTTTCTTATCATGTTCTGATGCCCCCTCTCTCTCCTGTACCAGCACCCATGATCACATTATTCCCACCCTCTCTTCACAGGCGTCCCGTGGCGTTTGGTAGCCTTTGGCCGGGGTGGGAAAACAGTGATGGCAAAAAGAAATGCACATTTAAAAACAGAAAATGTCAAATCATAGCTTAGTCGAGACCCGGTTTAAGAGAAACAGCAATAAAACTAGTGATGTTTTATTCAAAGCCATTCATTTAATAACAAAAAGTCAAATTAGGTTCAATTGGACTCACTGATTACACAAAACCAGTGTTTTTCCACTTTCTCTTTGGGGCAGTTTTTTGCAGGAAAACTGCAACGACACAAGAGGAAGCTGGGATTTTTAAAAAAAAACATTTTACAGGGTGTAAAATAATCCTTTTTTTTATTTGCTGGATGAAAAATATCCATCTACAAATCTTCTGTGGAACCTTCCAGGGTCACGAAGGCTCCGGGCAGAACAGATGAACAGAACAGCAAGTGTACAAGGGGTTTGACTCTCTATTAAAATTCATTACATGTCACACTCAGATAAAAGTCTACCATCAAATTCCTTTTCCAAAGAAAAGAGGATGCAAATCAGCTTAACGTCTGTACACAGAGAGGAAAAGAAAAGACACGGTATTTAATAATACTGTCTTTGTAAACAAACTGTAACAAATGAAAAAGGGCATAATTAATAAGACATAAATGTACAAAATGAAAAAAAGGCAATTTATTCTATGATAATGTCAAAAAAGATGCTAATAAAAAGCAAAAGTCTGACTACATTTCATAAAGAAGAACATAATAAAGAGGGGATACCATCATCGTCATCAGTGGAGGATGAGTGCCGAGGTAAAGCCTAACCTGGGAGCTTGTTGGCCGTAAACACAGCGCACAGATTCTCCTCGCAACCTGGTCGTGGAACATCGTTTACTGACCCGACTCAGAGGCCTGGTGGTGAGTTTTCAGTTGGTGGGAGCAGAGAGCAGAGTAGGAGGATGGATGAGATAAGAACACTGACCTGCCGGGTAGGAAATTCAACTTCTGGTAGCATTTAATTGGACTTTTTTCCCCGTCAGATATCAGAAAATCTAATTTCCCAGTTGCTATTGAATGCAGCATTGCTCTAACTTTTTGCTCGAAGTAAAGAAACGTTATTTTGGACAAACTTGGAGCAACTTTCAAATAATTCTGAAGAAGTTTTTGTAATTCCAACAAAATTAGAGTAATTTTAAACACAGTTTTGCATAGATTTTCATTATTCTCGACAAGTTTAGAGTAATTTCGGAGAAAGTTATGTAAGTTTAAACCAATTTTAATCCACTTTAACCAAAGTTTGACTAATTTTGGATCATATATTTGTCATTTTAGACAAGGGTTAAGTAATTTAGAAGTCAGTTTTTGAGTTATTTTAAAGAAATTTTAACTAATTTTAAATACCTTTTTCATTTTAGACAACCTTTGAGCTACTCAGGTTAGGTTTTTGTCATTTACATACATTTTAAGTAATTTAAAACAAGTTTTGACTCATTTTGAAAAAATTCTGTAATTTTAGACAGGTTTGGGTTACTTTGGTCAGGCTTTTTATCATTTTAAACAAATCTTGAGAATTTTTAAAGAAAATCTGACTTATTTTTGATAATTCATTGTCATTTTAGACAAAGTTTGAGTAATTTAGGACAGGTTTCTGTCATTTCAAACAAATTTGGAGTCTTTTTAAACAAATGTTGCAGGGAGCTTTTTGCCCCGATGTACAATGTTTTGTCCTAATTCCATTACATCTCCACAACAAAGGTGAAGATAGAGAGTAAGTAAGCACAGAGACACATTATTGGAGAATATGGCAGAATAAAATAAAGCAGAACGATCCTTTAAAGTTGTATCAATCCCGGTGTTTTGCGGTTTTCCGTATGAGTCATTCCATTAGTGTTCTCTCCTGCCTTGGTTTTGTCTTCTCCATCCTCTTACCCAACGTTCTAACCCACTGCCCAGTCTGAGGGGCTTTTTCTGGCAGTTAGACCAACACCAAGCTCCCGCTTCAGCAGCACCTCCATCCACTGAAACACACGGCGGCGACTTTGAGTTTGCCCAAACAGTAACTCCAGTTCTGCGTAGGAGACAGAACAATGGAGGCCTGAATTTTATGTTGACGATGACGTTAGTGAACAGAAAACCGCTACTCGACGAGGACGTTCAGAAGGCGTAAAATTGGCATTCGTTGTCCTCTCAGAGTTCAACCAATCAGCATTGAGCCCCACATAACAGTTTTGTCAGGGCTGCTCAGAAGTACCTGGAGGAGGTTCATCATCCCCCCTGAAAACAGCCCTGAAAAAAGGTTCTACCGGGGCGGTTCCAGCTGTTGGAACACACTCAAAGGTTCGTGCCGTTCCTAGAAAGTTCCTGCAGTGGAAAAACAGCTTCACGTGAGTTGTCAAAACCTACGAAATAAAAATAAAGAACACTGGTACCTGTGATTCTAAGGTTAACTCGTACCACAGTGGCTCAACAGTAAGACTCCGAATGGGCCCCAAAAGACGAGGCCTCGGTTTGGTCTTTTGTCATTTCACACACAATCATAAACATACAGCTCATATAAAACCCATCGAGAGGTAAAGTATGGAATGACGTTAAATGAGGGGTTATAGTAACAATGATAAAAAAAGTAACACGGGTGGATAACTCAAAGGAATAATCGTGTTTTTTTCCCAGCAGCTTGCAGGCTGATGTAGTTCATCAGAAAACCCACAAGAGGGCGCAACAACCACAAACAAGCAGGTGGTTTGAACAAAGCGAGCTCTCAGTCTGTCTGTCTGTCTGTCCTCTGGTCACTCTTTGTGTTTTTATTGATAGCTCAAGTACCTGAAAGCACCATACAGGTTAGTTTTACTCTACTCCTATCCTACGCTACATCCGTACGCCATCCTTCTCTCTTTCTGCTCGTCTCTCTCCAGTTTCCTCTCCCCACCACTCCAACTTCTTCTTCCCTTTGTCCTTTCTCTCCCTGTTTTTAATGAACTGCTCTAACATTGTTCCATCTTTTTAAACCATTCTTTCTCTCAGTAAAGTAACCGTGTTTTTGTCCGAAGTATTAGTACCGATTCACTCTCACAGTTGTCGTTTAGTACCTAGCTAAAAACTTTTTTTCTCCTGGTTTTTCTTTATGAGCTGCTGCACTGCTTCCTCAAACTTCCACCCCCTTCTGTTGCTGCTTGAAAAACTGTGGACAGACTGGCATTGAGCCCCGGCAATGACATCTCAGCAAGTGGTTGCCTCTGCAAAACAAAATCTTCTAAACGTCCCTCTAAGTGCTGGCAGAGAGAGTCTTTCTCAGTCCAGGACCTCGTCTTTTTTTTCCCTCCTCCTCTGCTCCCACTCGTTGCTGCTCTCTCGCTGGCGTCTCTCCTCCGTCTTCGCTGGTTGCTGCTTTCACTTCTCCATCAGTCCGTCGTCCTCCGTGATGCCCTGAGCTCGGAGCTCTTCCAGGACGTTGTCGAGGTGTCCGGGGTCGGGGAAGCCGTGGCCCGTCAGGTTGGAGCCAAACTCTGTCTTATGATGGACCTTTGAGAGAAGCCAGAGGAGTCTTTAGTTTCCAGATAGAAAAGCATATTTAAAGCACACATTTGAAGTGATGAAAAAAATGTTTCAAAGAAAATGCAAATGAGGTTAGTTTCCATTAACGCTCAAACCACAAAACTCTGGTTTGAGAGTCACGTCAACTTTTTTAAAATTGCTAAAATCACACCATTTATTGGAGCTGGAATGGTCAGATTTTCACCTTTCCTACAGTCCATGAACTACTCATCTGTGACTTGCAGTTTGAAATTGTGATATTTAATCACGATCTCTTTAATCTACACGTCTCATTAAAATTTTCTCCAAAATAAACTGCTTAATTGAACCAGATCCTGTAAAAACAAACAAAATTCGAAGCTCCTCGGCACTAAAGGGAGGCCAGTTCGTGGTTGCTCAGTTTCAACAGAGGTGCAGGACTTAATATAGCAGTAAAAAAAAATGAGCCAACAGTGAGGAAAAATGTGACAGGAGCAAAAAACACTCAGAAACTCCATAGAGTTCAGAGGATGAACCGCTTTCGAGCAAATACACCAGGCTGCTCCAGAAGGTGGCGCTATCGGCTCCATGGCTGTAATAAACAGAGATGATGAGGCCAAAAACTAAACCAGCCTCTTGCTAAAAAACTAAAAGAATAACAAGTAACAAACAAAAGTCATGAGTTGTTTGGAATTGAGCAGTTTATAATGACTATTTCATGTCAGCCATGTTTCATTCAGTCCAAACTCTGTAGAAGCAGAAGCAGCTGAACTGTGCTTTGAGTAAAATCCGGGAACCTCTGTCAGATTCCATCTCCCATGAAACTACTCAAGTCATTTTCTCAAACCACCTCAAGCAAGCATGAAAAGGGGCTTTGAATTTTGCCGTTTCCATCGACCTTATCCAGAGCGACACTGCAAATGTGTGGAAACACGGTAGTCAGAGTCTAAAGTTACCTCGTTCCAGATGACGGTGTCCGACTCTCCTGTAGTGCTCGACGTACCAACTGAGAAGATCAACCGACGGTCCCACGCTACCAGGAGCAGTCTGAGTACCTGACGGCAGACCGGTAACAGGTTAGTTCACAAAAAAACACGTGTCTTATGAAGGGATGTCTGTAAGAGGAAGGGAGCTTGTGTTTACCTTGCGTCCTTTCTCGCTGTCGGGGAGGTAGCAGTGTCGGGGAAAGCCTCTGGCAGTGAAGGGCTTCCCTGGGTTCGGATGCTCTGGTCCCTAAAATGAGAAGAAGGAGGATTAGCGGTCGCTCACAACACATTACAATAAAACACCACTGCTGGCGACGGCTGCAACTAACAAATACTTTCAGTGTGTACTAATCTGTCGGTTATTTTATTGATTATTGGATTTGTTGTTTGTTCTATAAAATGGTGAAAAATGTTGATTAGTATTTAAAAATCTTGCTCTGTCCACGACCCAAACATATTCAGTTTACTGTCAGAGAGGAAGATGCCCCACAGGTATCGTAAAGGGAGAGAACACACGAGGATGTTAGAGATGCTAATTTTGAATATATATTCTTAGTTAATATTCGCAGCATTATCAATAAATAATCAGTTAATCGATAACAGAAGGTGAGCACACTTTGTCTTGTGCGGATATTGCTGCTTGAGTCAACAGATTTGCATAACATGATGTTGAATTCAGAATTGTTGATTCTAGCTTGTCCTAAATACACGAGTCCTGGCTGGAGGTCATTAAGGGTTACAGAAGGCTTTGTCGTGGTGGCTTGTTGCTAGCTAAACTTTTATGCAGAGAACATTGTGAGGGATTGGAATTGGGGAGATTGGAATTGGGTTTCCGTAGTGGCAGACACTAAATATTAAATAACTGGGAAAAAAGAACTTGATTGGGACTTTCCTTGTTGGAAGGAAACACTACTGTCGGCGAGGGCTGCAGCTAACCGTAACTGTATATTAATCTGTCAACTAATTGCTGCAGCTGTACTTCTGGACACAGAAGGCGGCTGTTGACAGACTCAAGCACTGATATGTTTTCGCCCCCATTTTCTACATCTAAAAACAAAGAATAATAATACTGAGACGGGTCTTTGGATACCTGAATGCCTGGTGGGATGTTGTAGATGATGCGTATGGTTTTGCAGTCGGGGTGTCCTGGGAGAGAGTGAGGGATGACGTGGTACTCCATCTTCCCTGCCGGCTGGTTGCCCGTCTTTACGCCGTAGATGGTTTTACAGGTGGGACACTGAAGACTGAGAGGAGAAAAGGACAATGAAGCTGATGTTCTTCAAGCTTGTTTATGAGACAAAGAAGAAGAAGAAGAGCCTCTTTCTGACTCACCTGCCGTCCTTGTTGCCGTTGTTGTACATGGCCACCAGACACTGGAAATGGTACTGGTGTCCACACTGTGCTAGTCGCCCGACGGACTCCGCTCTGGAAACAGGTCCCACCCCTGGGCCCTTATATCCAGATGGACCCCCCAGTGGCTCCATGCAGATGGTACAGTCCTGAGAAACACATAGAAATGTAATGTGAAAACCTTATTCTGCATTATCTCAACCACTGTCGTGTTAAAGATACGGAGGCTAGTCGTACCTCCTCTGGTGGACTTTTCACTTTCTGGAGATACTTCTTTACCACCTCCTCGGGAGTTTTACCTGCACACAGAGAAAAGATATGAGGATGAAAGAATGAAAGGCAAGAATGTCAAAATAGCCCATATTCTGCACATTTACAGGTTTATCATTTTGTTTTGGGAGTCTGTTAGAATATATTTAAATGCTTTAGCACTGTAAACCCCAAAACCTGTTGCTGGGTTTGAAAAGCATGTTTTCTTTAAAAAATAAATTCCAGGCATCACTTTATTCTCAAAAAAACAAAAGGTTCTGCATTCTTCAGCACAACTGAGAAGCCATGACTGACTCAGAGACTTTTCAGTTGAACTGCAGGCAGTGTTTCCACAGAGCAGAGAGGAGATGACAAGAGAGGCTGAGAGGAAAATGAAACATACTGGATCAATAAAATAAATGCAGCATGGCTCAAAAGCATTGAATGGGGAAACATATTTATAGTGTGAAATGTTTGTAGTGGTCGTAAAAATATAAATAGTTAAATATCCATTGTTTGTAGAGCCTCCATTTTTACATGTTAAATTGAGTTAATTTTTTTTAAAGAAAATCTTCAATCAACGAAATTCAGCTTTAGTTTGTTTTTATGGTTTATGACATTATTACTGTGTTGTGCTGTTTCCATAGAGGTGCAGGACTTTATATTACAGTGAAAAATGAGCCCCAAATCAGCCTTATAGCATACTGAAGGAGAAGGAGAAACCAAAAAGCAGAAGATGCGGTCTTCAACTGCAAAAAGTTTGATGTCAGTGATCTCAAAGTTACCCTTGCGAGCCTGTTTCTTGGTGGTCTTCCTGCAGCAGTGGCCGAAGCCTGGCACCGGTTTGATGTCGCTCTTGCTGACAGGTGGAGGATGCAGCACGAGCTTCGGAGGCCTGGTCAGACAGACGGGCAGAGCGGCGGCACTCATCAGGATTCCTGTGATGCCTGAAATACAGCAGAGGGTGGACTGAGCCGGCAAGAAAACGCTCTCTGGTTTCAAACTGCCTGCCTTGGTCCCGCCTGTGATCGGTCTTCAATCACTGAGTTCTTACCAGCCAGTGCAGGGTGAACGGGGCTGGATCCGTTGAGGTTCTTCACTGGGACGGTGGGCACACTGCAGGAGAAGACACACACTGATTAATCCACAGTAGGGCTTTTCTCAGTTAATCCATTTGTTGTTTGGTTTCTAAAATGCAAGAAAATGGTGAAATTGTCCAAGCCCAAGATGACGAAATGAATATTAGATGACAAGTTTACTGTCATAGTGGAAGAAAGTAATCAGAAAATATTTAGATTTAGGAAGCGAGAATGAGAGAATTTAGACTTTTCTTAAAAAACTACTCAAGCCAATCACTGCAGCTCAGACACCAGCACAAATACTCACTGAGAAAATCTGATGACGGTCATTTTCACACAGTTAAACGCACCAAAATTCACACAGCAACAAGAAAAGTAACCGGACAAATGAAGATCTTCTCGATTGTTTATCTAGTTTTTACAGAAACTTCCAAAAATGGACACAACTGGATTGAAAAGTTGATGAATTTCAGTGAAAAAAAGAGGCAAAAATCTGCTTCTCCCGCTTCCTTCGTCGTCTCACAACTTTGTCTGAGGGCTGAGGAGTGAATGAATGACTCTGCTGCGCCGTGTGTGTGTTTATGTGAGCTAATCCACGGAGTTTCCATCTGCTCAGTGAGCTCAGAGAGATGGACGTCACACAGCTGCTTGTCGGGGATTACCTGCCTCGTCACAAAGCCCGTCATCATCACCTCTAACTGGCTGAAGCTCACGTATCACACGTACAGACTCAGAGAGATGTTTTTAATGAACCGTACAGAATGCAGATCTTGTCATCTGTTAATAAATCTGGATTTTATTCTCAGAGGTAAAAAAAATGCAGGTGCTGTGAAAATAACAGCATTAAGGTGGTCTGTCTGAGAGGTTCTATATGTGGTTTTATTGAGGTCAGGTGACAGCAAACAGCCGTTCAGCTGGAGGTCAGTGGCAGGTTAGTTCTTTACAAACTACACTTAGAGCTGAGATGTGTGTGGAGCTGCTGCCTTTACTGTCCAGGGGAGCAAATAACCGCTGAAGACGCCTGAAGGCTGCGTTCAAGCTCTTATTAACTAAGGAATGCATCAGTGCTGTTTGTAGGTGAATTATTAATATATAGAGCGAACAAAACAGCACCTCCTTCGAGCCGGATTTGAACCAGCGACCTAAGGATGCCTGCACTCTCCACTACAGTCCTCCGCTCTACCAACTGAGCTATCGAAGGGGCAGCATTGAGTTTCTCTTATCGGCCAAACAAACATGGAGAGGCTCTACAGGAGGGCAGCCATGATCTGCTGTTTCCTGTTGTCACTGCTTTCTGTCAGCAAACTAAGCGGCTTTGACTTACAGTCGCTCAGCGACACATGACAACACATGAGTGGATGAGTCAGCGGGATTTATGAATGATGGGAAGAGTGCGTGGAATGAAGTGCTAGTTCACACGTTTCATGTTCATAACAAGGCAAAAAACGTGAAGAGACGAACTGTGAACTTACAAACTGAAAACAGAAAGAATCGCTTCTGCAGTCTTTAGATAGATAGATAGCTACAGAGCTAGATGTATAGATAGATGTATAGACAAATAGATGTATAAATAGATGTATAGATAGATGTATAGACAAATAGATGTATAAATAGATGTATAGACAGATGTATAGACAAAGAGATGTATAAATAGATGTATAGATAGATGTATAGACAGACAGACAGATAGACAGATAAATAGTCCTTAACCAGGAGGTCTAAATTGCATGTTATCTTTTTTTTTTTAAATCACCAAAATGACACCATTCATCAGCCTAAAACTATAACACCTGGAAGATCCATCAGATTTTCCAAAGGTCCTGGACGGTCTTTGAACTAGTCGTGAACGATGTGTGAGTCTGTCGGCAAAATTACTCAAATCTGAGCCTAAAAACACGATGCTGTCATTCAGATCACTTTATTCTACATGTCTGATTCATATATTCTACAAAAATAAACCATTTGCACCACATGATGCAAAACAAAACTTTTCAGGTTGAACTGCAGCCAGTGTTTTCACAGAGCAGTGAGGAGACGACAAGAGAGACTGAGAGGGAAATAAAACGATTTAGAAAGAAGATACAGTCAGCATGGGAAAACATCTTTCTGCAGTTGATGTGCAGAGTAGAGGGAAAAAGGTTGCAGAGGCTGTCTGTACCTATAAAATGTGGCCTCATTGTTTTGCAGCATTGGTAACACCTGTGGACACTTTCAACTTTTCTAAAATAAAGATATTTTTTGTTTGTTTTTCCGAATTCTGGCATTATAACCTTACTGATCCTAAGCAGGAGACATTTCTGAGTTCTTCCTCCTTCTAGTCGTGGTTATTCTGTTTCCATAGAGGTGCAAGACTTTATATTGCAGTGAAAAATAAGTCGACAGTGAAAAAAAATGTCAGCGAAAAACGCCTGTGTTGACTCCTGTCCATAGTTTTACTGAGATAAAGTCCGATGGCACACACTCAAAGGGGCAGGACATCGCCTCTCTAAAGGTGGCATTACAAATTTGTTCTGAAAAGACATCAGTGCCTCTCACATGAGGGGTTTGTACGGATCAGCATCACACTATTTCAATCACAGAACCCTAATGAGCAATAGTTGTTCTGGTTTCATCAGACAGGGCCGGAGCCTCTGGCAATCTAACACACGGCTACTATCTCATCTTAATCACATCAAATTTCCATCGACGTTGATCAGATCAGCCTCGCTCTGTGATAAGAGAGCCTTGCTGTCGTGTGCACTCAAAGCAGGTTAAGATCTTAAACGTGTCACAAACGTTTATTTATGACAACAAGAGCCTGCCTGCGCTGGTAGAAATAGCTGGTGACGAAGGGGAAACACCTCTTTTAGATCCAGTCAATGAATGACAACGC
The DNA here is from genome assembly GCA_024666655.1 of Dascyllus trimaculatus. Classification (NCBI taxonomy): domain Eukaryota; kingdom Metazoa; phylum Chordata; class Actinopteri; family Pomacentridae; genus Dascyllus; species Dascyllus trimaculatus. The sequence goes on along the minus strand of CM045447.1, from coordinate 28,728,452 downwards.
TCACACAAACACACGCTAATCGCTCGCTGCCTGTCACCGGATCTATTAATATTTAATAGGCTGCTGTGTTAGCATGGAGGGCTTTACGGTTTGAGGTAAGGAAGAGACGGGGCAGTGTTGAGTCGGGTCTGATCCTGGATAAGCCTCATGTAGCTCATATTAACACACTTTCCAGCTGCCCCACTGATGTGACAGACACAAACAGCGTTTCACACTCCTTTATTAAGAGTGTATCGGTTATCGCAGTGACTTTTGATTTCTGAGAGAAATATTTACTTTCCAACGTAGCACAAATGCAGCATTGATAAACAGACAGTGTACTTTCTATCACACACAGTGCAAATATTCTGCTGAAAAGTCAGAGGAGGGACTTTGAGCGTTCTGCATGAACAGTGTCGGGTGGTTTGAAGAGGCCAAATCTTTCTTTTTTACCAACAGAACTGAATCCATAATAAAAGATGGTCCTGTTCTTCCTGCTGTATCTTCTAACAGTGTGTCTGTTGTGTCTCTGTGGGTCATAATTACTTTGCACTCTCACCTCTGGGCATGAAGTGTGATCTCCCAGCAGCTTTCAAAAAAAATGTGGAATTTTTTATAAAAATGTTTTTGGGGGGAGTTTTTTTCCACTTTTTATCAAAAGGAGGAGAGACAGAATGAAAGTGGGTACAGACACGAGAGACATGCAGCAAAGGGTCGTGAACTGGACTCGAACTCACGACCGCTGCTGGCGACTGCGCCCACATGGTAACACCGTAACTCAGCGAGCTATACGGTGGCCCAAAACGTGGATTTTTTACGGGTCATTTTTTGTTTTCTTTTCAGAAAGGAAACAAAAACTTACCCACTTGGAACGGACATTTAGCTAACTGCATTAGAAATCTACATCCAGGATATATTAATTTGACGGCTTGTTTCAGTGTCTGACTTTCTGAAACTTTCAGCTGAATGTTGGTGGATCACCTTGTGAAGCATTGCGAGGACAGTGACAGGTCATTTCATTTTGATGGTTGATTTATTAGAGTTCACAGACGAGGAGCTAAATCAAATAGAAGACGAGACTCTGAGGATGAAGGCAAAAAGACGGCCATACATCCAGAATCTGGTGGTGTTCCTGTGCTTGTTGCTCTGCTGCCAAATGAGGAACATAACATCACGTCAATGGCTTATGCATTAATTTTTTACCGAAATTTGAATTTAAAAAATCCATAATTTATTTTGTTGCAACGTCCCATGGTCCATGCATGGTTTAGGTAGAGGCTTTTGCATGATTTTATTCGAGAAAATCCCTGACTTCAACTGGGAGGCCGTAGGTGAGTTGGCACAGACTGACTCAAATGTGTGTTCCAGGCAGCTAAATTCTATGTTAACTTAACATCAGACATTTAAAATGATTAATGTGGAAAACTGGATCTAAAATGGAGGTGAGGAGTGCAAAGTCAGTACGACACTCAGAGCCTCAATAGACACATTAAATTACTTTATAGTACTTTATATTCTGCTCCAGGCACAGCATAACCCATGACGGCAAACTATAGTCTTTTTGGTAAATGTATAACCCTGTTCCCTGAAGATAGTCTACTGGAATCTACTAATCTAAAGAAGCATTATTACTTTTTGAAAAAAGCAACAGTGCAGTGAGTCACTACACAGTCTAACATTTTTACTAACTACACCTATGAACAGAGGCACATACACTGGACTTTGCATGATGTTAACATCTCTCTCTCATGTCGTAGCTCCTTTCTTTGTGAGAAAGAGATGGATGGAGAAGCTATTCGCCACAGCTCTATCACCTGTCGAATCAAAGCCAAAGCCAGTCCACCCAATAAAAGTTCCACATGGGATACACCTGTATTTCCTCTCTCTGAGCTTCTCTTAAAGCCTCTTCTATCCTAGAGGCGCATTTGAGAAATTGCGCAGATCCTCCATGATGGTAGAAGAGCTGCATAAAGGTCCAGTATGAGATGAGTACGGATATTTTAAACTGTGTGTCACGTAAAGCTACTCAAATGCAGTTCCAGAATAAAAATATCGAGCTTGAAATGCGCATAATAGGTCCACTTTAGGTGAATTGTAAAAGTATCTTCTTGTATTTTGTTCCCAACTGCAGGAAAGAGGCCTTTTTCATTTGGCTTCTTCCCCATAGACAGTAAAAATGGTGGCTGAGGACGAATAAAATAATAAAAGTGATGGTTGTAGCGTGAGTTTATAGTTTTAATTTACCCAGGAGACTCCCATGTTTTCTAAACCAGCAGCAACTTCCACAACTACTAAGAATACACATTCCTAGTAGTGTGCATGAGCCACATCTGTATTATCTAAATCTATAAATCTTTAATCCTTCAAACACTGGAATCAGAAGAGGACGACGTATGAGAGGATAAGCTAGACAGAAAAAGGAAGCAGCGACGAAGGAGAAAAGCCTGAGACCTTTAAAAAAGAAAGGTCCCGTCCCTGCCTGGTGGGGGGAGGACCTGAATGACACCCCAGTCTCTTGACCCCCTGCGACCTCAAACCCGCCCTCCTCCCCTCCGCCCGCTTCCCACCACATCACACACTCCCCCCCAGCTTTGTCTCGCACACTACCTCCATTCCTCCCAGCCTCGGCTCCTCCTATTCCCCCGGGCACAGATGGACATCAGCTGGACTGATTTAGACACCAGACAATAACACACTCCCACGCATTCTCACACACATATTGTCGCACACACCCACAGCCTCACACACACACACACACTCTTGTGTTTCTCACACACAAGCAGGCTTTCTTTGCTCGAGGGAAAAAATAGGTTGACGTCACATAAAGCGAGAGACTAGTTCTAACTTGTGATTGCAAAATAACACTGCATTTTAAATGCAAGCTGCATTTGGCAAATAAATAGGGACAGACTCAATTAGCAGAATTTGTAGGTTCAAAAAAGGCAATTATAAAGTTATGTGGATGCTTGGAAGCTGATAATAACTGATAAAGCAGGAATCAGTAGAGACACTAGATCTGTAAGGCCATTGCTCCTTATGGTTATCTTGTAATATTGATGAATTTAAAGCATATAAAGTAAAAAAAACTATCTAATTTGCTTAATGTGGATGTTCTATCATGCATGCATACAACTTTTGACCTACTTTTTCTCATACTTTTACTCTCATACTTACCTAAATGTCAATGTGCATTCGTAGTGTTGAGGTTGACTTGCCAATTGGATGGCTGATATGCTCTCAATCAATTAAATTTTCCTTGGTCGGACAATTGGCGGTGCTACTTTCATCAAAAGAAAAGTGCGACAACAGCAGCAGGGTTATTTCATTGTTTTCATCATTTTCTCCCCCTGCAGTGATGGTCTTCAGCATTTATTGCGAGCCTGCTCACAATATGGGATGGATTTTGATATAAAAAATAATGCAAAGAGCAGCAACATAATGATATTTAGGAGTAAGGTAGACAGAAAATTAGTCTTTTTGTGAATTCTTCTTGGCTGATACTGCTCTCAAGGTGTGTGATGAGATTAAATACCTGGGCCATCACATAACCAGTGATCTTACATATGACAAGGACATATATAGACAGTGTTGCAAGTTGCATGCACAAGCAAATATGCTACCTTGCAAATTTAGCATGTGTACACAGGTTGTCAAGACATCTCTTTTTACATCCTACTGTACACTTCCGTATATCGCCCATTTGTGGCGCCATTACAAAAAAGCCAGCTTACAGAGGCTGACTGGGGCTTACAATGACAGTATGAGGTTGCTGCTGAAAGTCCCGAGACATTGTAGTGCTGGTATGACGTTTGCCAGCGTTGGTGTTCCTTCCTGCTCTGCTATGATAAGAAACTTGATTTATCAGTGTAAGTGCACAATGTTAAGATCTGTTAATCTTATCATTGGGACGCTTGTTAATCCTTTAGCCAGGTTCAGTTCTAGAATGTGGGGCCACTGGCGTTCTTGCCTGTATGTAAATGAATAAGCACTGGTATATTTTATTTTATTCTTTGTATGTAATTTTATCTTACTCTAATTTTATTCCTTTCTGCTTTTATTTATTTTTCTGTGGATCGTATATAATTTGTGTCCTTAATAAAGTTTTGATTGACTGATTGTGATGATGTGCTCAAATACACAGATACAGCAGGACACACTCAAAGACAACACGGCAGCCATGAACCCACAAACTACAGTGTCGGTCACTGCACTGTGGAAGCAGCTGTTCTCAAAGCTTTTTGACTGTTGAAGCACAACCGTAAGCCCATAAATGTATTTTCATTTGTCTTGTGCATTCAGGGATACCAGTTCTGTCAGTGGTCTCATTGTGCATGAAACATCAACAGATAAGGTTAATCTCCGTCTGTCTGTGGTCACAGCTCCCCCTACAGGCCCCACGAGGTTAAACCTGCAACCTGTTGCTGAACAAACAGGTGTCGACTCGTCCTCCTCCACTATGTTCAAAAATCAAGGCAGACCTCACAGATTTCTCTCTTCCTCATTCCTGCTTAATTTGCTTTTCCACACTATGTGGGCCACGCAACCCCCACGTCCTCGCCACCACCACCGCCACCGCTGCCACCACCCAACATACCCCACTCATTCATTCCCTTTGTCTCCTTTCCCATAATCCCCCACTGGAGAGAGAGAGAGAGAGAGAGAGAGAGAGAGAGAGAGAGAGAGAGAGAGAGTACACATTCTTCACTGCATCTCCTGTTAGGATTGTCAATATTTACTTTTACTGTGTGAGAGAGAAGGACAATGTGTGTATGTGTGTGTGTGTGTGTGTGTGTGTGTGTCTTTGTGGTAAATGCCTTCACAGCCGTGTAGCGATGTGCATGAGTGTGTGTGTGTGCGTGAGTGTGTGTGTGTGTGTGTGTGTCGCCTCCCTCTCTCTCTCTGGCCTGATTTCTTGCACCACAGTGTGATCAATCTTTGACAGTTTGCTGACTCGTTTCTTTGTCTTGCGCTCCCCCATTCCTCGGCCCTCGTCTCGGCTGCTGTCTGAGACCGTCTACACACACACACACACACACACACACACCAATACCCACAGACACACACACACACACGTGCACACTCATGCACATCTACACACCCCTCCCCTCAGGACTTTGATTGTCAGGAGCGACAATGCTGACTGGAACAGCACCATTGTCTACCTCCCCCCACCCCCAAAATATTCACTATCAACATTATCATTATGAATATGTTGCATATGAGGGGGTCATTCCACCACATCAACCAATAAAGGAAGTAAAAAAAAAAGCTTTTTAACAGTTTTAAACTGTGAATTTTTTATAACAATTTACTGTCATTTTAACAGATGTTCCTTTATTTATTAAACTGCAGATAATAACTAGTAAAATCACAGAGAAAAATATTAAAATACATGTTAATATTATATCATGGCAGTTCATTCATAGGTAATGTTTGACTATAAAATCAAACTATTTCTTCTGGTACAAATATTGATATTGTTATTTGAAGGAAAACAATATAAATGGTGAATACATTTTTAAGCTGCTATTTTACGCATGTTCTTTGTTTGTTAAATTATAGATACTATTTAGTAAAATCATAGAAAAAGTTTTAATTCACATGTCATTTGCAAAAGAAACAAAAGCAGGCCAAACTGTACATAACGTTTATATAAAAAATAGAGTTTTTCCAAATCGTAATTTGTTCCTTCACAGCGTTTAACTGTAAATTAAATAGATATTTGCTGTTATTTGAAAAAAAAATTAAAATTACATTAAGGATTGAAAATTGGTAAAATATTTTTTTAACTGTTATATTATGATTTTAAAAATCTCAGAAAAAAAGTATTATTATATATGCTGACTGAAAAATACAGTTAGCATATATCTCTGTATATAGAGTCACAATAAAATCACACTGTTTTACTGTATTTGAATCCAATAAAAACAATCATTTTACAGATATTTCCTGCTATTCACAGTTTTTACAGTGTTTAAATGTCACAGTATTCCATCGTCTTTCTATTTTTTTTTTTACCTTCACTGCAAGATTTTTACTTTTTTTTTACAGTGCACTCACTTCCTCTCTGAGGCTGAGTTTGTTGGAATTAGTTTATTAACTGGGATATTTTTAAAATAGCCCAAAACTCGACAGGCAGAGCAGGAGAGCTCATCAAAATCCAGACAGGCGTACATACACGAGCAAGGGAAAGAATATAAAACTGGATGAGAGGGGGAAGGAGAAGAGCGCAGAAAGAAGTGGAGACTAGCAGAGGCTCGGCATTGTGCTGCTAATGCATCCCAGGCTTGGGTAATCCAACAAAGGTTACTGTGGAGACCAACAATGAGGCTCTGAGGGGCCCAGACTGCTGAGACGCGACGGGAGAGGAGGGTGGAGAGGAGCCAGGGAAGTGGAAGAGGGGGGAGGCACTACCAGAAAAATCTACATCTCAAAACCATCTGACCTCGCTTTCAGTTGGAAAGTGATCATGTGCAGGAATCCCACTAGCTGGTGTGATAAACCCAAACTGAAAACGCATCACTTCCTGTGCAGAGGAAGGTGTTTCAGAGGAATCAGACACCAGCTGTTTGAGATGAAATGTTGTGTGACATCCTTTAAGTTGGAATGCAGTTTTTTTTTCTTCTTTCTAAGATTGCAGTACCAAGAATTTGCTAGAGGAAGTTGTGACTGGAAGCTGACTAACATAAACCCATGTGGGTGAATGAGCAACACTTTCCACTACATGACTGAAACAACTGCAAGTTGAGGTCACACAAAGGTTTGCTCACTTTCAGGCTCCAGATACGTAATTTACTTCTCTTTAATCCCCTGAACTTCAAACAGCTTTTGGGTGGTTTTTGCTCCTGTCACATTTTCTCTCACTGTGGGCTCATTTTTTTGCTGCGATATAAAATCCTGCACCTCAATGGAAACAGCACAACCATTAAGGAGAGAGAACTCAGAAATGTCTTCTCTGGAGTATGACACAGTTAGAATGACGTAAGAGTGAAAACAAAAGTTGAATTTCTGATTACATGTTCTGGAAAAATTGAAAAAAGAAAGTGGAATCAACATGAGCAACATTTTTCCAAGTGCCCACACGTGTTACCGAGAAGGACAGACATTTCCAGAAACACCTTTCACCATGCTGAATGTATCTTCCAACCACTTGTTCCTCTGTATACCATTTTTTAAACCATGCGGCAATAATTTTTTTGTCTTTTGTCATCTCCTCTCTGCTAAAAATCTGAATATTTCATTGATGTCACTTCATATTACATGTCCCATTAGAAAAAAAAAATCAAAAATAAGCCATCTGCAATAAAAACATTCTGTAAAAAATTAATTATTCAGCGCTCCTCAGAAGCCACGACTGAGACATTGGTTATTTTTATTATCTTACCCAAAAAAATCAACTTTAGTGTTCCCTTTTTTAAATGGTTTCTGGCATTACAACCCTATAATGCTGCACAAAATACTTGTCTAAGTTCTCTCTCCTTCTAGTCATGGTTTGACTGTTTCCATAGAGGTGCAAGACTGTATATTGCTGTAACAAATGACCCCACAGTGAGGAAAAATGTGACAGGAGCAAAGAAAAAAAGGCCCAGAAGCTGTCTGAGCTTCAGAGGGTTGAATCATTTGAAACTGTCATTTTATTTTGAAAAGAAAATAACAGACTGGGTGCAGACCAGCTGCACTTATTCATATTATTTCTGAAAATGTATCAGCTGGTGATTGTAGCACAAGAACCGTTGAGGAGTATAACACAGACAAGTTAGTTGCTGTTTTCAGAAGATCTGCCATGTTTGCTGTGTTTTGTTCGTGTGATCAGTTGGTACGATTTCAGACCAAGATCTTTTTTAGTTCACTGCAGCTACGGCCTCTGAGTGAGATACTCATGTTTGCAGAGAGCAGGAGCCTGTAGGTTGCATGCATAAAATAGCTTCAGGGAGAAGGAGACACTGCTGACCCATGGCCTTCACACTCCCTCTCCGTCCTCTCCCATAATGCCCCTCTCCTCTACAGATGCCACTTCACAGATGGACAGCACTCAGAAGGCTCAGATGATTTCTGACACACACACACTGTTCACAGGACTCCAGGTGAAAACAAACAAGGTCATGTTAACATTTTCTAACTCCAGCTTCCACTTTTCATGAGGATTCTTTGCATTAATCTGAGTTTCTTGTTACTTAAAATGTACATAAATCAGCGTTTCACATTTAAGGTCACCTGTGTTCACATTCATGCCGGAACCATTAATATTTCCTCGCTTGGCTTCTGCCTGTTAACTTGTCTGTCACTTTGAGGAGGAATTAATTAGCAGCATCACTTTCACCTGCATTAACCCTGCGTTACGACCTCAGCCGCCCTCTACAAACATGAGCAGCTTCACACATTTCTTGCTTCACATTAACTAAAATCAAGCCAAACACATCAAAGATCTCAAGATACAACAGAACAACAGTAAACAGAGAACAAAGATGGAATGAAGGTAAATCTGAAGAATCACACTTCTGAAATGAGTCACTCTGACATGACTCATTACAAGATAGGTCCCAGAGGGAGTCGGTGGTGTACAGTACGCGTATATATTTAGCGTTTCTTGCCCAGGCGTGCACAGTGTTTTTGCACGTTTGAACATGCAAGTGGGCATGCAGAAAATGTCAAAAGCATTTCTCAGTGCATGTCTGTACAAACTTAATAAATGTTTGTGGTTGCAGGATGTGGGAAACTATTGTTATGACAATATAGGAGGCGTATAAATATTCAGTTTATTACACAATGTTGTGAGCAATGTGTAATTAACCATCTGAATCCCAAATGCAGTCAATTTTAAGGTGTTAGTCTCATTTTAGATTAAGATCAACCATCGAACTGTCAAAATCCATTCCATGAATGTCTGCTGTGCTGATACTGCAGTTAATATCTGTTGTTGAAAATCATATTTCAATGAACTGAGGGTTCACAATTACTATCCTCATCATCCTCTGATCATGTAAATAACTGAACATGATACTGGTGGAGTGTGCATGTTACTGTGTGTGTGTTTTGTCCACTCACCCTGATGCTATGAGCGCTCTGGACTGAGCCATAGCAATCCTCTGTAACGCTGGTCTGCTCAGCCCGGCTAGGCTCGATCGCTGTGGTAACGGGGCATGGCACACTGTTGCCGCGGACGATGGTGTGCGCTGCGGCTTCATCACCATCGGCGACGGAGATGGCACGGGAGACGGAGGCGTGGTCACGCTGCTGGCAGGGGTGATCAACGTGGCGGTTGGCACTGATTCGTTGGCTGAGGATGAGGAATGTTTGGGCGGAACAGACGGAGGGTTCAGACCCGGGTTGGATGATGGTGGCTGGGGGGGAGGGAGGGACGGGGGAGGTGGCCTGTTGGAAGACACAGAGATGCCCATAGAGGAGGTGCCGGCAGTGAGGGCGGCCAGCGACTGAGCGAAGAGCTGGGCGTTCCTTCTTGGAGAGGCGATGTTTTTGGAGATGGCAAGGCCGTGTGGCAGCGTCTGGTAGTAGTTGGAGTTGGAGTTGGAGTTCTGCTGCTGTCCTCGTCCAAGAGTGGCCGATTTAGACGGACTCAGAGGTTTGGAGATGGTGAGTGCCGAAGTCTTGGGCCGCTGTATGGTCAGCGAGCGCCTACCCAGAGTCTGTATCCCTGCTCCTGCTCCCATTGTCCCTCCTGTGTTGGTCTTCACACTGAGGACCAGCATGCACTGCTGGCAGGAGCAAGGCTGGCCCAGTCCGGCAGCTGGTAAGCCTCCATTGGAGTAGACAGAACCTGCGATCCCCATGCTGGCCCCGGACACCCCAACGCCCAGCAAGGCTCCTGTCAGGCCTCCACTCCCACCCATACCTCCTCCTTTGGGGACCGGGAGAGGACCGGACACTAAAGGATAGGCCATGTCAGCACGCCTCTGGATCCTCCGACACCTTTGGCTCTGTCTGTTCACCTAAAGACAGACAAAAAAAGACATATGCCAAAAGTTAAAAATATCCCTTTTGGTAAAATAAATGACTGGTGGTCAAGTAAATACCTGAAACAAACCTGTGTCATGTTCTGAAAATCAATGAGGTAGCAGAAGCCGAGGGGTGTCAGGTCGAGGCAGGGCTGCTGGCGGTTGTGGGCGCTCTCGATGGCGATGGCCACCTCCATGTCATACGGTGTCCACGTGCCTGCATCGTTTTCCCACTCCCACTGCCAGCCCTGACCCGGGGCCGAGGCTGGTTCATAGAAACTCCTCCGCACCGGACGGATGGTTCCTGAAAAACAACGACACAACAAATAAAAATGTGAGTTATTTTAATTTTTTTTTTGCCAAAATCCAGTTTACATAGTTTTAACACACAATCATGAACCATCTGTGTTCTACAGTCCCACAAAATCTGAGCCCATTCCCTTAATTCTTTCTTCCTCTGTGGATTAGAACGTTTGTCTCTGAAGGAGCAGTTCAGGTTTGCGGCTTGTTGAGATTTCAAGACAAGATGAGCACTGCTCCCAGCCGGCTCCTCGTCCTCTTCCTCTCTGCCACTGACTGAAGAGAGTAGATGCAGAGGTGTGCTGCAGCCCTCTTTGTGAAATTGTAAGAGTTATGATATTGAACCTCTAAAAAGGAGGAGGCGGAGATTTGCGAATCTGTAGAGGCTGATGTGGTGAGCATAGATCAGGCAGAATGAATGAACGCTGCCTCGGTTATAAAGCATGCTAAGTGGGTGGGCTGGACTTAAATAGTAAGTGACATAAAAAGGTTCTGTGACATTTAATCTGTTGATTCTCGGTTAATTAATTAGTTATTTGGTCTATAAAATGTCAGAAAATGGTGAAGAATGACAAATGTCTTGTTTTGTCCACAACCTACAGATATTTGGATTACTGTCCGAGGAGGAAAAAAACGACCAAATATTCATATTTCAGAAGCTCTGGTAAAGGTTGAAGAAACATTTGTCTTATTTCCCTACTGAAAACATGTCTTTTAAATGTGCTGTGTAAGTAACGGTGGCTTGGCTTGTTCAGGTTGACGGTTGCCCTACACGGCGTCCCCAAGTTATGCAATATTGCTCTAAGTCATGCAATATGCTGCTTTCAGTCACACGTTATTAACAACAATATGTTGTGTTAATTTTTCCTAATGGCACACTAGCTATGGTTGACTGTATGTCAAATGCAGCGACACTAGAAAAATGCCCCTCAGGAGACAAAAAGCACATCCTATTGTAGAAGCCCAACTAAGCTCGTAAAGTAGGGTTATTTAAAGAATAATAAAGTTATATTTTACATATCTCACTCACATTGTCATTGTCAGAGCAGATACAGCTGCAGTTTCTTAATGCCAAATTGCAAAAATACCAGTAACAAAATGAAAAAACATGAAAAAAGGGTACACTTCTGGGTCTGGATTATGATTAGGAATGACCGGGTCAGTGCTCAGGAATCACAGGCCAGAGGCTCTGGACAAACTGAATGCCATCACGTGCAGCAGCAGCCTGCAGGTCACAGAAGCCACATGTACAGTCAGAGCAGACTGTTGCAAAAATTAAAGGAATAAACATGCCTCTGTTTTCACTGCTAATACTCTGTGGCCACCTGGTAAAGAATACGCAGAGCACTGAGCTGTAACATGCCTGCTTTATGTATACTACACATATGTAACACTCTAAATGGAATAAAATGAGGCGTGGGTTCGCTCCATGCTGACATGGTAAGAGAGCCTTTCAAAGACTGACAATATAATTTCCTACAAACTGAAAGCCGTTCTGCAAAAAGAGCAGAAACACTGACAGAGTCTGAGAAAGGAACTTATGCAACAGCTAACGATCACAGCAGCATGACGTGGCCTTTTCGAGCTGCATGCATGATTTTCATTAAAATACTTGCATGAGTGGATAAACTTATCTTCCAAAAACAGTGTCACAAAGGGAGACCTGCAGGGCGGTGAGTTAAACAGTTTAAAGAACACTTTGTCCACTTTTCTCACATCCATATTAGTTGTGCTTTCACTGGCTCTAGAGTAAGGGAGAGATCTGTCAATCCTACATCAGGGACAATCTTAGTCTGGCAAATGATTTCTGTTTTAGAGGAACGGTACAGACTGTGAGGATGAATAAATAAGAGTGTTCTCCAAATTTTCCAACTGCACCTCAACTCAGCAAAGTCATGATTGCTTTTGGCACAAACAGGACGATGCACACTGAACGTATCTCGGAGGTGTTTTGTAAACGGCATGTTGTTGCGAGGCTGTAGACCAGCACCAACAGGAGGTCCCACATTACGCCCATTTTAAAATGTCTTCACTGGCTCCCTGTTGTGTATCGTGTCCAATTTAAAATCTTAGTGCTGACCTTCCGTGCCCTACATGGTCAGGCTCCTACTTACATCGCTGACTTCACCAAGCCGTACAGCTCAGCTCGAAGCCTGAGGTCATCTGGGCAGAACCTGCTGATGGTTCCTCGAACTTGCTTTAAAACTCGGGGAGATCGATCTTTCAAAGCCGCCCCGCCTTTGGAATGAACTTCCTTTAGGCCTGCACTCTCTGGGCTCAGTGGATGCTTTCGAAAAGCACCTAAAAACATATCTGTTTCAGCAAGCATTCTAGTCCGAATTGACCCATTGTTGTGCTCGGCTATATTTTATTGTACATATTTGTCTACATGACCTTTTTTATTTATGTATATATATGTATATGTTATTTTTCCCTCTCTTTTTTACTGTGAAGCACTTTGTGACTGCTGTCTATGAAAAGTGCTATACAAATAAAGTTTACTTACTTACTTGTCTTTTTAAAAACAAAGAGTTTTCATCTGTAAACTTTTGTCTGTAAACTTATCATGAGCGACTTTCAGTTTCATCTGGAAAATTAAGCAAATTTTACCTTAAATTGTGGCATTTCACTAAAACCACTTTACTCCGTATGTCACATTTAGGAACAAAAAAATAAAAATAATTAACTGTTGTCATTAACCAGATTGTGTTAAAAAAAAATCTACATTCCCCAGAACAACTGAGGAGCTGTGAGAGACTCAGCTGTGACCATGACAAAAGTTCTAGGGGGGCTCGGTTGAACTGCAGGCTGTGTCTCCACAGAGCGGACAGGAGAGAAGTACGGAAACTATTTGAAAATATAAGTAGCAAAATATCTACACCTGTACACACAAATGTTGTACATATTATTCCCAGTTTTTAATTTTTTAAGGGTTTGTGGGATTGACTAAGTCACCCTGTATGTGTTTGAGTTCTCTGTATTTCTAGCCATGGCTGTGTTGTTTCCACAGAGGTGAGGTGAAAATGAACCCACAAGTACTTAAGTAAAGATGAGACAGGACAGAAAGTGCTGGGAGTTCAAAGGGTGAAAAGAGTTCAGTTCTTTTTTTGAACATCATTTGGTGACTTTGTGCTCTCTGATAGGAGCTCTGTTGCATCGATTATCCAGCTGGTCGGTCGGAGATACGAATCACAGCTTCCGGTTAGAACTTTAAAAATAAAACGAGAGCGAAAACAGGATGCAGAGATTTGTGAGATTACTCATGCAAAACCAATCATGCGATCACATGAGTTGGGACTAAATCTGTGGGGAGAATTGGGATTCAGATTGCAATTCTGCCCCCAAAAAGGTCGTCATATGGTCTTTTGGCAGGACTGCAGAGCCCAAATTACGCTGACACACACAACCGAAGCACAACGGAATGATAAATGGTTAAAAAATACTGATAAATAAGCAGAACAATGTCTCTCTGTCTCCCAGCAGGGCAGCGGGGTGGCAGGAGGGTCCCTAAACCAACCAACCAGAAAGTACCTCTGTCTCCAGGGGTAACAGGCTATTCAGTCAGTGCCAGGACGAAGAGAGGAGGGTATATGTGTGTGTGTGTGTGTGTGTGTGTGTGTGTGTACAAAGAGGTGATACTGGCAGTGTGGCATGAGTGCACGGACATCAAAAGGTTGAATAAATGGGGGGCCGCACTTGTTTGGGACAGACAGTGAATAACTGGACCGAGATATCAACCGCTGTATTGTGTTTAAAGCTGTACAGTAGTTCATTTTCTAACAACAAGGGGATTCTAACAAGCCGACAAAGGCACGAACCGACGCCGTGATCTACAGAGAGGCTTTAAAGTGCGAGGAAGAAAGGACAAACACAGTGTTTGTGAAAGTATACAACCCCCCCCTCTTTCTCCTCAGCAGGGAGCACTCGACCTGCTGATTACCATGTGAAATGTAATTTCGGCCTCAAACTGCAGCGAGTCCATTCAGACAAACAGCAGACTGAGGCCAGACAGAGGGGACGGAGCAGCTCGGCACACAGTTCCCACCACGACCGCAATGTTAATCAAATCATGTGTTTAGACGGTTTCCACACTTGAAGCCACACAGCTCGCAAGATGTCTTAATTTAATCGCTTCGAAGTTTGTTCACAGCTTGCTGGCTGCGTCTCATCTCGTTATGCTGACGGAAAAACTTCAAAATTATCAGGACACATCGGTGACGGAGACGCACGCTGAAAATGGAGAGGCAAAGGATTACATGATGACCAAGTTAGGGCCGCCTGATATATCATTTCAGGACTGACATGGCAATGTGCACAATAGTCACATCGTAGGAGTGCGATGTGGAGCAAATGAACTGTAACACATCAGGCTACAGCTTTTATAGCTGCTTGATACTAAAAGAAAATTACAGCTCTCATTTACCATGACTAATCTGCAAGAGATCTGACTGAACATGCTTTACTGAGTTATTTAAATTACTGAAAGACACAGCTTGTTGTGCAAACTGAAAAACAGGATTTGACTGTAAAAAGAAATGAAGCGTCAGTTTTATGGAAAAATGTTGGCGACAGAAAGGAGGATGTTGACCAAAAACAAGTACTCCGTTTGAGAGTCTTTCAGTTTTTGCCAGCAAATGAGGAAACATTAAATCAGCAGCACAGAGTTCTGTATGATGAGCGTAAAACCAGATGTGAGTGACAGTCAAAGCAGAAACTATTTGGATGCAGAAGAGGTTCTAAATGGCAGAAAGGAATCGCTGCTGTGATAACTTTTCACCTCTCCAAATACATGATACTAATTTAATCAGTTACCACAGACAGTTTGGAAAACATGATGACAAACTGCATGTAACACCACCACTGTCCACCCCAGAGCTGGATGAAAAATTAAAGGCACAAACAGAGCTGTCACAAGTGGAATACTATGCAGCTACCCTGGGATCATGATCCAACCAGACAATGGAGCTCTGTATAGGTCTGACCATCCACTTTATTAATAAGGACGAACTGAGAATTCACTGTTTGCAAGCAACATCTTTCCAGGATGATCATACAAGTGAGAACAACTCAAGCTATGTCTACTAAGCTATTTTTTATATCACGGAAAAACAAAATTGTGCAATGTCACCTTTTTTCCTCCAATATCGTGCAAGTAGAAATAAAAACTTTGACTTCATTAATCAAAACCAGCTTTGATCGACTTGATGTGGAGAAAAAAAACATCTACTGCAATAAAGGTGTCCAGTCAAAGAGAGCAAAACCACGAGTGCTCTTTCATAACCTCTCCATTGTGCTAATAATAAAAGGAATAATGTGCTGCTTTATTGATCCCTGAAGGGATATTCTCTTTGTGCATATATGAATACAGCAGGAGCCGTTATGGGAATAGGGAGTTGCACGTTCCAGAACGACTGTCAAACAGCATCTGTGTATTTTGTGTGCAGCTAAAGCTTTATCTGCACTGGAATTCTCTAAAATCAGGCCAAGGTCTTATCACACCGAGGACAAGCCGCCTTTGTCTCTGAACAAAGCCTCCACACCTGAACGCTGGGCATGTGCTATTAAGTGTTTTATAAGGTTCTTTATGCATATTTAAACCCTGGTTAGTTGATTTAAAAGTTTAAAAAGGCACATTATCCTTGATCTTCTGATAAATTACACCAGTTATCAAAACCAGAAACTGTAAAAAGAACCAACTTTCCTACGGTCCTTTAACTAACCATGTGTGAAGTGCAGTTTAGCTGCTTTATTGAATCAAATCTAACCTTTAAATAGTAACATTTCATCTAAAAATATAATTTAAAAATAAACCATTTGCATCAGATCCTGTAATAAACTATAACAGTTTGTGCTTCTCGGTGCAACAAATAAATCACCAGTGACTCAGCTCAACCATGTGACCAAAATCTGGGTATAATTCGGCTGAACTGCAGGCTGTGTTTCCGCAGAGCAGAGGAGACAAGTATGAAAATAAATTAGAAATCTAAACAGGTAGATAGCTATAGTATGTAGAAGCACTTGTTGCATGTTGCACTTTATGTTGCCTTGTTTTTACCGTTTCTCCTGTTACACAAAGTTGCCAACAGCATTTCCACACTTGGTTTACATACACACAGGCGCACATATATTTACAACTATTTACTATAAACTGTACCTGCCTGAGTGATTTCTCAGTCAGGCTCTGAACTGCCGTGACCCAACTGATCCATAAGAACCAATCCAGTACAACTCCTTTGTAAGAACCTTTATTAAAATTCAGTTTACAACAACTACGTTCTTTCAGTCTTGGCAGGCCGCCAACTCTGTTTTTGTGCCAAATCAGCTCCTGGCCTCATGTTACCTAGCATGCAAACGATGCCAATGAGCTCTGTGCAGCGAGGCTGTGACACAGATTTTACATTTGAGAAAATGAGATTATCTCCATCAGATCTGTAAAGGAAGACACCCCGTGCTGCAGGATGAGAGCTGCTGTCGCCTCTAAACTCTACTCCTCAGTGAGCACGACAAAGTGGGTGTGAGTGTTTGTGTAATTGTGTGTTTACGTGAAGGCGGGTATGCCAGGGTGTGTCAAGCGGCTACAAAATCACCGCCGCTTATCAGATAAAAGCAGGTGTTATTGGCTTTGGCAGTTGCAGCAGCGGGAACGAGCGTGCATGTGTCTGTCCATGTGTCGTGCACAGCAATAAAGCCTTAATCCCGCTGCTCTCTCACAGCACCGCACCCCTCCTGATTTTTTCGGATCAACACATGGCCTGCTGCTGCTTTCACTTGTCAGTCGCAGTTGGAATCAAGTGCAACATGTCTGGGTGTGGTCTCTCTGGATTTCTGACTGTTTGCATTTGAGCGCACAGTTTAAAGAAACCACCACGCGCTTAATCAATGTATCCTCAAGGATGTCTTTCAAACTTTAGAGCTCCTCCTCTTTCAGCGGGAAGCAAATTATCATCATCAACAGTATATGTGATCTTCGTTTTTAGTGTTGGGTGCAATGTTTTATGATCATGTGCAACATTACTTTACTACTTCAGGATCACTGCCAGTATGACTTTTTACTTTTCTCTTCTAGTTTTATCTGCATATATCTTATTGCCACATAGAAAGGTGCTGATATGCATGCTATACCTTAATTTATCAATCAAAAAGAAAACAGTAAGCTAAATAAACCCAGGAAAATACCCAACCAAAGGTGAATGAGATGTCGCTGATGTGTGTGTGGCAAAGGCAGAAGTAAACATAGAGAATATGTGTGAATATTAAGGAGCAGTCAGGGGAATTAAAGAGTGTGAAGTGTATGGGGAGCGAGCACAAAGAGGCCTGAAGCAGGTGGAGAAAGAGAGTGGCCATCTGGTCTTTATTGTTCTCTCTACCACTGACCCCTCCCTGCACACACACACACACACTAACACACACATGGCTGCAGACTGACCAGCAGGCGAGCACATGCTAGGGTCGGGTCATGCTTCATGCATGGAAGGAAGGCGTTCTTTCACTTCTCATGAAAGCCTCGACATAAGTGACTCTGTGGGAAAATTCAGCATCTGGAATGAGCCAGCACTTCCTCTCCTTCTTTGTTCAGTCAGTTGTAGAAAGACTTTCATAATTTATTTAATCAGTCTCTCACAAGATGCGATTATGCAATTTTATCTCATTACTGTGCACGTTTATGAAGCTCGAACATTTCTCATTTAGAGCATAATCCCTCTTTAAAAAGTAAAAACAAATGGAATCAACATGTCCAACATTTTTGTACCTGCAGGTGTGACCAACACCGGGTAAATCTACTTACATTTTATATTTGATTTCATGATTGTCTCCTCTCTGCTCTTTGTAAAATCAGACAGGTTCAGCCGAAAAGATATTGAATTTTTGTCATATGACTGCTGGGTGCGGTTAAGTCACAAATGGCTTCCAGGTTGCGCCAAAGAATGCTGATTTTTTTTTCAACAGACTTGGGTCACTGCTAACCATTTACTTTTGGCAAATGTTTAAATGAGACATGTAGAGAGTTAGTGCATACATTTACTTGATACTACATTGTAGACACCACCTACATTCAAAAACATATTAAAAGCATCTAAATACATAAATGAAATCCACATTAGTAGCAACACAACAATGATGTTTTGGTGTTTTTCTATGTCACATATAACAGTAAACCCAATATCTTTGGGTTGCACACTGTTAAAAATGGGCCTATGAGTAATCACAAGTTGCAGCTGCAATGGCCATTTTCAGAATTGAAGCCAGCAGACAAATCCCTGAATTCCCTAACGAACCAAAACAGAACCAGCTTTAATATTTATGATAAAAGCAGAACGCTCTCTGTTCTCTTTATTTCTTTTTTTAAAAAAAAACACTGAATTTTTCATTAAACTAGGTTATGAAGAATGCATGATGTTGGTGAGGGAAGATTCTGTTCTGTGTTCAAAACATGGATGAACATATATTCATTTCCACTTCTGTCAAAGCCAATTAAGCGCAAACATTCGCTGGACCATGTGCAGGCTGCTCTTTCAGGCTGGTTGCTGAACAACCAAGATTATTGGGGTGCATCTGAAATTAGTGGGGAAAATGAGTGCAAATAAGCATACCTTCATGTCTGTATGTGGTGATAGTCGCCGTGAAATCTTCTTATAACTGAATAATTAAATCCAAATAAACAGTTTGCAATTATTAGTGTGATCAGGAATGATATTTACTGATTATAGGCAACACTATAGCATTGCTTTTTTTAATGCGTATATGTGGTTGTATAGACAAATTCTGTATATTTTTACAGACACCAGTGAAGGCATTTTTTACAGAGGTGGTCTGGCACCTGTTGAAGTTGGCGTTGGGCGTGAGTTAGTAGTATAGACGCTCAAACTGAGACAGCAAAGCTAACTTAAGTTTTTATAAGGACTGTGCTGCTGGTAACATTACTGCTGTAACATCTGCAGCTGTAGAGGTTGTGTGTTTGATTTCTCCAACCACTGTCCAATATTTATATAACAATATCTGGGCAATTAGCAAATGCTAGTCGACACCTGGCACCCAGATACACCTGCTTAGTAGGGCTGGTCCGAATAGCAATATCTGTGCTCCGGATATTCGGATCCAATAATCAGCGAATACTGGAATATTTGGTTCGTGTAGTGGTGTCAGCCAGGGGTGTGTGTGTGTGTGTGTGGGGGGGTGTGTGTGAGTGTGTTGGGGGGTGGGGGTGAGATATTCGAATATTCGAGACCAGCCTTACTGCACAGTCTGACACGATGCAACAGATCTGCAACTAACACAGTTACCAAAAGAAGGCTTTAAAAACATGATGACAAGCAGTTTGTCACCATCACGTCACTATTTTTCTAAAGCAGCCATCCCAGAGCAGCACGAAAAGTTGAAACAGAGCTGCCACATGTGGAATATTCCGCAGCTACGACTGACTTGCGGTCCAGTCGGACTACAAAGCCTTAGATAAGTCTGGATATCCACTTTGTTAATGAGGACTAACAAGTAAACAGTCACTGTTTGCAAACACTATTTTCCAGGATGATCACAGAGTGAGAACATGGCAGTGGGGACTTGAGAATCTTTGGCTTCTTAACGGCCTCGATAAGAGACGTCAAGTCTGTGTAACAACAGACGATGTGGTGAACACGATGAACAAGCGGATTAAGACTGCATCTTGCAGTTGGTAAATTGCACCAAAGTGATATTTACTAAGCTGTTTTTCATATTGAAGAAAAGCAGAATATCACAATGTCAGTTGTTGCCAGTATTGTAAATCTGTAGGGGGCATACATGTAGGCTTTTGCACCCCTGCATATACTTTTTTACACATTTTACTTGAACATCTCAATAAAGAATCTTGTCAGTGGAGCCTAGTGAGGCGTCCAACACAGTTCGTCAACATTGGCAAGTAATATTTCTATTTCTGAAGCTGCTGATGTCCAATAACAAAGTGACGGCAACAGCATTCTAATAGGAAGAGGCACACCCACAATCATCTGGGGCTTTCCCTGCCCATCTGATTCTCGTAAATCAGCCACAAATCCACAGCAAAACACTGTGACCTCATGGCTTTACAAAACTGCATCCGCCCATCAGAGGAATATTTTCCGCACCATCTCTGTCCTGTTTCTTCTCCTCAAATGTGACGAGTCCCAGTTTGAACCCAGAGTGACTTGTGTCCCAACCTGAACCCGGTCAGGGGCGCACGAGCTGAAATTGCAGCAATTTTACGAACGATAACTTAAAGCACTTCTCAAAAATATTCCTTGACCTCTAGCTCCACTTCTCCATTCATCATCCTCAAACAGCCCCGAGTGCCCTCGAGCAGCCGAGAGATGAGGAAATGACTGAAGTGATGCATAGTATGAGACTCTCTGTAAAGGCTAAAAATCTCAAATCAAATTGTCACCCCTCGAAAAGGTCATAAGAAGACCAATTGGTAGCAGCAGCAACAACGGAATATGAACTGATATTGAAATGGAAAACAGGAAGGCAAAAAAGGCAAAGAGGAAGCAGAATCAAATGGAATCGCTTTCTCAAAGAAGAGATGCGAGCGAGGAGGAAGAGAGAGCCGAAAGATGAAGTAGAATCAAGAGAGGGACTGACTTAACAAATTATCAAGAAGGCCAAGCTGACCCAGACCTGAGGTTTCCTATTCGCTTTCACACTTTCTGTTCTCGTTTCCCTTTTTTGATTGGTTTATCTTGACATCTCACCCTCCTGCTCGTTTTTCTCTTTTCCTGTTGCTTTCCCCTAACACTGCATTCATTTATTTAGACATTTTCTGTCACACTGCTTCTTTCATTCCTCCTAATGTGAATAGATCCCACAAATGTGACTTAACCTTCACTTTTTTTTACATCCAGCCTGCAATTTACAGCAGATTTTGTGATTTCAGAAAGCAGGAAAACTTTATTTTTGTTTCAAGACATTAAAAATATCAGCAATCAACACCGATTAGACCTTAGTAGACAAGAATAAAAATGTGGACATGAACATTCTACATACCTAAAAAGCAAAATACCTGCATGATACACCGATCAGCCACAACATGATGACCACTGACAGGTGAAGTGAATAACATTGATCATATTGATGCTATGTGGTGTTCTGCTGGACAACTTTGGATTTTAACATCTATGTTGATGAGACTTAGACACCCAAATAAACATTGCCCCAGAACAAGCAATCCCAAATGCTACTGGCCTACCCCCACAGGAAAATACACCCCACCACATGGAAAAACATGAAACAATCAGGAACATGTTGAGGAACATGACAATGGCCCAACATGTTGATTTGACCTCCAAACTTCCTACACCCCATTCTGATCAAGCATCAACAGGATGCAGTGGAACAAGTTTGATTGACAGAGGCCCCACTGCACAAGCCAGACCACCCAAAGGATTCACTAACATCCTGGTGCAAGACCCCATAAGGAACCCTGAGAGGTCCTCTTGTCCATGTCCACACAAGGGGGGCCAACACAATATTGGGCAGGTGGTCATAATGTTATGCCTGGTTGGTGTATATAAATAATGACAAAAACAGAAAGTGATGCTCATGGACAAACAGAAGCAGATAAACATAAATGCAAGTCTTTTTGTAGGAATGTCATCATGTATCATCAACCACGTTGAACTAAGTCAGATATAAGGATAAACTGTCCTGCCCTCCTGAGCCACAGAAAACATTGCACCTGTATTTTCATCAAGACCAGTAAACTCATGTTAACATGCAAAATTGGTGGAAATCCCCTTTAATCTCCATATTTCCACAATCGATACTCGAAACCACGAACACAGCTTCAGAGTCAACTGAAAATTACAACTGTAATACGTGATGCCAAAACTCCTGACAACTCACCCACAGAGATTTATATTAGCCACACACAGTGGCTACTTGTGTGTTTGCTGTATGTTTCAGATGCTCGTTTCAGGGTGAATTACATGCTTCAAGAGATTTTATTGGTCACATGCTCCAACAGTATGAGCAGTGAAATGCAAAGTGACCGTTTCACAGTAAGATAAAAACATTCCCTAAAATAGACAACATAGAAAATAGCCCCAACTAAAAAGGAGCAATGACATTCTGAACTAAAGTGCAGTAAAACAACGGTTTGGATGTTCCACATTTTATCATAAGCGCGTCATGGCTCTGGTCTTCACTCGGTCTCGACCTGTCTCGGCCTCGGTCATAATCTGGTCTCAGTTCAAGCTCTCTTGACGGCAACCCGACCTGCTATTGATAGGTTGGAGCAAAACGAATCAAAACATCTTCCTGCTGACAATATTTACGGAGATAGAAGATTCGTCTAGCTCCGTAAATATCGGTCAGACACACATTCTCTGGCACAACTGCCTTTTCTCCACTTCCATTTCTGCTTTATGCGTTTCATTTCTTTGCCTCCCTCTGAGCCGCTCTAAATCCCGTCACATGAGAGTCATCAGCCACAGGCAATCCTGTGTATGTGTGTGCTCACATCTAGTCAGTATTTCACAGTTATGACCTGGCAGAAAAGCAGTGGGTGTGAAGCTGCAGCTCGTGGTGAGGTATTAGTTAGAGATGGTTAACTCCAGGTTGGGGTTTGGTGCGTTTTAACTCTCTCCGGGGGAATCTTCGCCTGTAACTGCAGTGGGAGATATAAATATTTACTGATCCCTTCACATGCTTTCTTATACAACCTCTGCTTGTGTGTGTTGCAGGGCAGGCGATGAGTGATGCCCCCCCAGAGGCCTCACAGTAACAGTAACCCGACACGCAGAGTTTCACAACAACAACTTGGAGAGAAAAAGCTGTGCTCTGACCTCCAGCTCCTTCATCTGACTCTCTCTGGGCTTCCTTCCTGTGATTTATGACATGTCCACAGAGAAAACAGGGAGACAGACACAATCCAGCACGCTAGCCTGGCGTTAGTTTGTTCTGTAAATCGAGGAGGATTGTGATTTACATGCGAAGATCAAAACATGCAGCTGGATGGAAACACAAATGGATGTTTGTCATGCTAAAACACAGCTAAATGTACTGCGTTTGAGGCCAAACTATCAATCATCAACATCCCACAAGCTTTTATTCTTTCACTAATGTCACACAGCTCCTTTCTATGACTTGGTTTTAAAGTCGTTTCATTCCCCCTCGGTCGTTTCTCATTCAATCTCCCTCCAGTAATATTCTTTTTCGCTGTTTAACTTTCCATCGCCCTCTCCGCACTTTTTTTCACCCCTCTCCCCTCCGGCTTTGTCGTGCCGCCTACTCCCTTCAGCTCTCTCTCGTCTTTGTCTCTACTTTGTCTCACCTTGAAAGAGTCCCGTCCCTCGAGTATTGGGTTCAGAGTCAATTTTCAGCTTCAGAGAGTGCGAGAGAGAAAGAAGGGCGATGGCCGAGAAAAGAGAAACACCGAGCGAGAGATACTGTAGATCAGGTGAACTGGAGGAAGTGCAACATAAAGCGAAGATTTGGGGGACAAAAGAAGCAGAAGAGCCGCCCAATGTAACGGATGAAGCCGGTACAAATGTGTAAAATGGTGACAAATTATTACAACTGATATGCCAGCAAGGATTCCCACAGGCAGCACATTTATATGCACTTCAAGTTAATGTCTGTTCTGTCAGTTCATTTCTTAAACACAATTTTCATAAGAAAAATTTTCAATAAGAACCAAAAGATGTCGGATCAAGGCTGGGGAGGGCTGCCACAACAGACTGTTCTCCTACTGATTAATCTGTTTCCTAATTTACAGATGAATTGGTTAATCTAAACGTGAACAATTTCATTATTATTCTGTTACTGTCTGAGGTACTCCCAGACTTAGGAGGCCTTGGCTGTTTGGAATCTTCCACATTGAATCGAGTCCAACTATGCAGCTGCCATTTTCTAAAACTGTAGCACTGATGACCAATGACTGAACAGTTACATAGAAGAAAAACATTTGTTACAACTGAATAAAGCATTTTCGAAAAGAAATTTGCATGCGTTTAAAATACATTATATCCATTTGCAGCATTGACCTCAGTGACTACACCAACTAATTTGATACCAACCTCGCTACCGTTTATGAAAAACCTGTATTTTAGAGATGCTAATAATGAACGGTTAATTGTTTTTTTTACTGGTAACTGTATAAAATATATTTCCTGATAATGCAGAAGATGAAGCCTCTTACACTGTAGCAGCCTGAGAAGGAGGTCACTTAGACAATAGGCAGCTCCATGTTGGCAGACAGAAAGCATTGTGGGGGATTAGCTGGCAACTGGCCACCATGACAAAGACTTATGTGATGCCTAATGACCACCAACCAGTGCTCACCTTTATCAGATAAACTGGGGTCTACTAGGACAGTGTTCTTACTGCACAGCAACTTGCGTAACTGTAGTCCACTGTAGTCAGTGTTATTGATTCATTGATTGTGGACTGACAACACTGCAGATTATCAGTTGAGAAGGCTGCTTAAGATTTCATCCCTATTCCATTTAAACCAAATATAGCTGTTTTTAATACCATCCCTAACCTGTCACATGTTTCCTTAATGTGGGCTCCCTTTTCACTGTAATATAACTTCCTGCGCCTCTTTGGGAACAGAAGTAGGCAGTATGACAGTTATTCTATTGCCATAAACCAATGCAAAAACAAAAGTTGATTTTTTTTTGTTTGCTTTACAATATTTTAAACAACCTGGAAAACATTTTTTTTTCAAATACTGGAAACAATGAGGGCTCAGTGTGCTGCAGGCATTTGACTATTTACACTTTTAAAACGTCTACAAGCTCAGCATTTTTCACACTACTCTTCACATCAACTCTAAAAAGATATTTCACCATGCTGAATGTATCATCCAACAACTTGCTGACAACATGCTCCTCTGTATACTGTCTTTGAGCCATGCTGCATTTATTTTACTGACCCAGCATGTTTTATTTTCCACTCAGTCTCTCTTGTCGTCGATTTACTGCTCTGTTTAAACACTGCCTGCAGTTCAACCTGAAGGTTTTCTGGACTTTTTACTCTTTGTTGCAGCTGTCAGTTGTGGAGAATCAGCTGTGTTTAAAAAAAAAAAAACAATTGATGCAAACAATTTATTTTTGACAAAATGAGTGCCAGCTTTTTTATGGACTGGTAGTTTTTTCATTGGACACATTTCAGTTTGTCCCAACAAAGTGTTGATGTTTAGTACCTCACATTGACAGCAGTGTATCAGAATGACGTGTACGGAGACAGCAGACTAAAACTGAAACACACTGGCACTGTCAGAAGAATCCGAGTGCTCTTCAACTGCACCGCCAGTCCGACAAAAACCTGACGCATCGCTATGTAGGTGCAGGTTTACTGCACTGCGTGTTTATTTCCTGTCATAACCTTGTTTGCTCCAGTAACCTGGTTTGTTGTGCCTGTAAACAAAGTCAGTCTCAATGTTTGGAGCCACTCTCTCCCCCTTTCTTGTCACCAGAATCCACCCCCACTCCTCTTCGCCTCTGGGGAGCGACCCTGCCTCCATCCACCCTTGCCCTCCCTCCACTGTGACCCCCATGCCCCGGGGCTTTGTGGGGGTCTGGGAATGTGTCTCCTTCAGCAGGACCAGCTGGAACAAGGGAAGCAACATGCTGCAGGAGCAGGAGAAAAGAGATGCCCTCAAAGAAACTGATGACGAGTCGGTCTTTAAAAGCCCCGTGAAATAAAAACATAGACTTTCATCCACATGACATAAAAACGCATTTACGCAATCCTCTTTTTAAAAACCACACCCTTCTCTCGGTTACTGCAGTCCAAGGAGCTTGAACGCAACTTACTTAAACTTGCTGACAGTGTGATATTTTGATGTTGGGCTGCTCCGCGCACTAGTATTCCAAACTTCTGTTTTATACTCAGCTGAAGAAAAAAATCATACATCTGGCATCACAGTCAACGCAGGTTTAAGTTTTTATTGAACTGGTGATGTTATTGCCAGAGCAGCTATTGGTTCAGCAAAACAGTCTTAAACTCTGTGTAAAGGAAATTCCAAAACTACTGAAAACATGTGAAAAGACTGTGAACTAATCAGCAGTGAACTGTGGTGTTGGACTGTTAACCTTCTGAACTCCAAGCAGTTTATGGACATGTGTTTTTTACTCTCTGTAGGCTCTTTTTTTCTGCAATAAAAAGTCCTGCACCTCTACAGAAACAGCACAACCATGGCCAGGAGAGAGAACTCAAAAATACTTTCTGTGCAGTATGGCACAGTTAGAATGCCATAAATCATAGGGAAAGAACAGTTTAAAGTTGAAATTCTTTGATTATTTATTTTACAAAATTTGAAAAAACAACTTAGCATGTAAAACTTTCTTCCAAGTGTTTTTCCAACACTGGAAAAAAAAGCGAGGGCTCTCCATACTGTGGATATTTTACTATGTACATTTTTAATGTGGTTCCATACTTGTCTGATCTCTGTTTTGTGTAAACACAGCCTGCAGTTCAGCTGAATAATCACAGATTTTTTTTTGTCCAGTGCTTTGGCTGTAATAAATGGTGTAATTTATGCAATTTTTAAAAAAAAGATGACATGCCTTTCAAATGTGCCGGCAGGTTTTGGGCTACAGAGGGTTAAACTGGATTTTATAAAAACCAGAACACATTAGCATGAGTGGTTCTCCTGCTCAGTCAGAAGTTACTACACCTACAGCCGCCTACGATTTGTTAGCTAGCTCTGCAAACTTACCTGGAGGCCAGAATTTGCAGAGCAGCTCAGTCTCCTTACTCAAATTTCCTCAGGATGATGAGACGAAACAGAGGTGGATTGATTTTGTGAAGAGCCACATCGATGGAAAACTGAGGATCACCTCTGCTGTAACCATTTTACACCAGCTACTTTTACAAATGTTCATCAGTCATGTCGGAAATACATGCCCACCAAAGACTGCTTTGTTTATTATAGTCGGAATTTAGTTCAGAGCAGGGAACACTGTTGAGTTTTTCCATTTTCAAGCTTAACATTGTAAACTTGTTGATTTTTAATGTGAAGTCCATGTAACGTAGGAGTGAGTCTGTGTTCTGAGTTGGTCACACAACAGATGTCAAGATCACCGTCTGTAGTTGCAAATGAAAGGAACCTCAAGTGAATAAAGATGTAGAGTGGAAAGGAAGAGGATACTGATCAACTGTCTGATCTTTTTTATCTTCAGGAAGTCCTTTGTGTTTTCTCAGAAATAAACAACTGTGTGGAATATATATTTTCCTACTCTCTCCTGCAACCTGGTTCACAAGCAGCACTCTGTGTTGAAGTTTTTGTTTGTTTGGGAAGAAAAAGAAGTGAGATGTAAGCACGAACAATGAAAAGCCTCCAACAGAAGAGCGACCACCGCCGCCACCACAGTAATGTCCATCGTATCTGACAAGTAATCTCTGGAAGGTGCAGAGCAGCAACACCACACAAATGAGCACTGATGGCAGTGAAGATACGAGGGAACATGAGTTCCCACTTGCATCAAGTGTTTCCTGAACGCAGCTAAACACTATGCTATCTGTGGTGACAGTGCAGAGTGCATTTTGCACTTGCATCTGCAAGGCATTTTAACCATGATTCTGCTGTGAGCCCCAAAGTCAGGAGGAAACCCGCTCTCCTGAAACCACAGCTGGGAGGGAATCTTTTCATAAAGGCTGGTCTGCACATCCTTGTTGCTTGCTTTGTCCAAATGGCTTCATCTAAATGTAAAATCCCAGAAGCCAAGTGTGCATTACAGCCGCAAGTCTCTTAGTTTCCAAGCAGGAGAAACTTAGTAGGTGCTGTGTTGTTCTACATTTTTTTTAAAAATCTGTCAAGCTGAGCATTGTGTCAAATCTTAATCATCTGTATCCTTTCGTTCTTTTGAAAAATCTTATATTTAACCCTCTGAACTCATCTGTTCTTTGTTTCTGTCACATCTTTCCTCACTATTGGCTCATTTTTCATTACAACATAAAGTCCTGCACCTCTACGGAAACAGCACAACAATGGCTAGAAGTAGAGTGAACTCAGAAAGGTCCCCTGTACAGTACATTATAGTTCTAAAGTCATAAATCATGTAATTGAAAACGCTGAATTTCTTGGATCAATGATAAAAAAAAAAAATGGAATGTATATGACCCACATTTCTCCAAGTGCCAACAGGTGTTACCCGCGCTGGAACAAAGGATGGCTCCACATAATAAAAATGTTTTTTTCACTGTTTGCATCCTCTGTGCTCTGTGCAAACACAGCCTGCAGTTCAGCTGAAATGTCACTGAGTTTTGCTACAACTAAACCAGCAATGAGTTTGCGTATTCTCATTGGTTGACAATGACTTGTGTAACTTTCACAACTAGAAGAGGACTACATCAGTGGTTTTACACGATGAATTCAATATTTTTGGCAGCAGGAGAGACAGACTAACAGTGAACACCCCAGTGTTTTTACAACTTTGAACTGACCCAACCTGCCATGTTTAACTTATTTAACATTTACTGAATGTTTGCTCAGAGAAATGTGGAGAGAAAGAAATGCAAAATGAACACAAACAGAGATAAAATAACCTCTGAGACACAAAAAACTAATTGCAAAATGGCTGGAAAGACATTTAAAACAACCGCAAAGAGACCCAAACTAATAAAACAGGAATGCAAATTGACTGCAAAGACTCACAAAATGACCAGAATGAGATTAAAACTGACTTGAAGAGATGGAAAATGAACACAAACACTTAAATAAACTAATGTAAACAAACATCAAAGACACATACAATTACTCATGACAAATACAGAGAGCCACAAAAAGCAACCAAGAGAGACAAACTAGTACAAAGACACACAAAAAGACCAGAAAGAGAACCACGGAGGGCTCCACACTCACTGACACTGTGCCAAAGAAGCAGTTTGCAAATACACCAAGACAAAAACACCAACCCACAAAGAGCAGTTTGACTTTTTAAAAAACATATTTTTGTGTTTTGCATTTTTCGCTTTTCTGCATGGATATACTCACAGGTAGGTGGACCGTGATAGAAAGAGACTTAACATAATATAAGTGGAGGGATTTGACATTTACTCATGTTCTGCCTTAAGTACAATCTTGAGTAACTTTATTTGAATATCTCCATGTTTTGCTTATTCATATTTCTCCTCCACTGGAATTCCAATGAAAATATTTTACTTTTTACTTCACTACATTTATTTGATAAATGTATTTATGTTGCATATTCAGTTTAACAACACAAAACATAATCAACAAAAAAATTATGATGTCGCATTTTGGATCGAGATCAAACTTTTTGGATCCCTGAGGGGAAATTAAGCAGATGTAAAGTAGTCGAACTGCCTGCACCAGCTGTGACACTGAAGTGATGAACACATGAATGCATGAATAATTCTAGTAATAACTCTAAACACCTTTGTACTTTTACTTAAGAATAAACAGAAATGCATGACCTATACTTGTAACAGAGGATTCTTACGGTGTGATATTGTTACTTTTACTCAAGTACATGATGTGAGAACTTGTATCACAACTGCATACACCTGCACATGTTTCCTATCTGCACATTAACTGATTCACCACAGGCAAAAGGCCCAAATATAATTGAATGCATAAAACATGCATGCAAAAGCACACCCAGAGAGCACACACTACAGCAACATTAATAAAAGTAAAGGAACAGTGCAATAGCTAAACCCTGCTATGTTGATGTTTGGTACATCACTCCTTGCACATTATAGGGAGCTACAGTAGGAGAAATATACAATCTGATATAATGTGCACAAAGAGAAAAGCATTAAATTAGCAGTCTTTCAGGATTAATACATTCTTTTGGTTGAAGTTATTTACCACCATATCAAAGAAGTCGTCTGTGTGGCTGCATTTTGTTCAACAAGTCAAGTGTAAAAATTCTGCAAACAGAAGTTTATGTATCGCTGCTCAACAACCAACATGTCAGATCATCTAAAAACAGCAGCTAACTTGTCCGTGTTATATTCCTCAATAGGTCTTTCGCTGGATCAGTTCATGAATGTAAAAGTACACCCCAGAGTGCAAACTAAAGCAACATCAATGGAAGTAACCATCAGTGCTAGCTAAATCCTGCTATGGTTGCTACACCACTCCTTGCACATTAAAAGGAGCTGCAGTAGGAGAAATACAAGATTCAATATAAAGTGCACGATCAGAGCTCAGCACATCCTGTTTTTTTGTCGACTTATAACTGGATGCTAAGTGGAAATGACCATAAGAAGCCTGCTTTATCTTCGACTGCTCTCTTCCTTCCCTTCATCTTCCACTTTGCTGAACTTGCTACAACTCTCCCGACTCCTGAGATCTGCTCCGCTTCTCCTCGGACTTTCACATCATGTCTCGCAGCCACAACAGAGGAACTCACATCTGTTGGAAAATCCAACAATGGCGGAGGAGCGAAAGACAAGAGAGCGTGAGAGGAGAGAGAACACGCTCCCCCCAATTATCTCACTCCCTCTCCAGCACACGCACACTTTCTATCTCTCCCGTGTCGAAGCAAAACCCCGAAAGGCCCTTGGGACTTTTGCCTATTGACGAAACTAAACACTCGAACAAGAGAGAGGACGGGGGGGAGAGGGTGGGAGACCCCAGGAAGAGGAGGGGGAGCGAGGGGAGCTCCAGAGGGAGGACGACTGAAGTGAACTCTCTGCTCATTAGGCCTTGAAATATTCCATTCTCTCCGCAGAATCAAGGTCTCTGTGCTTCTTTTCTCCATGTTGGGGGGGCTGCAGCTGCTGTGTGCCTGTATGTGTGGCGAGCCGGTGGATAAGGGCTAAAGTATGCAGCTAACTCAGCGCTGTGATGGTCATTTACAGCTGCTCCAGACCATCACACTGCTGGATCACAACCCAACACTGAGCAGCCACCACACAAACACACTTTATGGCTGCACAGCAACATCTGTTCTGCGTCAGAGATTTACTTAAAGTCACAAATAGCATTGGTGGTTTGTTGCGGGGACTTTTCTCTCGAGTGCTATTGTTTAAGTCTCAAATATGAGCACAATAAGCCTAATTCCTCACAGCTATAACAGAACTGGGACTTATTAGCACATCTGAAATCATTAGAACTTCAGTCACACGACGACAGGGTGAACAGTTGGTTGATTTGCTCTCATCTGACCAAATTCTCTTTGGCAGACAAGCTCTGGCGTTACTTTCATAAAGAGAAAAACGCTACATCAACAGCCTCCCAGGAATAATCCATTATTTTTTGGAGCAGGAGGAACAGACTACCTGTGAACACACTTTAAAATGGCTCGATCCTAATGGAGACTGCTAGGTCTAACTTATGTTCACTGTTTACTGAGTGTTTACTTGGAGTTCGCTCGAAACTAACTGACATCATGTCAAAGAACTCATTGCTGTGGCTGCATTTTTTTCAAACAGATGGACAAAAAGTCAGAGTTGGATTCATCTCTTCAGCAAAACAAAGTCTGCTAATAACTTATAACTGAACTAATAAATTCTCTGATTCCAGTTCTGTAAATGTGAATATATTCTGGTTTCTTTCCCCCTCTGAGACGGTAAACTGAACGTCTTTGGGTTGTAGACAAAACATGATATTTGTCACAATTTCCTGACATTTTATAGACCAAACAACTTGTCAAGAAAGCAACCCACACGTTATTCACCAGTGAAAATAACCATCAGCTGCAGTCCCAACCTTTGCAAGTCACTGGATGTGCTCAGAAAACTCAAACTGTTTCAATTTTCTAGTCTATGTTTTAGCCGAACTCTCTCCCAGATGAAGGTAGCTGTGGCGCATAAGTTAAAATACACAGGAATGGTACTTGGCAGTTCACATTTGGCCTAATATTTTCCACTCAGACCTAGAAATGCAATGTGCTACACTGTGAAAACACACAGATGGCATCTTTTGATTCCACATATTGCATATTTCCTCCATATTGACCCAAATAAGTCTTGTGCCAACATCTGGCAGACGGTTGTTGGACAACAGCAGGATCACAAAGCAGATCGACCGATCTCTGTGTCAAATTATATCCAGGTTTTCTGATAAGAGAGGTCTGGACAGAAGTGCAAAGTCCTTAATATGGTATAGTGCAGATACAGTGGTGGTTCAGGAGTGACGGTGTGACCACAGTGAGCAATAAACAACATCCAGATGTCAAAGAAGCAGATTGTGCATTAATGCACAACACCACAAGCTGCTGGAATACCGTTTAAAGCCAGTTATGCTCACTGCTGTAATGCAATGGAAGTTTTATGACCCAGAACCAACAATAAAATCCCCAGCAGTACAAGCTTTCACATTGCATCATCGCCTTACCAGTGTCCTGTCTGAACTGGTGCATGGACTGGAGGTCTATGATGTATGGCGAGAGCCGGCTGTCCACCTGGCCGAGGACCACGCTCCCTCCGCGGGGGTCGCTGCTCCGGATGGCCGCCTCTATCTGGTGGGAGACAGCGGGGCTGTAGGGCCGCCACCGGCCGTGTTCGTTCAGCCATTCCCACACCACCACAGCAGAGGCCAGGAGCATGTTGTTACTGTTGGCCCTGGAGAGCAAAGTAAAACATGAAATAGCAGGAAAACACTCAGTTGCGTGCTCGAAGAGCCGCTAAGCCACTCGGAGAGGAGCCAAAATAAAGACTGGCTGCTGGAGACAGAGGCCAGCACACAGCAAAACCGGGTGCCATCTACACACAGCAGGCTTTTATCTCGCTATCAGCTTTAATCGGGATCGTTCAGAGAGTGTAGACCCTCGTGATAAACCAATACAGGCCGACTGTATCCCAGAGCTAAAACAAAGCAGGTCTGGTGTCTTACATGGAGCCGCGGCTGAGCTAACGCCGGGAGCAGGCGGCGCATTCCTCTGCGGAGATCCGAGCTCCTCGCATGGCCGAGGGGAGACAGAAATCACGGCTGTGTTTGTTGTAACGCCGTAATATGACGTTAAAGCAGCCGTGTACTGAGCCAACACCAAAGCGGCCTGGATATCGTGCTCTCTGTTTTGCTAGTCCTGCTCCAGACGCACGACTGGCTTCCCCCAGCAATGGCCTCCTGTCTCCTGCCTTTTGCGGGAGGAAATCTGCTCCTCTTCGGTGGGGAAAAATTACGATTCCGTGGTCCCTCGTTGCGGAGCTGCAGCTGGATGTGTCTGCTTTTAAAATCCAGCCTGGGCAGGGTGTACACAGCTACAGCTAGTGGTTGTTTTTTCTCCGTAGTTTGGGGCGTAGCAGAAAGAAAGTAGTGGCTTCCAACAGCGCAACCTCAGTAGTAACGACTCCCCAACCTCACCCGGAGTGTCCGATCAGAACCGGCTCGACTGGTCTGCATTAAGGAAAAGCGCAACAAAACCCCAGAGCCTGGTAAACACGTGCGCTTTTGGCCCCGAGGTGACGCTTTGATGTGATTTTATTACGATTTTGCAGGTTGAACTCGCATTTTTCAGGTGTTGCTCTGAAATCATCAACTGCAATGCTGCTATTCTAAGCTGCTGACACTTTATCTCCCCAGGTTTGCAGCTTTCACTGAGTTTAACTGGCATTTTGAATGAATAAAACACTCACCTGTTGATATGATCTGCGTCCACCCTCCTAGTCCAGGACTTTTGGAGCACAATCCAGGAGCGCAACGCACCTCTTCATGAATTAAATCTACCCTTTCGGCTCCACCATGGCTCCTTCTGTCTCTCCTTCTGCTCCCACAAAGGCAAACTCCTTCTCTTTTTTCTTGTTTATAATAAAATGCACAGTCCAAACGGAGAGGAGAAAGATTCCCCCGATGGGTTAAGAGTACAAAAACGGTGCGTCCATGGTGCCATGAAATGCCGTGTTTATCCAAACTACCCTAACGAGTCCATCTTCACCGTGTTGTAGGAAAGCTTGGGTCTGCAGAGGGAACGGGGGAAGGACAGCAAACCAAGCCATCCCCCACCAGCTCCTGCCCCCCATCCACGCCCAGAAACCCACCCGTGGCGATCGGGGGTGGACAGCCCACAGATCACTTCATGGCAGCACCGTGCGCGCAGTTCTGCTATTTATTACACCGAGGTTTGACCTTATTTGACATACTAAAACTTTACTTGTCGTCTTGCATTTCACACCTGTGCACGTGAAATGTGAGAAGAGGCACGTTGTAACCCTGCCACCTGCTGCATGTGGCAGTAAAATCAAACTTTCTCTTAGACAGATTCTCGGTTTAATTTGTGACGAGTGGCATTTTCTTACCTTTCTTATCTTATATAATGCAAATCTTATGATTGAGGCAGAAGAAGAGCAGAAACAACTACAAAAATGGCTGCACAAAACAACCCAAAAACAACCCAAAAAGGCTTAAAAACAACTCAAAGCCTTTTCAAGTTTACGTTTTGTGTTCTTTTAGTGGTTCAGAGTGAATCTACTCCTAAAATATTTGCATTTATGTTTAATAGCTTCCCCACGGTGCACTACAGATGTTTTTGTCTCAATGAATGCGGTGAGATGCTGCCCCCTGCTGGATAAAAGGGGAAGTCACGCTGACTTCTCTCAGCAAATTCATTAAAATTAAGAAAGTTCAGTGCAGCTCAGGCGGATTTCTGAAAGCTTGTAAACATTTAACGTCTTCAATTGAAGTTTTGTGTCTGTTGTCGTTTCATTAGAGGTTCCTACGTCTCTCTGTTTACTTCCTTGTTCCCTGCGTACGTCGGCTTCACCGGGGCTGCGGCGTATCCCAGTGTGCACTTCGCGGCAGAGTGCTCTCGTTTCTCAAATAACTGAAATCATAAACAAAATACAACTGTAAACAACCGAACAATTGAAAGCATACTTCATATGGCAACCGACTGAATTGCAAATATTTAGGCGAATGTGACGTCATAGATGTTCATCACAGGCTCCATAGCTCAGGGGTTAGAGCACTGGTCTTGTAAACCAGGGGTCGCGAGTTCAAATCTCGCTGGGGCCTGCGACACCTTTTTATTTTCAGTACGGTTGTTTCTTCCTGAGAAACCGTCAGCTGTTATTTAGGGTCAGGCATACCTGTGGTAGTAGAAGAGGCTCCGGAAAAAAAGTGTTCTTCTTCCACGATGTAGTCCAAGTTTGACCCGTTTATTTAGATGACAAATCAACGATAAAGTCAGGTTTCCCTTAGCTGAACTGCATCAGAAGCTGTGAATCGAGGGCTAACTTCAGCGCTGTAAAGCTAGCGCTAACGGCTTCTGAGGCATTAGCCATTATGTGTAAGAGGTAGCTAACTGCCTCAGATACGTAGCTAAGTTCTGTTATGAACTGATATTTTATTTATTTATTTTTGGTTTCACTAGCAAAGAAGTTTGAAGCATTTTGCCAATGGTAATTTACGGAATTAAATTGAAACGGTATACATTATTCTGGTGACATATTAACGTACCCTGATCAGGTGCGTCTGTCCGGCCAGAGGAGGCGCAGTACGGGTCAGGTGTATTCATCCATGGAGCTGCGAAGGTAAGGTAGGCCAATATACAGCCAGTACGATTCCGTTAGTACAGCACTAACATGGTGATATGTACAGTAACAATTCCGTTACTCTCAGAGCCCGGATAGCTCAGTCGGTAGAGCATCAGACTTTTAATCTGAGGGTCCAGGGTTCAAGTCCCTGTTCGGGCGGTAGTCCTTTTTGCCTCTGCGCCGCCTAAAGTCTACCTCTCCGTGTTGTACGCAGACCGCGGGACTGGATACGGGGCACCAAAGGCGTCTCGGGAAATAAACAAATAAATATATGTATTTAAAATGCAATAAAAACAACAAATGCATCAGTTATTTATTTATCATACAGTATTATTTTCAAAAATTATATGATGTGTTTGCTTAGTTTCTATCAGCAATCTACATTTATCTCTTCGTTCGCCAAATCACATCGTTCTATATCCAGATTTATCCAGATTTCGCAGCCAGACGCCTCCTCTCGTGTTCAGAATTCCCCATTGCTACCTCGGCGACCAATGACAGGCGACCCTGGCGACCTTGTGACCTCTGCTGTCCCTCCCCTTCCAGGTAAGACAGCCTTATAATTATTTAGTTTCTCGTGAGCTACGCCACTGACGCCGTAATACTTACAAGAAAAAAACGGTCGTAGCATCCTTTGTTTATTACACCGACTAACTATATGATTTAACTCTCGTCTGGTGTATTAAGTGTAGTGAAAGGTTCGTATATTACTGTTATCTGGTTAAAATTTGTGTTATGTCATGAGCTGGGATCGAACCGACGACCCCACCATCATCAAGTCAATTGCATGTTTTATCTAAATTATTGAAATTCAAGTAAGAAATTGTATTCTAATGAATCAGAAAGGCAGCAAAGTCAAAAAGGGCTCTCAATTCACCTCTTTTTACTTTTTTTCTCTTCCTGATATCCTCTGTGGCTGTGACAATGATACAAAACAATTTATATTTTATTTACCAAAATGCCAGTTTAAATATTTGTGTGCGTTGTTTTGCAAAGCTTATTGAATTTATATACACTTTATACATTAATATATTCAACTGAAAGCTGCAGGTACTATTTATGTAAATTAAAGTGCACGTAGCAAAGCAGCATGCAAAGAAAAATGCACTCAATAAAAACTTTGCAGATACGAAATACAAGCTCAGACACACATAGAGGTTTAATAAAAAAAAATTCTGCTGTGATTGTAAAACATCTGCTGTTCCTCTGGCTTCTGTTGGAGGTGTTGCTGGTGTGCTGTTGATAGTTGTCTGGTCTCTGTGGGTAATTTTAGCAGTCAGTCTTCTTCTTCTTCCTCTTCTTCTCCTCCTTGTCTGTTGCTTTTCAGCGGGTGATGCACACAGCCAGCATCATAATCAGCAGCCCAGAATCTACAACCACACAGCACCAGCGGTGGGAGGGAAACCAAGAGAACTCTGGAGCTGTAACTGAAGACCCACAAGGAGACAAAGTGGAGCTGACGTTGAATAATTTGTTTAGAGCTGACTATAAAAGCTGCATTTAATGAAATCACACTGTCATGTATCTGCATATAATCACATATTTCCAGAAAGCAGCCCCCCTGTTTATCTTTCAGTGTGGTGGGAAGAGACTTCTGGGGTATTCTGCACCGACTGAGCTGCTTTTCTACCTTTGGAGGATCTGATGATGAGCCTGGTAGCAATTATGTGTCTGTGGTGACTTTTAATTTGTTGTGGTCTTTGTAGCGGTTTGGGACCTTTGCCATTTATGCTTCTGCACATAAAACATGCATCAAAAGAAGAGTGAACTGGCAGAAGCCCAAGGATTCCTACTAGCCAGATGGCAACTATCATTGCCAGCCTTGCAGAAGGAGGTTGCGTGGGTGGAGCAGAGTACAGCTCTGCTGTATGATAGAGGAACATGCAGGGAAATCTGCACCTCTAAGGGAAGGCGATTATAATTCCTACAAGCAATTGAGCATGACAAATTGTAGAAAGAACGAGGCCTGCCCTCCAGGCTTAATCACATTATATAAGACAGCTGTGGTTGTGACTGGTGAGTAAACTTGTCTGAATAATGTGTCAAAGTAAAACTAGGAATCGGAACATCCTGTAACAGGATTTTCTTACAATGCTCAACACAAAGACCATGTATACTCTCACCCTGAAGCTTGGCTCCTTGCACAACTATCAAAAGAGAGTTCACATCAGCACATCTCCAGATCTGTCGCAGACTCTCAGTGGTTCATCATCCTCACTGAATAATCCAGCATCAACTGAAACCCGGAAAAGTATGCTGCCACCATTAGTGTTCAAATAATACTTACTGTT
This sequence comes from Dascyllus trimaculatus, assembly GCA_024666655.1. Lineage (NCBI taxonomy): Eukaryota > Metazoa > Chordata > Actinopteri > Pomacentridae > Dascyllus > Dascyllus trimaculatus. The sequence goes on along the minus strand of CM045447.1, from coordinate 28,690,525 downwards.
GTGTCATTACAGCTTACAGAGTTACAAACTCGACCAGACACAACATCTGCACATAACTCCTAAAGACAACAACAGGTGTCCCTGTCCACAGCTTCGCCCTGTGCATCTAAATCATGTCTTGTCTGTTTAAGTTTCTGTCAATTCAATTCAATTCAGTTTTATTTATATAGCGCAGAGAGAACTTGGTTTTCAGGGTTTCACTTCTGTTTAAATCAGCATTTCAACTCGTGCCTTTGGTTGTTCCTCTCTAAGGCTGGCAGAGAGGACCACAGTGGAGGTAACATCCAGGTTGTGTTTAAGCCATGTTGCATCCTAAACGTAGATGTTACACCCCAGAGTGACTGTTGAACAAAGCTAGATTTGTTGGACCTCAGCAGCAGGAACAAACAGCATCCAAAACCCAGTCATGACAAAGCCTAACCTAGTCTAATCTGAAACTAAATAAATTTCTTACACAGATTTACTGAGTGTTCTTTTAAGTGTCTTTTACAGAGTCTCATCTTTCTGAGATGCTTGTCCCTCTCTGTCTCTGCAGAGGACGTCTGCAGCTCTGTTCAAGGGACTGCTGGATTCTCAGTCTCCTCCCTGAGGTCCTTACTGCTCAGTGAGTCAGTTTGGTCTACGTGATGGTTCCAAACTTTTTCCAATTTACACTTATTTAGGCTGCTGTGCTGCTGGAACACTCAGATCTATAAAAATGACTTCATAGCCTCAGAGCAGTTTGATCACACAGTGTTGTTGGACTTCGTGGCTCAGTTTGTGTTCTCACATTCAGTGTGAGGTGTTTGTATAAACAGGTGTCTCCCTTTCTAAATTACATACGACTGAATTTCTCACAGATGGACCTCAGTCAAGTTCTAATAAAATTTCAAGGATAATTAAACCCACAGGAAAGTGTCTAAATACTTTTAGAATTGAAAATGGCTTTTCGCTGTGTCATTTATGATACATTATTAAGTATAAATCAAGATTTTTTTTTTTTGCAAATTAAGATTACAAAAAAGAAATGCTGCATTTTTCCCACAGCCTCTGTCCAATCTGATGTCCCACTGTTATCATCATCATCATTATTATTATTATTATTGTTACAAACAACAGTAATAACAACAACTATAATAATAATCATCTATATTGTAATATAAGGAAGGGGACACACTACTAATAATAATTGTCATCATTATTTTTGTAATATTAATATTGATCTATAGTGTTGGACCCAGATGCATCATTCTAGTCTTTCTCTTATCCACTTCCTCTTTTCTTTTTTTCCAGGTCCGCCTGGCTGATGACGTAGCAGGTTAAAGGTTAACCAGCACCACGGAGCTTCATGTTGTCCACAGGAGCATGAAGTGAACCCAGACACTGCTCTGTGCTGTTGCTGCTTCGTTACCGACACTGTAACAATGACAACCTGAGCTTGTTCTGTATATGAGAAAAAGACCCATTAAAACTACTGGACTGAGAAAAGTTCAAGGAACCGCTGGATGAAGGAGCGATCGCAGGTGAGACGCTAGTTAGCATTAGCATGTTTTCATTATGCTCTCTACCTGTCAAAACAACTGTCAGCGTGACGTTAGCCAACATTTAACACCGTCAGCTACTATTAACCACCTTCTACCAAGAACTGGCTTCCTAATAAGTTACAGATTAACAGTGGACATAAATTAGCTCAGTGGAGCCACACCATTTGCTGTCATGTTAACTCACTTGTTGTTTTGGTTGCCATCTGACTTAGCTAAGTAGCATGCTAACGTAAGAAGTTAAGCTAGCTGTCTGACAGCCTTTGAAGCTTAGTAACACGTAATTAGGAGTTAATACATAATACCTGAAGCAGCGTGACTTCTGTCAGGAGCTCAGAGACGGTTTGTTTTGGTCTGTAGTCTTTACGGTGTAGCGGTACTACGTTTTAACAAGGTGTTTTTGGTGGAGGCTAGGCTAATGCAATGGTTTGGCTAGGCTGGGTATTTTGAGTGTTTCCCACACCTCTATAATTAACGCTGTGGTTTTCAACACTCAGTCAGCTACAATAGAGGAAGACGACGCTGAAGTTGGCTTCCCTCTGTCCTTGTTGAACTAAATTAGTTTGTTTGCTCTAGACCTGGTCTGTTTTGGTCCAGATAGTGCTCTGTCTGTGTTTCAACATCTGAGAATGCGTTTTAAACAGCTTCTCTTCGTTAATCTAGTCCGGATTTGACATATCTAAGAGTACTGTTGTTGATCTAAACCTGGTCTGTCGTGGTCCAGATGGCTGAAATAGCTGTTTTGTGTGTTTTTATAATCTAAAAGTGTGTTTTAAACAGCTTGTCCAAGTTAACGTAGTCCAGATTTGACATGTCTACAGGTGTTTTGAAAATCTGATGATTTTTCCTGTTTTTACAATTTATGACTCTGATAAAAAAAAAGGGTAATTTGGGCACTTTTTAAAATAACAATAACATGTCCTTCAAACCTGCTGACAGGTTTAGGGGGTTCAAAAGGTTAAACACAGAACACAGTTTAACAACAGTAAGTGGTACATAACAAAGAAAATCTGTCACTCGCTTCGTATTTCAGTTGTCTCTCCACTTTTGCTCAGCTGCTGAGGTGGATGGAAACTGTGAAGCATTGTTAGAAAACGGCACACCCATTGTCACTACATGGGTTTGGCACATTGTTTATTTATGCATCAACATTTGTTAAGTCACTGGATTTTTAGCTGCAGTAGATCTGTGTTTAAAGGACTTTAGTTTGTGCTCATTTGACCACCAGTCAGATTATACATAAAAAAATCGATTTTCTGTATGTCCAATGCATTTACAGACCAATAACAACCACACAATCTTGCTGGATGAAATACAGAGGTTGGAACACATCTATGTCAGTCTGCCGGTTCCATGTCTGTCAGCATGAACTACATGCTGACAGACATGGAACCGGCAGCTCCATGTCTGGCTTTCATGAAACTTCATGGAGAGTTAGAGCATGGGCAAAGGAAGAACCCTTGAAATGTTAGTTTCAGGAATAACAATGTGGAAAAACAAGCAACGCTTTTATAAAATATCACGCATGCATCAGCTGCAACTCTTAGGCAAGAGTTTAGACACTGTTTGTCCCCTTTCACCAAGATTTTCAAATACCCATCACTTTGAGCTGTATACAAAGTTGGGATGGCTCTCCCTGTCTGTCAAGTGTGTTAAACTCTGGGTACCATTTATTTATAAGGCCCTTACACGTTTTTTGTTTTTTTTTTCTTTTTAAACCTACATAAGTTACTTTGCTGCTGTCTTGTAGTTCAAGCCCTTACCAAACAAGCTCAAATGATAGGGTTATGTTGCAGGTGCAGGCTGTTTTTACTGAGCTTTACTTTGCACATGCAGCCTTGAGCAACCTGCAGGATAAACTAAAGTTTGGCTAATTTTTATCCTTAGGGCAGTTCAGGTCTTACATTTAATCTTATCTTATCTTCAGTTGTTCTTGTTTTTGTTATTTCTTCTTGTTTTAAGTCCTAATTGCTGTGTTTACTCTTCATGATTTGATTATTTTACCAATGTGCCTTTTAAACTGTTTTATTACTAATTTCATTTCAATTTGTTAAAATTTGTATACCTACATTTTATATTTATTTGTATCTTTGCTTGACCTTATTGTAAGGTAAATAAGGAGCCTTTAAATTAAGGTTGATTAGTAAATTAGGTGCAGATATTGATTACTTTCTTAAAACTATGAGATAGGGTTAGTGGGTTAGGGTTAGGGTCAACTCTGGCTGAGGACTGTATGCTCCTCTACTTTATATCATGATGTGAGTATATATAGTAATATCGTTTTCAGAAAATACAGCTTAAAAAGTTTTAGATAATGCAACACATTAGAGTCTCTGCGTTGTTTTGCCAAATGCCAAAGTTCTTGTAAACTTAGTATTTATATAAAGCAGTCAGATTCATTTATTTGCCTCTGTTTCTTCAGACCACCCAACCCAATACTTATAGCAGACCTGTTCTAGTGTTCCTGTGATGTGTTTTCTCTGTTGTGGCTCTCAATATAGATAATGACAGATGTATTCTTTACCTGTTGCTCAGATTGTGACTGTGAAGTTTCTGTTTCAGGATGGCAGGAGTGTTCGACATTGACTTGGAGACTGAGGACATCAGTGACACAGAGGTCTGTATGCCATGGCTATTGATAAGGCTGCAGCTTATCAGTTATTACCTAATGACGAGAAAACAGTGAGTGAGTCAACAGGATCTAATAATCAGCATGTTGTTTGATTATTTAAAATGCGCTACTTTGCCTCTGATGCAGCCGTCTCTGTCTGCCTGTTGTCATGTCCCACCCACAGCACTATCTGTTTGTGTACATCTCACAAGTAACAGCCAATCAGCACTGAAGGTTAAATATAGAAAAGATCTCTTCTAATTGAACATATGTGAGAAAGTTTTGTGTTGTAGTTTGTGTAAATCAAAATTTTGACACCAAAGTTTTTAATTTTACTGCAAATATATTTCAGTTCCAAATATCTGTTATCAGCCTCCTTGATTTCTACTGATCAGTATTAGTTATTGGACCTGAAAAAAGCGTATTAGTCAACTCCTTGAAAACAATACCTCATTACCATTTAGACACATTTTGATTACATCATGCTTCTCGGTGATTTGTTTGACCTCTTTGGCCCTTTGTTTTCTGTGTGTAGGATGATGTCTGTGACTTCACTGTGGCAGAACCTGAAAAGTATGCTAAATTTTCTATCAAATAAATAAAAAATAGATGCTGATTTAATACGAGACGTCATTTACTGTATCACTGCTGCTCTTCTGTGTGATTCTCATCCCAGTGTTCAGACCGAGGAGGTGGAGTTGACTAGTGAAAGTGTCAACAGAGACAGTGAGAGAGTTGGACCTGACTGCTTTGAGCTCCTAACAGTGTTGGGAAAAGGAGCTTATGGCAAGGTGCGTGATCAAGCACTATGGCATGCATTCTGGTGAATACATACATGTATTCAGCATCTTTTTAAGTGACATCCACCTATTAAATTTGCACAGTCCCTCCCGTCCTGCAAGTTTTTATTTTTAACTACTCAGTTAACTTTCCTTTGATATTGGCTTAAACTGCTTTAGGAGGCACCCAAGGTTCATCTGTGCAGAAAAAAACCCGTTGTCGGTTGAGCTGCAGAAAAAAAAGTAATTTTAGCAAGGTGTTCTCACTCATTTCTAAAGGGACTAATTTTGATATTTTACAGTGCAGGATTATCCTTGGATATAGACTTGATAATCATCATTTACTGCCAACAGTGGTAGTAACAGTAATCAAGATGCAGTGATATTAAACAAAGAAATGTGACAATCATCTTACTTTAGAAGCTCAAACCATCTTTTGCTTCATGTTTTTGCCTAATACGAGGTCAAAAATTTCAAAGACTGTGCCTGTAAATATCAAAAATGGTAACTGAGTTGATTTTGGTCTAAATTTAGGTTGAGTTAGTCTTCTTGTGCAGCGATACAGCACTGCCAATGCTTCTGCAAGACTTGTAATGCTCCCTGGAAGTCCAGAATCTCCTACAGTGTGTAAAAATGGTGACCCTTCAACTTGTTTTTTCATTTTGTGGAGGAGGAAGAAGTTGCAGGGACCAAACCCAGCGAGCAGGGCAGGTGCAGAGTGATTATTTTGTTGCTGTGGTTACAAATCATGTGGACTTCCTGATTGCACCATGTAAATGACTCAGTAAGTTCCACTTTTTACATGTACCACTGCCTCTCTGTCTCTCTCAGGTTTTCCAGGTGAGGAAGGTTCAAGGTGCCCAGACTGGGAAAATATTTGCCATGAAGGTCCTGAAAAAGGTACCTTGACACATGGCCTCCATGCTGTTTCGGCCTTGTATTTGTGCTCCTTTTCTTTTCCTGTCTTTATTCTCCTCCATGTCAGCATTGCACTGTTTGTCTCATGTAGGCTAAGATAGTGTGCAATGCTAAAGACACGGCCCATACTCGAGCGGAGCGGGAGATCCTGGAGACGGTGAGACATCCATTCATCGTGGATCTGCTCTACGCCTTCCAGACTGGAGGAAAACTCTACCTCATACTGGAGTGTCTGAGCGGTAAGGTGGAGGCAGATGAATGGCATGAACCACTTTTGGGGCACCTTGCCTGATCCCTTTACGTTTAAATTATTATTGTGTGAAGGGACAGCACGAGAGACAAATAAAGGAATGGATAAAAGGAATAATCACTACATTTACATGCACTTTACTCTTGTGAATGTTCCTGCTAAGTTATAATGAAAATGAATATTCCCCTAATATTCCTATGTACATGCAGTCGTGCATATTTTCAAAGTTTTCCGCTGCTACTCAGCTGTGCAAATTCTCCCTCTTAAAAGGTTAAAGTTATCTAAAAGCCGTTGATAACCTGTTGATATCCAAGTATTTCATAATGTTTAAAAGAAGGTGTGCTTCTACTTTTAACCAGAAATGTAGGCTGTACTTTTGCAAATGCATCCCCATGAGGACTGAACAATTTACAGAAACATACATCAAATAATATATATTGTAGTTATTTTGACAGATATGCAGATATTGCAGTAATGATTTTAGAGTGAATGGTATTCATTCATTCAACCTTTATTTACATTTTGAGGCATGCCCTTGTTTTCACTGATGTCAAAGTATAGTCAAAGCAGAGTAAACGGGGCAATAATTAACAAAAAAACACTAACAGAACAAAAGTTTTCATGTTTGCTGTAAAATGTTCCAGGTATGTGCCGCACAAAAACTAAAAGCAGCATTCCTAAATTCATTGTATGCATGCAGGATTTCAAGCATTAGCGAATTGCTTTTTTTGTATCAATTTTTGCATTTGTTTTCCACTGAAAGAAAATATAAAGATGACAGTGAGATTTATGCTGCAGTCTATGTCAAACAGGCCCATTAGCAGGCCTGGGCCACTCTTGTAGCACCATAAAGTTTCATTGAAAATATTTTGTGACACACTTTACTTTTCTAAAAAACATTGTTGCTCCTGCGATTTGGAGATTGCACTTGGTCATATTGCAGGAATATATCGATTAATTGTTCCTTATCCCATCCTTGCAAAGTGTTGGATAGTTTATTTTTCAGTCTGCACACAGAGAAGACTGCGACCAAACAAACAGGCTGTTAGTTGTGTTAAAAACCCCAGTTGAGAAGCTTATTATGCATTCACTGTACATGTGTCCAAAGAAGGCTCCTAAAATTCAAATAATGTGCCAATATTATTTGGATTTTAGGAGCATATCCCACATGTCTTAACCCTCTCAATGCCAAAACATACTGACAGGTTTGAAAGGCGTGTTATTTAAACAAAAGAAAATGCATTTGGAATAAGGCCTAGTTAGGAATATCCAAACAAAATCTACCGTTTACATAGTGTGTATCAAATTTAAAATTCTGTCACATTCATCACAATAATAGAGTATTAGTTTGCATGTAAACAGTCATTGTCTACCACATCTTATACATACTGTTGTTTATCACCAGGAGGAGAGTTGTTCATGCAGCTGGAGAAGGAAGGCATCTTCATGGAGGACACCGCCTGGTAAGGATTTCCTCTCCTCAGTGAAAGGTTGGCACATAGGATGAGTTTGATTTTGAGTTTGCACAGCTTCAGCGCCATAAATGGCATTTAATATTTTGGTTTAGAATCTTGGACTTAAAACTCTGTGTGTGCATAGTTTTTATCTAGGAGAAATCACACTGGCCCTCGGGCACCTCCACTCTAATGGGATTATTTATCGAGACCTGAAGCCTGAAAACATCATGCTCAATCATCAAGGTAACACACACGTTTTTTCGAAGAACACACTGTAAGTGTGTAAAAATCTATAGATAGATAGATATACATACATATAATCAATACAAGGTGATGATAAAACTTTGTGCATAATTGTAATACAGTTAAGCGGGTATTTGTGTTGTTTCTTTGGTTTGCATCAAACATGATTTTGTGATAGTGTTATTTCCTCTTATTTATCACATAAATGTAGTCTTACTCATTGACCACTGATATTTAATAGAACTTTTGTATTTTCAGGACACATCAAGCTGACTGATTTTGGCCTCTGTAAGGAATCAATTCACGATGGAACTGTCACACACACCTTCTGCGGCACCATAGAGTACATGTGAGTAACGCCTTAATCCACAGTTCACACGCACACACACGCACACGCACACACACACACACACACACACACACACACACACACACACACACACACACACACACACACACACAATATGCCAAACACCTTTTCTATAGCTTTATTAGCCATTTGTCAGCTGCTGTTTCCTGCTTATCCTCGTACTGAGACTTCTGTTAGTCTTAGATTGTAAAAACAAGCTCCCTCACTCTGTGTGTGTCTTCTTTCCTTTCAGGGCTCCAGAGATCCTGACCAGGTCAGGTCACAACAGAGCAGTTGACTGGTGGAGCCTCGGGGCCCTGATGTACGATATGATGACTGGATCGGTAAGCTACAACTCTGAGAAAGAAGTAATTATGAGGAAACTATGTCAGGCTATAGTGCTGGGTTGTAGGAGTTTTCAGTTTTCTCTTGTTAAAGGATAAATCCTGTGACTCTAACCAGGGAACTATTTTGCCATATTTTGGGGTTTAAATTACTGTTTTTTAAAAAGATTTTTCACTGCCAGAGTTTGACAAGGCAGTTACGGGCACTGTTAACTCTTTCATTTGGCTTTACCCTCTTAGCTTACTCACTAAACATGTCTGTATGCAAACACAGCCTTCACACTGGTAATGCTATCTCATGTTCCTGCAAGCAGTGAAACGTCAGGCATTCACAATCTGCAGATCATCAACAGCAGTTATAAACGATCAGCTGAATTACTGCGGTAAGAAAGTGGAAGATTTAAAATGTGCACTAAAATACTCATGCACTTATTTGGGCTTGGACTGACCCTTTTCTTCAGCAGTGTTACATGTGAAGGTGTAGAGATGTGAACGTGTAAAGAGCTGACCTTGATAAAGACTTCCTCCAGTTCTGGTTGGATATTAAAATGTGTGAACACACTGTGGTACAATAATTTACCAACTCCTGTTGCTGTATGCCTTGTTTTTTAACATTTCCCACAGTCCAAGATATTTTCAGTTTTTCCTTTTAAAAAAAGCAACAAATTTTCAGTTCATTTTTCCATTACTTCTCCTGACATTTCAGATTTTCACTGGTGTCGATTTATTTAGGAAGGTATCGTATCAAAGTCAGAATTTTGGTATCGTAACAACACTAGTTGCAGGAAGATAGCAATGTCTAAGAGAGAGCTGATCTGGGAAGAGCGAAGTAACTTTACAAAGTTGTAGAACAGAGAGTTTACCATTTCTGTAAATTTATTGGATATGGACATGCTGAAGGTGTGACTAGTTATACTACAGATGAATGTAAACACTCTTGTATGTACATGCTGCTTTGCAGACCATCATATTTGCAGCACCATTTTCGTTGGTCTGACTACTGCCAATCAAAAAGGAAGAAAAAGTCTTAAACCGATTTTTCTAAAGGTCAAAGAGCAGAGCGACTTGATGCAGACACCATGGAGCTAATGTTGTAAGCTGAAGTTTTTCTGTTAACCTGGCATCATTACACATAAAAGCATGGCAGGATGATGGCAAAAAACAATTACTCAGTAAACCAGTAGTGTGTACAAATGTCCTGTTGGATTATATTGTAAGTGGTAAAGTGTCGGCATTGAACTCCCTCCAAAGTTTTTATTCCCTGTCAATCATTAGAACTTAAAAACTGATATTTGAGGAATAACAACTTGCTCCAGATCTCTCTCCTGCATCCTGCACTGTGGCAGTCTTAGCATGAGCCCAGATCACCCCAATTTACTGTTGTTTTGATGGAGTAGTAGCTGCTGAAGTCTGAGGTCTTCACACAGCGGCTTGTATCAGCCATCTCATTCTTTTGATGTGTACCTCAAGCTCAGGACAATAGAAGACGTTTAGAAATAGGTTGTGCCTTGACCTCCTGAATCTTGAAGTATTTTCCAATTGTGTCTTTGGAGCCCTCAGGTTATTTCTTGGCATTTTGCTTTATAAATACGCACAACAGTTCACAACCAGAGGGACAGTTTGTAGCCGAGGTATTTTGTTAGGCAAGAAAAATAGTTGAGTCAAAGAGTGCCCCGAGGGTAAGCATTTATTTATCAACGAGAAAAAAGTCAAAAAGATAAAAAAGTTCAGAGACTCTCCAGCTGAAATTTTAAAAAAGGAATTTGTACAAGTGATAGATTAAAACCAATGCCATGTGCAGCTACTCTTATCCCAGATGCAAGTATGTTTGTTTCTTTTGATTGTGCAGCAACTAACTGTGCTATTTCAAAGCCTAATATTATTTTAAAATGCTCATTCATATACCACCCAACACTGCATATTAATAACGCTGAGTTCCCTCTCTGTTTACTTGTTAGAGTAACTATTACTTTTCATTTTCTTTTATTAACTGGTGACTGTTTACTGTGATTTTTTTCCACCAGCCTCCGTTCACAGCTGAAAACAGAAAGAAAACCATTGATAAAATCCTGAAGTGTAAACTCAATCTACCGCCCTACCTGACGATCGATGCCAGGGACCTCATCAAAAAGGTCGGTAACTCATTCACATACAAAGTCCGATCAAAAGGTTGAGTCTGTTCTAGTTGTGCTCAAATGAAGTGCAGTACCATCATGCAGCATGTGTGAGTGGTTAGAGTGGAACCTGGTTATTTTCTACTGAAATAATGACAGAACTTCTCATGGATTGGTGACTTCAGTAATTTTGTAGCCAAATTTGAGTAATGTTCAGTAAAAATTAGGTAAAATAACTTTGAACTTGCAGTCTCCATTAGTTTGGGCCAGTTCAAAGCTGTGAAAACACGTGGGTGTTCACAGGTATTCTGTAAGGACGCTTGTTGCTTCCTTCAACATTCGCTGGGTGTATCGGGGCTCAAGGGCTGATTTCTATGCCTGTGAGTAATTATATTGTGGATTCAGTGTCAGATCAGCTATTCTTAACAATGAGTCTGTGTAGTAGTGTTGGTTACTGTGACTCACCTCCTGCCAGCTGCCTCTGTCCTCACATTCCTGCCAAGAACAGCTCGCGATCCGTCTTCTCAGCACAAAGTAGAGACTTTCCTGCCCTTCCTCTTCACACATCTTTGTGAAGTCCTTTTCTCCTTTATGCCAAAATACAATCAATGTAGGAAACAGTCCAAGATACACCCAGTGACCAAATAGTTCTAAACACGACCAGATTTCTGTTCTTTTCTCTTTGTTTCTGTTGGTTTTATATGTTTTTATAATAGATGTATCAAGTTCAGATCAACCGTGTTTTGAGCTTACCTTTCAACTTTTATAAATAGAGGTCGCTTGGATGTAGTACCACATTCTGCCCTCAGTTTAACCACATTGGCAGTGTTTTCTGCTTCAGAACTACCATCAATGAGTTTCTTGTTTGTGGAGCTAAAAAATGAGCATTTTTTTCTGTAAACCACAAAACTCCAAAACATCATGAAGAATACAAATACAGAGAATAAGAATGTGTTTTCAGTTGTGGTACGCGACGTGAGCCAGCAGTGAGTCACCACAGTTTGACCTACTTTAACCTGTACTGTAAGAAATATTCATTGCATGGAGGCATGCTGCTGATTGAAATAGATGAGCTCTCAGTAGGGTACAGTTCATTATTCTGGATATTTTAAGCATTGTAAATAATCACTTGTATCTAAGAATCAGTCAGATTTTCATGTGTTCTGATGTACATTTTCTTATCTCATCCATCAGCCTCCATCATTTTAGTTCAGCTGTGTTTTAGACCTATATTTGCAAGAACTGTAAACACTGTGTTCTGCAGCTTATGCCTTGTATTTCGAAGTCCTGTGACTGGATAAAATCAGCTTCAAATTTCTGTTTTATTATGCTGAAAATTTTGAGCCTAAATTTTTCACAAAGGGGACTTTGGATATCTTTTATCGCTCTATAAACAAGAAAATCCTGTCAGCAGCTGAAAACATCTATTTTCATCGTGTTTTTAGAAATGAATTGTTTTAAAAGTCTATGGCCCTCTGTACAAACCTTTTGAATAAAGACAGGAATAAAAGTGCAAGGTTTGTTGCCTGTACTCACGACTGAAGCGGAGATTTCTGGCTCAGAATATGTTAAATGAATCTGTCCCAAATGACTGTGTTAGAATCTAATGAAAGAATTTATCTGTATTATTTCAGGTGATTTTTGGTGTCATTGCCCATTAGAAATTGATTTATGAAAGCAGATTTATTCTCCAAAAATAACCAAGTAATACATGTTTCAAAAAGCGGCAACAAAAGCACGCAATCATGTATCTCCATAGTGACCACTTTTATCTGTTCTTCAGCTATTGAAGAAGAATCCGGCCCAAAGACTTGGCTCCAGTAAAACAGACTGTGCTGATATCCAGGTAAGTACCTGTTTTCACACATTTTCTGACCATGTGAGCATTGTACCTGTTTTGCTTATTATTCAACAAGCTAAAAATACTCTCAGCAGAACAGCCCCAGAGCATAATACTGCCACCACCATGCTTTACAATAGGTTTGGTTTTCTTGGGGTTAAAGGCCTTCCCCTTCTCTACTCCAAACATATTTCTGGTCATTGTGGCCAAATAGCTCAAGTTTTGTTTCATCACCACAGATCTTAAAATACTATAAATAAAATAGGTCCAGACAGACTTTTTTGTCCATGTGATCAGCAGCAAACTTTAGTTGAGCCTTGCTTCTAGAGGAAGAGCTTCTTTCCTGCATGCAGCCTCTCAGCTCATGGTGATGTATAACACTGTGGATACTGACAACTGTACATGCATTTTCGTTCTTTTATAGAATTATAATAGGTCTTCTGGAAATCTGCTGTGTCAAAAATGTGCATACAGCAACTTGAGTTATCAGTTTTGGTAATGTAGGAGTCACTGGAAACTCAACACTGCCCTGATATATCTGGTCTTATCAAGTGTATGTAAGCTCTTGTTCATGACTGTACATAGTGTTGCCACTGTGATCAACATTAACTGAAGTTACCTGTAACTTACAACATTTTCTTCTAGGAAAATGTATAAACACTACTGTAAATTGCCACAAAATACCGCTAAAACACCTAAAACAAAAAAAGGATAAAGTAATAATTTACATTATTTTATGGACTACAAAACATTTATACAAAGGCAGCAATATATGACAACTTTTAGTCTATTATTTTAGAAACTAACGACAAATATTTTAACTCAGTATAAAAATAAAAAAGGGAAATATTGCCTGTCTCAGTGTGTATCAGTGTAAAATTAGCAATAATATTCTTAGCTACTGAAATCAAGCCACCAGTCAAAATTCTTTTCGTGTGAAAATATTTTGTTCTCATTCACATCTTCAGTTTTTACAGTCATACTTGTTTTTGGCTCCAAAAAAGCAGTACACTCCTGTAAGAATTTGACTGCATTTCACAGTAATTTATTATAGTGCAGAGAAAATGTATAAATCAGCGCTTTAACTCCTCTGCAGAAACATCCATTCTTCAAGCACATTAACTGGGACGACCTGCTGAACAAGAGAGTGGAGCCGCCGTATAAGCCACAGCTGGTAGGTGCCCATTATGTTATCAAATAGCTTGTAAAATAACATTCTCTTTTTATTCTTGGTTGGTACAGTTAATTTTACTTTTTAAAATTCCACCTACTGTGTTTGTCTTGATTTTCCCAAGCCTGTCATTGCGTTTCTGTTACATTTTTACGCACTTTAGTTATACCTTCACAAATCGTTTTCCCTTTCAGTCATTTTTTCTTTCATCTTTTTATTTTTGATTTCTCTGTAGCATTCCGACGAGGACGTGAGCCAGTTTGACACCAGATTTACCAGACAGACGCCGGTCGACAGTCCAGACGATACCACACTCAGCCACAGTGCAGAGCTCGCCTTCGCTGTGAGACTTTCTTCCTTACTTCATACAGTATTTAGGCTCTATTCTACTCAAAATGAAACCTCAGTGTTGTTTCAGGTCCTCTGTTTTTACACTGTTAAAGTATCATGGTGACATTGTTCAACTGCGACTGACTGATATTTCCTGTCAGGGTTTCACCTATGTGGCTCCATCAGTCCTCGAGAGTCTTAAAGAAGGTTTCTCATTCGAGCCCCGAACACGACCTGTACGCCGACACACCAGCAGCCCACGCACACCCATCAGGTAACTCATGCAGAACAAGAAACTCGAGTTTGGATTGACATTCTGTGAGTTTATGTAGAGATCAAATCAACTGGTGTGTCGCTTGAGGAAATGAGATGCAGCAGAAGAGCTACAAACACTGTTTTAAAGACAGTTTTACCAGTTCACTAACAAGGACCACACAACAACAACAACAGCGGCTGTTTGCAAATTTATTGGATTGGATTGATATTGGATGATGGGATGAGTATGGGATGTGAGGGTGAGGATGGATTTGGAGGTCACAGCTGAGTCTTCCTGTTGCCAGACAGGTGCAATTTTTGTTTAAAATGCAAATAATAATGAACATATAGTAGGGGTACTTGGGTCCTGGTGCACCCAGGATTATTGGGTTTTATGGCACAGTTGATTCATTGGTGTGTGGCAGCCAATAACATGCCTTTCAAACCTGCTGGCAGGTTTTGGGATTCAAAGAGTTAAAATAAACCTTCCCCAACTTAAAAAAGTGTCGAGTAACAGGACTGTTTCTGTAACATTACGCAGTTAAAAGTTTGGCTGAAAGCACCACTTCATTCTTCATTCAGTCTTGCCTACAATCTTGAACATGTTCCAAAAGCAAATCTTTGATTCCAAACCAGAGGCCAGTCAGATGTGTCACATGGAGTATCCCTTAAAGGCCTACAAGATAAACAAAAACTGAAAAATGTTCATTGACTTTCTTCTTTTCAGCCATCCATTTCGCACAGTGTCACTGTTTTTTTTCTTTGTCTATTTCTTCAAGTCCTCTAAAATTTTCCCCTGCTGGACCCTTCAAGTGCAGCATTGACGGAGAGCCAGACCCATTCTCCCCCACCTCTCCACCAGCAGCTCCATTTCCAGTGCCGCTGGAAAATGGAGCTGCCAGTCAGCCGATCAAGACCCCTGCGAGGAACAAGAAACAGAAGGGACATCGGAGATGAGGAGGAAGTCTTGGTCAGATTAACATTTTCTATAGCATACCATAAGTGTTGACGCAGAGAGGGTGAAGGGTTTTTTGCTGCAATCATGCTTTTTGAAGTGGTTTAAGTTAGAGAAGCCAAAAACATCAGTTGGAAACTGTCAGTGTGGATTTTTTTTCCCTTTCTTATCTGACATCACTTTGCACAAAGTGAATATATATATATATACAGCTACTGGGGGTTACAGCTCTTTGTGTTCATTGTTAAGACTCTCCAGCTACGTCACTTTACACAGAGTTCACTGGATCAATGTAGAATTTTTATACTTTTACAGAAGAACCTGAGTTTAAAGCTTTGATTTACATCTTCACAAACGTACACCGATCAGCCACAACATTAAAACCACCTGAGGAATATTGTGTTGGTCTCCCGTTATGATTAGCCGAAGCCTGGAGTCCATAGATCTCTGAAGGTGTCTTGTGGTACCAGGCACCAAGACATCAGCAGCAGATCCTTTAAATCCTTGAAGTTGCGAAATGGAGACTTCATGATTAAACTCATTTTTCCTGAACATCCAACAGACACTCAATCGGACTGAGATCTGGGCAATTTTGACGCCAAATAGACACCTTGAACTCTTTGTTGTGTTTCTCAAACTGTTCCTGAACAGTGTCTGCAGTGTTACAGGAAGCATCATCCTGCTGAAAGAGGCCAATGGAGAATATCACTGCTATGAAAGGTGGATGTTTAGGTGTGAAAATAAGATCCACATGAAGGCAGGACTCAGTGTTTCCCAGCAGAACCTCATCAAGAGCATCACAATGCCTCCACCGGCTTGCCCTCTCGCCATCTTGCTGAAATCTTTTCCCAAAATAAGTGATGCACCTGGAAAATATGATTAATCAGACAGTCCATCTTCCATTTCTCCATGGTTTAGTTCTGATGTCCATTGTAGGAGCTGTCAGTGGTGGACAGGAGTCAGCATGGACTGGTGCTCTGACACTTTCTATTAAGCAGCATTATGGTTTTCAGCAGTTTGTGCAATAGTTTAAAACCACCAACTGCCAGCTTTTTCTCCCCACACACATCAGCGGTCCTTGGGCGTCCCTGTCTCCGTCTCTGTTTTCCCAGTTGTCCATTGTTGGACACTTTTGGTACCTACTGCAGAGCTCCTGCTGTGTTGGAGATCCTTTGATCCAGTCATCTACCATCACAGTTGGCCAAAGTCTATCGGATCTTCACACTACACGTTTTTCCTTCGAGGACTAACTGTTCACCTGCTGCCTGATTAGTCCCACCCAATTGGTGAGAGTTATTCACTTCACCTTTCAGTGGTTTTAATGTTATGACTGATCGGGTTCTATCTGCACTTTCAGTTCTGTCACACGGTGGTACTAAGATGTGGGCAACAGCCCGTGTGTGTGTGTGTGTGTGTGTGTGTGTATACACACATATACATATATACATATATATAAAATATTTCCTACAGAAAGCTCTAGAATAAGGTCGACAGAATCAATTATTTCTCTCCATCTTCCTCGCTAAATGTACTGTGAGCAGTGAAGGTCAGGTAAATGATGGATTAATCGGTAACCGTGTTTCATCTTGTATGTGCAAGCTAGTATAATTACAGCAAAGGGAAACTGTGATATAAAGTTTCGTGGGTTTAATTAGTTCATCAGCTTTTAATTAGTTAATCAGGATCGCCTATCACAGACTGACATTTTAATTTGAGAACTTGATTGAAGTCCTGTTTCATTTTCATTAGGGTTGACACATCAAACTGACCTTCAGCCGTCAAGTTTTGAACATGAAAGTAGAATGTTTAGGTCATATGTTGGGTTATATCCTGTAGATATCTACTGAATGAAATGCTGCATCGCACATAAGATAATCATGAATGTCAGATTTTATGTTTTTTCTGAAAAATGTGACATTTGTCATTGATTCTCTGAGCTTTCTTAACGGAGAATCCTCATGTCTGCTGCCAAAGTTGTTCACACATGCCATCCTCAGATTGTACAGACGGACCAATCACACTTTAGAATGCTGTCAATAATTTGGGTCAATAAGCAGGTTGTAATCATCCATTCTCAAATTAGCTGCTGCATAGGAATCAAAATATTACCGTGTTCCCATAAACACATGTGCAGTCAGTACAGTGTATAGTCGAAACAGCCTGTTAAAAGTGGTGCTCTCAAAAACAAAAATCTTGTATATAAAAAAATTAGAAAAATGATATTTTTGGTTACAGAACAAAACATATTTTTACACATGAAACCTTGGACAAATAGTGTTAATTAAAAGAAAAAGTGTGGTTGTCACTGCCTGATGCACCTGTTAGGTGTAAAATCACAGCAGTTGCTCTGAGTCACACACTGGATCACAGGAGGTTATAGTGTTTATTTGGTGCCAGAATTCTTTCTCTTTCTATTTTTTTTTGTCAAACAAATGATAAATTGAGATAATTATACCAAATTTTGACCCACATCTCTGGCTTTTATCATTACAGCAGAAAACAGTGAAGCTAGCTTGTCTTAAGGCACTAAAACCACTGGCAGCTCTTCAAGAGACAAAATCTTGAGCTGGGATTAGATGAATTAAGTGTTAAACAGAAATTGCGTCAACTATACAGCTTTAAGTCACATCCTCCACTACAGTGACACAATAACAATTAAAGGTGGAAGCACCCCACAGATTTGCATGAGTCACAAGCTGGATGAAGCTAACGTGTGTAAATCATCCATTTACTTTCATGCTTTATCGTGAAGTCTGTCACTCATGGTTTACCGGGAAATAAAGAATGTATTTTAAAGGTGTAAACTATGCTTTACGTTGTGTACAGTTCTAAACTAATCAATAATTCAGAATGAAATGACAAATCATATGAATAAATGCAGATGAAATGTGTAACACAACCATGAAGTTGTGAAATCAGCCAACAAAGTGTAGACGATGCTACAAGTTCAGTCCTTTTTCTGAACAGACGTTCATGGTGTCCAGAGGATGAACCTCACCCATTGTCTCAAAATTTTGAGCAGACATCGAATATGCAAAAATAATGTGTTTTTAAACATTAAAGCATGTAAACATATTCTGGTTGATCCCAAAAATACAATCTTGAAGCTGCAAAGGAGCCTAATGTGGGCTTGTTGAAGCTTACCTCAGGATTCAGTGGCACTCTGCTCAGTCAGACTGAAACATTTTGACACAGAAACTGCCAAAATTCAACAGAAATGAGCAATTTCACAATATCATGGTTATATAAAGTTATTTATTCATATGATTTGACTCTTTGGGTCTCCAAAGAAATGAGCCACCTATTTTATTTATGTTGTTTTTGTTTTTTTTAAAGGAAGATACCTGTTGTCCTGCTCCTGTTTGCAGGTCAGTCCAGCTCACAGCAGCTAAAAACAGGTTCAAGTCTTCTTAGTTTCCTCCACCAGCGTTCTCTCATTTACACATTCTGTATATACTGGATGCACAAACAGCCTGTGCTTCCACTGTTGGTGTTAACTCTTTACATTGTAATGACACTGTAAGGCTACAGTGGCAAAGTGTGAACTGTGGAACATCATGAATTGTAAACTCATGAACTCATGGAATATGCAGTTGGACAGCAGAAACGAGGTTTAGCTGTGTTCTGTTTTTGTATATTTATTTACATGATTACTACTAATTATAGAGTGATATAAGGGTTGCTGTGAAAAGGATTCTACACCTCTGGAACTTTGCAAATGTATATTCTAAGAATTGAATTCAGAAAAAATACGATTGAGTGGCTTATTTTTGTGTCATGTATTCCTTCTCCTAACTGATGAATGTGTTAAGAATAAATATGAGTTAATTGCTGACTTGTTGTATTAATTTATGCAGGGTGGAAGCAGGAAAATAAGAACTCGCTGCGATGCTTCATTAGGGCTGCAAGTAACCTGCAAGTAACGATTGTTTTTATTATCATTTTGATTAATTTATTAGTTGTTTGGTCTATGAAATGCTACAAAATGTGTTTGCCAAAGCCCTGTTCACATAAATATTCACATTTAATAAGCTGAAATCACAGAATTTTAATTTTGTCTGTCCTAGAAATTACCCAAACTGATTATGTGATCATAAAAATAGGCCAACAATACTTTTTTTTGCTTCAAAAGCATATGATAACTTTTATTCTTTTGAGACATTAATTAAAACAGAAACTTTTAAGGCATTCTCCTCATTACAGAAGGTCTTAAAACGCCTAAAGTTCTGATATATGACATTAAAATCAAATGGATGTTTGTCTATATGTTCCCGAAGCTGTAAAGAAACCCTTATATCAAATACAAATATTAAAGTGCCAGATGTTTGGCAGTTTTTTGCAGCATAGCATGCTGAGTAACATCTCGGATTTTCTTGTCTGTTGACGCGGAAGATCTTTATTGAAATGTCGAGGAAGATCTGGTGCGTGTGACAGCGTGGCAGCAATCAGCAGGAACATTTACAGAGTCTGTCAGGTTGGTGATTTGAAAGAAAGCTGGAGCCAATTAAAGTAGTGTCATCAGGAAGCATCATTATCAACAAAAAACAATGAGTGGATTTAGATGAAAAATAGAGGAAATACTTCATTATCTTGGGTGGGTGCCTCTTCAGCTGATAGTATTTACATTTAAATATATTTAAGTATATATATTTTAATCAATCATGTTTAACTTTATTAAAAACATTGCAGATCACTGTAACTCTGTCTGAACTCCACCGCTCCACTGAGCTTGTCTTTGCCTCCATATTACACTATTACACAGGGAAACTCATTGACTTCAATACAAATTAATTGTAGCTTAGCAAAATGCATTACAGCTAGCAGCCACAGGTTTTGTCTTTCACTCAGATACAAATAAGGTAGTTAAAAGCTGCCATAGTTAACTTTTTTTTGGTGGGGGGTCATGTGACTATGAAGGATGGTAACCCTACAGGGAGTTATCTCTTGACTCACTGCTGCATCTTCCGGCTTGTAGTTATTTTTGATTTTATGCTCAAAAACAAAGGCGCTTTTGTGATCTTGAGACACTGGGGGCTCAGCCTAAACTATTTAAATTCATTCAGCTTAGAAATAAAAGCTCCCCTGCCGCCTCAGTGATGTGAGTTTACTGCACTTCTGTTGATTAATACACTCAAAGTCAGTTTGTAACTGAAACTAGCAAAGTACAATTAACTAAACTTGAGAAAACAAGGTTAAAAAAAACCTCAAGCTAATTAAACAAATCAACGAGTTACATAAAAAACAGACACACACAATGGCTTTGCTTTTACATTCTAAGCTTAAAAGAGTTTCCTCTTCATTTACTGACAACTTACAGCCTCGACTGGTTTAGCTTTATTTTGTGAGAACAAACATGATCTGTGAGGCTGCTCCCAATTACAGTGAGATAAATTATAAGACTGTGGGCGTTGGAACTGAATTCAATAACAAACTTAGTCACGGTCAGAACTGATTTGATTATTATGAAAAGAAACGGCTGTAACTTAACATGTTTCAAAGACACTCAGTAAGTTTCCGTCATGTCTGCTTTTATCAAACTACAAGCAAATAAGAGTCTCTGGGGAGTTTTAACTCTCTGACAATGCCTCCTTGGAAGGCTGCTAGTATGATAGTTTTATTTAACAAAAACACAACTTAGGTTAAAACTCTCAGCTGTTCATTCATTTAACTCATCATTTTAGGTCCAAATGGCTCAAGTTATAAACACTCAAGTTCTCAAGTGGCCTGAAAATATTCACTGATCAGCCACAACATTAGGACCATTCAAAATTGTGCAGTGACCTCTGACTTCTGCACAGACAGCTGTCCCTGGTCGTCATGCAGATGTGCAGACAATAAATCTGCCTTTACGAAATATTTGAACAGACTAAGTCAGCAGGAGCTACTTCAGGCTGCACATCAGAACCAAAAATCTTCTAATCTTCCCTGGATTTCGGGTCACATTCACACACGAGCTGCACACTGAAATGTCTGCTCATGAATACGTTTGAGTGAAGGGTTGGGTTTCTTCCCAGACTGTCCTGGGAAGAATCCAGCCTTTCAAACTGGGCGACACTCAGATGCATTTTCCTTCCAACCGCTTCGGCAAACTGTTTAAATAAACACTGATAAACTGATATTTGAATGGAGATAAACTGATTAGTTTTTCACATCAGAATTCAAGCCGAGAGCAGCTTGAAATCTCTCTGTGGAAGAACATTCCTCCTTCACCGGAACCAGTTAAGAGTTTGTTCCACATCTTTCCTCATCAGAACCACGATGAGGGTCCAAGTAAATGTTAAAATGCTGAGTGATTAACATTTTGTTGTGACACATGAAGTTCTGTCTTGTCCTTTGTGTTCTTCTTGATGTTGTCTTTCTGTTATTCATCGACTAACTTTACTTCTCCTGCTCTGTTTGACAAATATTTCTCCATAGCAAATTCATCTGAAGGCAGAAATGATTAGTTTTAGTACATCAGACATACACCGATCAGGCATAGCATTATGACCACCTGCCTAATATTGTGTTGGTCCCCTTATGTGGTCAAAAATGCTCTGAACCATTGGACATGGACAACAGGACCTCTCAGGGTGTCCTATGGGGTCTGGAACCAGGATGTTGGCACTGGACCCTATGGGTACTCTGGCTTGTGCAGTGGGGCCTCTGTCAATCAAACTTGTTCCACTGCATCCTGTTGATGCTTGATCAGAATGGGGTGTAGGAAGTTTGGAGGTCAAATCAACATGTTGGGCCGCATGAGGGAGTGTGTTTGTTGTGGGACAATGTTTATTTGGGTGTCTAATTCTGATCAACACGGATGCCAAAATCCAAGGTTTTCCATCAGAACAGCACATAGTACCAATATGATCAATGTTATTCACTTCACCTGTCAGTGGTCAGAATGCTGTGGCTGATCGATGTATTTAGCTTCTATTAGCTTCTTGTTTTGGTTTCCTGGCTTGAAAATTTAGCATTCATCAACCAGAGGAGTTCTACATATTCAGACTTTCTTTGTATTAGCCAACTCAAACACAGTAATGGTTATGAAGTTTGTGTTAACCAGATTTTCTTCATCAGGTGTTTGACATGTCATGTAAGTCTTCTTCTGCACCAAATGGACCAATGACGTGTGCCAACTCACCTTGGGCCTCTCAGTTGAGGTCATGGATTTTCTTGAAAAAACTCATGCAAGAACTTCTACCTAAACCGTGGGATCTTGCAAAATCTCACAGCTCTACTCCGAATACTTTCTGAGTTATAAATTTTTGAAAATCGGTCCCCGGTGTTAAAGTTGATCACTTCAGCGATTCTTTTAAAACATCTTTAAAGCATCGCCAGTTGCTTTTTTTCAGAGGATTTGACTGATTTTTTTTTTTTTTACTGAATATCCCAGAAACCTCAAGAAAAAGTTGGAACTTTGCAGATTTTTAAACAGAAATTAAATTAATAAAAACAATAAATGATAAAAAAAAAAAAAGAATTTATCATCAAAACAAAAAAGTCTTTAATTTTCAAAAACTAACATCTCCCCTAATATTTGCTCAATTACAACCTAATCTTTGGGTAGAAACAACTTAGTTTCATCAAACCAAAATGTCATTTGGTGCTACATCAAACAGTGACTGCCACAGGTCTTCTTAAACTTAGCCTCAGAACTGAAAATCCACTTTTTAGGACATTTTAACAGTATTTTTTTTTCAAGAAGGATTGTTTTGATTTCTTTGAAACTTTTTGAAAGGAATGACTTCATATCCAAGGGCCAATTTTCAAAAATTCATGACTCAAAAAATATTTGGAGTAGAGCTGTGGGATCTTGTAAGATTCCATGATTGAGGTAGAAGTTTTTGCCTGATTTTTTTTTAAAGAAAACCCACGACCTCAACTGGGAGGCCCCAGGTGAGTTGGCATGGAATGACTCCTAGACCAGTCAGAAGAACAGGTTGTTACAATGGAGAGCTATGAAGAAAATAAAACATGTATTACTAAAAAGTTAGTGCAAATGATGCAAGAGCTGAGAAAACTGTTAAATGTGTAAGTTAATGTATTTATTGTGCCGCTCAGTCAAAAGGACAGAAGGTGAATATAGATGAGCAGATGAGGTGGTTATTAAATACTCCATTCACATCACGTCACTGGGCTCTGAAACGGCTCAGTTGTTGTTGCTGTGACACCGATGTTGTCTTTCAGCGGTTAATTAGTGCAATGACAAAAGAAATACAAGTAAAGATGCTAATTAAAGCTGTGATTAACACTCTCTGGTGTTCCGATATCTCAGAACACCTCATTATAACGGAGGTGTGTGGTGGCTTTGCAGCAGCGGAGCTCATTAATATGAGAATGAATGAAGGTAAAGACGGTAGACGGTTGTGCTTCATGACTCTGAACTCCTGTACTTCTCAGATCACAGGCTGCGGATTTATCAACACATGATGGCTGCAGATGTTTAATGAACTGAAGAAGCTTTTCATACAGATGCTCTAAGCATCACCGGTAACAGTTTGTAGATACATGCAGACTGCCTCAGCCATATTAAACATCATCTTCTGATGCAGACTGAACCAGATCTGCTAGTTTCAATTAGTTCATTAAAAGCATTTGATTATATTTTAGTCCTTCCAGTTTTGCTGAGCATCTTGTTGACAGCAGATAGATTTTTTTTTTTAGATATTTGTGAACAGTGGCTGTTCACAGTGACCTCCACTGACTCTTCTTTGCTTTGAAGGGCCTTCATAACAAATCGATCAGCAGAAGGATTCATTATTGTGTCAAGCTTTTCCAGTGTTTCTTATAAACTGTATCCCATAATAAAACAAGGAAGGTACGATCATGTATTATGAACAATCCTGCATTCAACAGCAGATGTGGAAGAGGAACGATTTCTACAATATATAGGAAAACAAGTCTTACTTCTTTACCTGCAGAATGACAACTTGGTGAGAGGAGGACAATACGCTACACTGTAAGACAATATTTTTAAAAGTTGGGACAGCTGAAAATACCGTAAGATAATACAAAGAAACATTTAAAAAAAAAGTACAGTATTTTCCATAACGAAAATACATTTTGCAGCCTTAAGTTTACATGAGATTGTTTATGTTTTGAGGTTTTTAATGTTTAATAAAGGATGTTTACATGTGTAAAAGCAATTAAATTACCAATATATAAATATACAGTGAGAAACTTGAAATCAACAGTTTCATCTATTAAATAGAAATTAAATATTTGTTAAATTACAATAAATTTGCGACTGTATTTTAAGTGTTGATCTGAAAAAAAAACTGCATTCTGTGAAAAAATGAAATTTTATTGTTATTCCCAGTTACAGGTTTTTAATGTTATTTTACATCTGACAAGTAAATTATGTCTATTTTTGTAATTCTATTGATACTTTTGTGCCTTTTAAAATACAGAAAAAATTCTGTAAAATATAAAGTAAAATTTTTAAATTAGATTTTTTTTTACAGTGTATCCAAAGAGGTTCCTAGTATATAGAATAGAATAGAATGCCTTTATTGCCACTGTACACGTACAATGAAATTGAAGGAGCAATCATACTGTAGGTGTTGTAAAAAAAAATGTTAAAAGACTGGGATAAAGAATGTAAAAACTGGGGCAGAATATAAAAAAAGACAGAATTAAAAGAATAAACTGCCTAAAGTGTCCTGGAGTGCAATTGAGAAATAAAATGTGTTAATGTTTGATATTGTTTAGAACAATTATGGCTCTTGCATAGTCTTAGTCAAAAGTCAAAATGCCCAATAAATTCTGGTCATTTTCACTGAAAAAAGTCATAGTTTTGCTGCTTATACTCCTTATACTCTTGGCTGACTACTTGCTGTAACAAATGAGCTTTTATAGATTCATTGTTGATATCAAAAATAAAAATTTTCAAGTTTGATTTCCTCTGTAGTGTGCAACCTTTACAAGTGAGATCTGAGTTAAACGAGAAGCACGTTCTGATAGTTTGTTTTACTCTCACAGCTAATTGCAAGCTGATTTCATTGCAGGTTACCGTCTGTCTGTATGAAGCTGCACTCAGACATCTTCTCTTCTTGTCTGTTTGTCCTCCATCAGTCGAGTTCATGCTGGTTTCCAGCAGTTCAGCAATATGGCAATGAGGACGCTCAGCTGGACAGCTTCTACCTGCAGCTGCAAACCATCACCTGAGGTCAGATCATAAGTCGCAGCACTTGAAGTCTGCAGCAGCTGTAAAGACCATCAAGATGTCTGGAACAATTTCTGGAACAGTGATTGTGAGATGCTTTTTGCAGATGGTTACAGTGTAATATGATAGCAGAGTAAATCAGACGATTTTTAAATGGACTTTTGTGCAGGAATTTCTGTGTGTGTTGTATTGTTTTTTTTCCTTTTCGACCTTTAGTTTAGGAGAATTTGGAATAACTTGCTGCATGAACATGTGTAACAATGAAAACAGATTTACTTGTTATAACTCAGAGGTCGTTCATGCAGAGACATTTGCTCATTTACAGCATGTTTTTAAAAAGAAGTCATTTAGAGCTTTTAACTCTCTGAGCTCCAGGTGATTTTTCCTCACTGTGGGCTCATTTTTCGCCATAATATAAAGTCCTGCAGCTCTGTGGAAACAGAACAACCACGAAGAAGGAGAGAGAACTCAGAAATGTCTTCAGTAGAATATGACACAGTTAGAATGACAGAAATTATTATTTATTTTACAACAACTTGCTCCTCTGTAAACCGTTTCTGAGCCATACTGATTTTATGTCATCGATGTAGCATGTTGCATGTTTTTAACTGTGGCGAGAAGCAGCGAGAACTATAATAGTAATAGTTATAATTAAAATAGTTATGATGCCCTTACTCATAAAAAAGAACCAGCAAAAACATAAATATGAAATCAACTTGTTTTTGTTTTTCCAAGTTTTAGTGTTTGTATTATTGAAAAAATGGTGACTCTACAGACTAGAGAAATTTGACTTTTTACATTTAAAATTTCCTCGTTGCTCTGTCTGTGTAAACACTGCCTGCAGTTCAGCTGAAAAGTCTCTGAATTGTTGTCACGTGACTGTTGGTCACAGCTGAGTCTGTCATGACTTCACAGTTGTGTCAAGAGATGCAGAATTTTTATTTAATTGCATTTTTTTTTTGGTTAAAGATCATAATTGATTTTGGAGTGATGTTTAAATCAGACCAGTAGGTTTAAGTGATTTCTGTGTAATATCCCAATTTCAGGTGTAGATTTGGTTAATTTTCCCAACTGAACTGTATGTCACAGATGATTAGTTCAAGGACTGCTGGAAAGTTGAAAATCCAGCTGCTTTTTTTTTTTTACACTTTCTGATGTAAATTCGGCCATTTTTTAAAAAAAAGATTTCATGCCTTTCATGCTGCTCAGTTTTGGGGTTCAGAGAGTTCATCTATCAGAGTGATGAAACACTCGTGCTGACAGTCATGGAGCCTTACATCAGAGCCACACAGCTCATAGACATGGTTAATATATTGTGCTCTGAGACCTCGGTGTGGCCTTTGACGCGGCTGACCATGCTATTTTAATGAACTGCCCAGGGCTCTGGCTTTTCGTTAGTTGTTTTTTTTTTTGTAGCATCCATTCAGAACTCCCTCTGTGTTTCATCTAGAACAGACTCAGATAAAAATAAGGTGTCCAAGGTTAAACCCCCTGCAAAGAAACTGACTTGGCTCAGTTAGTTAGCATTGTTGGCTGCATTCAGTTCACACTGCTGGGGTTTTGGGTATCTGCTAACACAGGAAACGAAGATGTGTCCATTGAGGCGAAGCCTAAATCAGAACGTAAGCGCTGCAGATTTCCCTGCTGACTCTGAAAGCTCAGTGCTATGACTGCTGATAAAGAGTTGGCCCAGCAAATATAACGCAATATTTTATACAGATGTTTACAATTATTACCATGTGTGCATTAGATTTTTTTTATTTTTTTGGTTTGTTATCTGTTTGAACAAACTGTACAACAAAACAGTGAAAATGATTCTATGCTTTTCCTCCAGGAGAAGTTGTGGATTGAGGGTTCCTGGTTTTGCATTAACAGCTGGAGCATTGAGTCACTGGGCAGCGGCAACCTCTGGAAAACACACGCATGAAGGTAGAGGGACACTAATCATACATTTTATAAATGGCTTTCACAGAAGTGTCCCACGGCCAGTAGAAAAGAAAAAACAATAGTGACTCTGTGGGAGCGTCTTAGCTTGTCACACAGATGGATTTAATTTCAGAATGAAAAAGAAAACAATCAAAGCAGGAAGACACTTGTGTGAGTTTGGGGTATTTATTATCTGCACTGTTACGAAACACTCTCTCATGGCCTTTTTCTAATCTTCTCTACCACAGAGCCAAGGAACAATTCCCCGAGCAACGCTGGTGGCTTCACCTCCATCTGAGTGAAGAACTTCTTCTTTATATGACATAAAAACAATTTAAGGGAAAGAGAAATAGACTTAGATGGTTCTTTATGTTGCACTGCTTTGTTTACATACGTACCGAGGCGTTCATCTCCATCGGGATCTTATTTGAGCCATGCTGCTGACATGATTCTAAGAGCTCTGTTAGTTTACTGATGAAACGTTCGGTAAAACAAGCCACTGTCAAAGTTCACCCTGAAAGAATTCTGCTTGTGGTTTGTGGAGACATTAGGAACATCTGGTTTCTCTCTCAGGAAGGATTGTTCTGAATCACACGAATTAAGTGACTGGAAGTATTTGAGTTTTCCTGTGCTTGGCTGGATTTCTGTGTTTTCGTTGTGTAACAAAGCCACCATGAAGCAGCGACCAGCAGAAGGAGAAGAGCGTCCGGCTGCATCAGGTAAAGACGCGAAGCTGTGGTTTGTGGTTCACAGCATTGAGGATGCTTGTCCTGAAGGTTGGGTGGATTCCAGGACCACTGTTATTACAACAAGCATGAATCTGATGCCATAACGGGCACCACAGTGTGTCTCATATCAAGATTCTTTGCAAATGTTCACCGCTCCCTCTGAGCAAGACGATGATAACGAGCTGACTCAGCTAAATTTGGGTTAAAAACTCTTTAGAAGTGAAATGTGGGGAAATTAAAGGATAATTGTGGTTTAAATCAGACTCATATTTTCCCATATTTTTGGTTGCAAAATTTAATAGGAACAAAAATGTTTTAGTGAGAACACTGGAACCACAAACATGAAATAACTGCAGTGCAAACATGTGACATTTGTCGACACGACTGGCTTATTAAGGTGACATTATTCTGCTATTCTTTCATGTTTACGGATACTATTACAACACTAAAACATTACATCCACCCTGTCTGCAGCAGGCCTCTCTGCTCTTGCAAAAGCAGCTCTGTTTTGGAACAAGTGCTCCATTTTCAGATTCCGTCTCCTATTTGAGTGGCAGTAATAATCCTGGTCATGTCTGCAAGGCTGCAGTGTGTTTTCATCCATCTGTAGTACAGGAAGCTACAACCTCGATGTGTCCACGTGTCCCAAAAGTAGTCCGTGAAAGCTTCACAAAGTGTGGTGCATCATTTTGTCACCACAACACAGACACACAAACTGTTGTTTAGGAGAAACGGGGTTTTAAGCCCATCTTTCAAAATTCAAAAAGGTGCTTTACAGGCTTTTCTTGGCTTTAGATTGTGACACTCGGAGTGATTGTAAAGCCTTTTCCTTAAACAGATCCAAGCTGTTTCCTGGGTCCTGTACTTATGAAGTTATGAGCTGCAGAAATATGGAAAATATTATATGAATTAGAAATGGAAAAATTTGTACTTCAAGGGCCTGTAACTCTCAAAACACTCATAGTATGAAGGTAAAACTTTGCATCACTTCATTAAGTATACTAAAGTTATTGGAAATAAAATTTTAAAAACAAGCTAATTTTGGGTTACCAGGTCCAGTATCACAGATTTTGAAACAATATTAAAATTTTGATTTGCTAAAGACCAGGGATCTTGATTAAAGATGGTGCTGCGTAAAGTTTTGTACAAAAAATGACCAAGCTGCGTTTTTTTCCCGGATCTCCAAAGCGCAGGGCGTGATACCTGCCAGCGGTGTGGCGCCGCTAACGGTCAGCAAGGTCTTTGTTCCACTGAAGGAACTATTTGCGCACCATTATGAGTGCAAGGAAGAGTCTGCGCGCTGTACTGACATATGCACATTTGTTCCTGTGCTGTAGAACAGAACACACCGTACAGGGTTCTGGCAGGACATACTGAACTGTAACGTTGGGAGGAAGCAAACAAAGGGTGATTTGGGGAGACTGACTGTGCGCGTAACATGCGCGTCAAGCACGTGGAGAGGTCAAACGCAGGGGGGCATCTAGAACATCCACGATGATTTTTCTGACAACATCCGCGTCCAGAACCGCGGTTAAAGACCACAAGAAAGTTATGGACATATTTTAAAGACATATTCGAGAAAAAAAACTGCGGCCCTCTGAGCAGGAACCGTCTTGGAACCTCAAAGCTTCAAACTGAAATATGATGCGTCAACTTTACGCATTTTTTACGCACGTTTGGCGGTGATATCTGTGGCCTGTGTGGACATCTTTTGCCCTTAATGGCAGCCAAGGAGGCCTTATTATTATCTGCAGCTGTGCAACTGAACTCTCTACAAGGATAGGAAGGAGGATGTACTTGAAATGAGGAGCGGCTTTGGTGAGTTTGATGGATTTTTCATGTGCCTTTTTACTGTCTGGGCCCTGCGCCACGAGAGCCTGGTTCTAGTGCGTGGTAGCAGCTGGATTCTGTGGCCTGTTGAGTCGTGATTATGTCATTTAATACATCCTTGCGTGCGTGAGATCACATGAGTAAACATTTACTGGTCGATTCTTGGGTAATGACACTGGTCTGAGTTGTGCCATGTCAGGTTGTGATGCCGCCTCCTTCAGACTGCATAATATCTTATCACACAACAGTCATCGTGTGTTGTGTTTGTGCAGTGTGTGTGTTGCAACCCTCATAGGTGTTGAATCAGTTCGTAAAGGCTGCTGTCACTGTGGATATGCCTGCAGGCCTGTAGTGTCAGGATAAGGTTATTGAATTCAGTTTAAATGCAGCTTTATGGAGGCCTTTTAAGGTGTAAAAACACACATCCTCTCGGTGTCTTCTCCTTCATTGTGCTGCTTTTGGGCGTTCAGATGAGAAGTGACAGAAATGTGTGTTTAAAGGATGGGAAACGGAGGTGGAGACGGGAGCTGGGTTTGGAAAATTCCAGCAAATATTGAGACGCTGCTGCTGGAGGAGCATGTGTAATGTGTAAGCATGTGTCACATCAGCGGACACCTGCAGTGGAGGTGATATAATTACTATTAATGAAACGTCAGAAGAACTTACAACAGGCTGTGCTGCTTGTTGTACCTTCACTGGGCAGATCTTCCATTTCAGTAAGTGGTTGGTGTTGGCTGTTTCTAGCTTGTTGTTGGCCTGATGCAGTGCTGTTTGTTCTCTCTACAAGCTGCTTTTTTAACATCATAAACACAACAAGCATGTGGATTATGCAATAGAAGCTAATAACTTCCAAGGCTTGTAGTATACAGGTTGACTGGTTGGTCCTCAGGTTCTCATTGGTAGCACAATCTCTGGTGTTTTCTCAGGATCAGCAGCCTTCCAGGATTAATCCATTATTTTGTGAACTACCTGGAAACACCCCTCGAAGTGATTCAACCTGATGGAGACTGTTCAGCTTGTTTAATGTTTACTCAGAGTCGGCTCCACCCTCACTGATGTCAAAGAAGTCGTCGGTGTTTCCGCATTTTGTTCAAAAAGTGGAGGGTAAACTTTGCAAACAGCAGTTTTTGTCTCACACCTCAACAGCCACCAGCTAACTTGTCTGTATTTTATTCCTCAGTAGTTCTTGTGCTGCATCACCAGTTGGTATGTTTTCAGAATTCATATGAACCTGGGCGGCTGCTCTGCTCCCAGTCTGATCTCATCATTTTGGCACAAAATAACCAGGTTCAAATGTTTTAGCCTTTCAAACCCCAAAAGTCCCCATTT
The DNA here is from genome assembly GCA_024666655.1 of Dascyllus trimaculatus. Classification (NCBI taxonomy): domain Eukaryota; kingdom Metazoa; phylum Chordata; class Actinopteri; family Pomacentridae; genus Dascyllus; species Dascyllus trimaculatus. The sequence continues at coordinate 28,659,429 of CM045447.1, read as the reverse complement.
ATCAGCCAGAAGCTGTGAGAGCAGAATGAATCATTAGATTTTCAGCTTTCCGATGCTCCTTGAACTACTCAAACTGTGGCTCGGTCGGGAAAATGAACCAAATCTAAGCCTAAAATCGTGGTATTTCATCAAAATCACTTTATTCTACATGTCTCATTTCAAAACTTGCACAGAGTTTGTTTCCACAGAGGTGCAGGACACGGTTAATATGCTCCAAATACTCACTTTTTATGTTGTTTTTAAATTCGTTCAGGGTAATAAGGTTGCAGGTTGAGTGAACTCAGCGCTGTGTGGAACATTTAGTTCATCTACAGATAAGAAGGATACTTTTTTTTTTCTCTGCGACCAATCGATAGGTTGAAGAACAGCTGCAATTTAAGTTGAAGATCTTCTTTGGTTGATTAGAGCCTATACAATATTGTATCTGACACACAATTATAAGTGGCAGAATGAAACCGTTGCCTTGTCTGCAGCTGTCAGTTTATCTGAATCAAGGCTAAAGGCTTTTCTGTTTGCTTCTGCCTTTAATCAAATCAAAATATCTCTAACTGCACTTTATCTTTTTATTTCCTGTTTCATCTTTTTCTTTCTCTTTACTTAGCTTTTGAAAATCATGTTGATTTTTCCTTTTAGTTGCAAGTTCTGCACTGTGGCAGTTATTAGGGCCTTTATCTGCAAAAGTGGACATTTGTATTCAAGGAGGAATATAATGTGGTTCCGCGATGGCGAGTTCTGGCTGTCGGCTTGTAGTTTATGATCTTCAATTAGTGGTTTTGAGATAGTGTGCCTCCACAGTCACCTGCAAAAGCTGCAGGATTTAACCCTAAAATCAGAGCCCAGGAGTTCGACCGGCCAATCGGGACACTGGTGCATGAAATATAACACAAAATGCTTTATTGATAAGTAGAATAAAAATGCAGTAAAACAGAACAAACAATACCCCAACATCGTGTTATACATGAAGCACTCAAAGCACAAGGATTGAGGAGTGGAGGAAACACGAACAAATATGGTGTGCAACAAGGAAACGCCAGATAAACTCAATAAAAATATAAAATACATTTAAAGGTTAAATCTCTAAATAAAAGACGGATGGATGGGGGACAAAACAGAAGTCAAAATGTATAAAAAATAAAACAAAGTTGGGCCGCCGTATAGCTCGCTGAGTTAAGGCGTTGCCATGTGGGTGCAGGTCACAGCCCTTTGCTGTATGTCTCTCTCTCTTCTATGTCCCCTTTCACCCTGTCTCTCCTCCTATCAAAAAAAATGGAAAAATACTCCCCCCCCCCCAAAAAAAAAGAAAACATTAAAAAAAAACTTAGCTCTAAATTCATTAATAACTAAATGAATTAAATCAAAAGCCTGACTAAAAAGGGAGCTCTTGAGTTTGCCTTTTAAAAACATCAACACTCTTTGCTGCCCTCATTTCTTCTGGAAAGCAGTTCAGAGATGTGGACCGTGATAACAAAACTCACTGTGGGCTTTGTTTCTAATTTTTGGCTTAATTAAAAAAAAGGGTTCTTGAGATAAAAGCAAATCTGGTAAGTATGTTAGACAAAGACTATTAAGAGCTTTATAAACCAATGAAAGAGGTGGACAGCCAGTGCAGGGAAACCCGTGTAATGTTTTCTCTCCTTCTGGTCACAGTGACTTTGTTGATTTGACAACAACTTTTTTTTCCTGCCGTGTTTTAGTGGCTCGTTCCCACTTCAGTCCATCACTGTGTGGCTCTTTACTCCCTGAATCCCTGCACTGGGTTGCAGGACGACCTTCCGCACTGATTCATGATCTGGTGCAGGATTTGTAAAGAAATCGACATCGGTGTTGAGCAACAGCATGAAAAAGACGATCTACTTTATTTTCCATGACATGTGTTGGAGAAAGACGCTGTGAGAGATGTTCCAGTGCAAAACACAAACTGAGGAATGTGCTGGAAGCGAGAGAAGAAGCTGCGTCATGTCATCTGTCTTTGGTTTAATTCAACTAGGCCGATGTTTGAGGGGAAAACGGGCATTTTTCCTAAACTTGGTTGTGACGCTTCAAGTGAGTTTTGCTGCAACAAATTAGATGAGATGGGATAAACTTTATTGATCCCTCGCCGGGGAAATTCACATTACTGCAGCTGGATACAGATGAGGCAGAAAGAAGCACAAGAATTACAAAAGTACAACAGGACTAAAAAATAAAGATATAATAACAGTAAAGGTCTCACAGACAATACACCAGGCATGATGAACCTGCATATGGACATGTGTATTATGACGTAGTGAACTTTACATATGCAAAAGCCCAGTTGAATAAATAGCTGCACATTTATATAATTAGCCTTTTAAATGCCAAAACCTGTCTGTAGGGTTTTAAAGGTATGTTGTCTTTAAAAAAAAGCATGACATCGTTTATCAGCTAGAAACTGTAAAAACAGAGAAACGTCTGATTTTCAGTTTTTTGGCAGTCCTTGAACTAACCATACGTCTCGTTTAAAAAAAGTGCCAAAAAATAAATCGTGTGCTTTAACCAGCTTCTGTAAAAGTGAAAATAAAAACTCTGTGCTCCTTGGTGCTAGCATGAAACAGTTTTTTATGCTGGAACCTATCCCAGCTGACTTGGGAGAAGGCAGGGGACACCCCGGACAGGTTGCCAGCCTATCATAGAGCTACACATAGAGACAAACAACCAAACACGCTCATATTCACACCTACGGACAATTTAGAATAATCAATTAACCTCAGCATGTTTTCGGACTGTGGGAGGAAGCTGGAGTACCCAGTGAAAACCCACGCTGCACAGGGAGAACATGCAAACTGCACACAGAAAGATCCGAGGCGTCCTAACCGGGACTCGAACCGGGGATCTTCTAGCTTTGAAGCAATGCTGCTAACCACCGAGCCACTGTGCAGCCCCGTGTTGATATTATTTTTTGTAAAATAAATAGTCAAAGAAATTTTGTTTTGTTTTTAACTTTATGATTTCTGCCATTCTAACTGTCACACTGCACAAGTCATTTTTCTGAGTCCTCTCTCTCTTTCTTCATGGCTGTTCTGTTTCCACAGAGGTGCAGGGCTTTATATTGCAGTGAAAAATGAGCCCACAGTGAAGAAAAATGTGACTGGAATGGAAAAAACACCCAAAAACTACTGGGTTAATATAATTTAAAGATATTTGCAACTACTTCTGGATGACCAGCTGCTTTTCCTTTGCAGATTTAAGTCATATTGCTCGTAGAATTGTGCATTTTGCTGTGTATATTATGGGACTGAGTGATAGTTTGTTTAGTTTTAAACCACCCTGCAGGAAGTTGACCGAAAAATGAGGTAAAATAGCATGTAGTAGCGCCTTGTGACCAGCTGGGGGCACTGCACAGCCACTGCAGCTTGGAGTTATGTTTTAACAATATACATATTTCAATATGAACATTCAATTTATATGGTTCTAAAGTCATTTTATTTTTAGGTAAACAAAGTAAGAAGGTCTGTTTTTCTTTTTCTCAGTTATCCGTCCATCTTTTTCTTCTTTACCACCTTCCTTCGTCTCTGTTTCTTTCTTCCCTCAGGTAGAAAACTACATCTTCTTTCCACTCAGGAGCTTTGAGCAGTAAAACAGGCAGGTGTGTGTGTTATAGATGCTTCAGTTAGTCTGCGTGACCTTTCACTGCACTGCTAGTTTGTCGCAAACAAGGCGACAGCGGTTCCCTTTATTTGTCTATTTGCAACAGACTTGCACTTCTGTCTTTCCAGCCAGCCCCTTGCTGTTAACAAATGGTTTGTTTGGAGATATTTGGAGCATTTAAGGTCGCTGGCTGACAGTTAAATGGTTCCACCTGTGCAGAAATACAGCTGTACATCAGAGTTTTCTCTTCAGGTAGTTAGCTGATTCATTCTGATTGATGCTGAGCGAGGGTTTCCAGATTTCTTCAGACTGATGTGGTGACCTGAATTTGGCCAAAACAAAGACCTGGGTCGGTGTGAGATCCCAGTAGCAGGCTGTCATGTTTGAACAGTCTCTGGACTTCATTGATAATATACATGAGCAGAATTATATCTTCTTTCCTGTGCAGTTTGGGTCATTTTGTGGCCAAACTATTTTGCCTGCCAGGAGGCTGAGCTTGTGTTTCCCTCTTAAATTGAACATCTACGCTGGCCGGACCTTATAACGCCTTTAACTTATCTCTTAAGTGATGTTTTTAAAGGAGATTTTAACCTTTTGCACTCCAAGGAATGTTTTCTGAAAACAAAACCCCAAAATGACACCATTTATTAGAGCCACAAACTGTAAAAACACAAAGAATTGTTGGATTTTCAGCTTTTAAGAGTTCTTGCATTATTCGTTCTTGGCGTGTCGTTTCATCTAAAGAAATCAACCACATTTAAGGTTAAAATTATAGTATTTTTTGTCTAATTTTTTAAAAAAATGCCTAAAACAAACTTTTTACTCCAGATTCAAATCCATGAGTGACCAGCAGTCAGTTTCTCGGCTCAACTGCAGGCAGTGTTTCCACAGAACAGAGAGGAAATGACTATGGAAGCAAATTCAATTTTTTTAAAAAAAATTGGGGAAAATGTTGTTGTTTAGGCCACAAATTTTTTCAACTACTGGAAAATAATCAAAGAAATTTAAATTTGTTGTTTTTGTTAGGTTATTGTAACTTTTTTTAATGCTGCACAGTTTTGCATCATTAATCGTCGTTGTTGCTGCTCTTTTTATAGAAGTGCAGGACTTTTATTTTGCAGTGAAAAAGGAACCCACAGTGAAGAAAAATGTGATGCTCAGAGGCTGCTTAAAGTTTAGAAAGGTTAATTTATACCATTTATGAATTATATTAACTTAAAACCCAACAGGCATAAATGTTTTTACGTTTGACTTCGTTAAGGAGTCTTTAAGAAGATAAATGAGTTTTGCCTCAATACATGACAAAGTCCAGCATAGCAAGAAATACTTATACTGTATAAGGGGTTATCAAGATAACATTCAAGTTGCTGTATGTCTATGTTAAGATTCAGTTACATATTTTAGAATAATGTGTTTTATATTCTATTTATACATTATCTATACATCGCTTAATCCTCTGTGGGGGGGGGGCATCCTAACTGGGATGCGAACCAGGGATCTTCTAGCTTTGAGGCGACGCTGCTAACCACCGAGCCACTGTGCAGCCCTGTGTTTTATATCATTAAATTGTAATAATTTATTGAATAATGTGTTTGTAATTTTAATATTGCAGCTGTTCTAGGTGATTTAACTACTTTATATCTGCTTGGTAGCCTGTGATTTCCCCCTCTGGGATCAACAGATCTTAAGCTATCATATCGCATCATAATCTATTTTTAAATTAAAATGATTAATTATGAAAATAAATCTGCAAAGTGGCTAAAGTTATGTGGCAAATAAAGAGGAGAAAAAAGCACAATATTCCCCTCTAAATTTAAAATGGAGTAACTCGTGTAAAGTAAGCAACTCAAAACTGTCATTAAGTTTCATTCAGGTTTTCAGGAGATGTTCAGACGTGTCTGGTGAATGGAAGGAATGCAGCAAATGATGGTAAGCAAGACTCGGTTTTTTCCTTAAGACCTTTCAGATTCAGGATTTGTTCAAAAATCGCAAATAAAGTGGCTTTTCAAAAAAAGGATAGGAAATGGGAAAAATGTGTCTCTAATACATGGGATCTATCTGATTAGTTTTATTGTGAGAATGCTATCTGAAGGACATTACCGATGCTTAGAAAGCTTTCATATGTTAGTAGAAATGGAAGTTATGTCCAAATAAAGTTGACTCTGGTAAAAAAGTGATTAATTTCCAAGCAACCAGATGGACATCTTGAATCATGGGTAGGCTGATGACATTTATGATAATAAGAGATGGAAGTATCATCTACTTGTGTGCCAATTTCTAACTCACGAGAGATTTATTTTTAAATTTTCTATTGCGTAAAAAAATATGAAAATGTTGGTATTTCAGCTAAAAAAAAAAGGGTAGATGTTTGTTTCAGATGCCAAAGATCATTCCTACAAAGTTTCTACAGATTCTGAGATACTTTTCCTGAGTTGACACCGAATGACCCTTGTGTGTTTGCTCATTAAACAACTGTTTATAAAGCAACAAAGCATTTTTGTCAAACTATATTTCTAAAATTAAGTATTTTCATCAAATTATGAGGTAATTTGCGAACTAGAATAATCAGAAATAATATCTGTGGCTGGTGTTTACGTCTCACTGGTTAGTTTTTGAGTTAACGGCACCTTAAACTTAATCACCAAGTAATGTGCCTTCCTAACTAACTAACTAACTAACTAACTAACTAACAACTTAAGCAGGTCTGACGGTGGTCTGCCATCAGATCAGGTGACCTGCTGCAATTAGCTCAGTCCTACTTTCGTTTCCGTTTGCAGACAGCACCTGAACCTGAACCTGTCTATTCTTAATCACAGCAGCATCTATTTCCAGCCGTGGCCTTAATCTCAGGGTTTAAGTTGGACTGTGTTGACAAAGAAATGTGCCTCAAATAGCACATTAGCATGCAAGCTTAGTGCTCTGCTCTCTGTATTTGGCTGAGCGTCCCCGAGGTCGACTCTCAGCGGAGCTAAGACTGTCTGAGGTAACCGCCCTGGTGCTGCGACGCTCCAGACATAAAGACCAGTGTTAATGCAAATTTCTGCCATTTATTTCCATTAAAATCTGATTTTTAATGAGTATGAATTGCCGTATTAACATATTACCGCTCCTGCGTTGGTGTCTGAGCTGCTGTTTTACATTTAACAGTTAGGATTCTGTAAGTCCTGTGGCTCCAGGTGCTTCAGTCAGGCTGTGGAATGTAAATCTGGCTGTTGTCCAGCGAACAGAACTTTGTCAGTGTGTTGAAACTCAGACTTCCACTGAAAATCACAAGACAGCTGACTTGTCTTTTTTCCAGAAACTGTGGCGTTAAAACCAGGACAGGATCTCTATTCCTAGACAGCGTTCCATCACAGAAAAAAATGAGTCATGTTCCTGAAATTCGGATAATGGCTGCGGTTCATTCCTGTAACTGTGACTGTACGCTGGCCGAATATGGAGATGGGATACTGTGGATGTTCTTTTATACAGATGGTTGACAAACTGTTTTAGTTTTAGCTCTGTTAGTTTTACCAAATAATGTAATTTTAATACATAACACTGGAAAAAGAACAACATCTTCGATATAAAAATGGGAAAAAATGAAATTAAAACGAAAAAAATGAACTACTAGACTTTACCACTTGGTAATATTTAGGATTTTTATTAAACAGTGTTGGTGCTTACTTTCTTTTATTGTTGTTTACACTTAGTTGCCTCATACAACCCCTGGCAAAAATTATGGAATCACCAGTCTCGGAGGATGTTCATTCAGTTGTTTAATTTTGTAGAAAAAAAGCAGATCACAGACATGACACAAAACTAAAATCATTTCAAGTGGCAACTTTCTGGCTTTAAGAAACACTAAAAGAAATCAAGAAAAAAAGATGTGGTAGTCAGCAACAGTTACTTTTTCAGACCAAGCAGAAGGAAAAAATTATGGAATCACTCAATTCTGAGGAAAAAATTATGGAATCATGAAAAAAAACAACAACAAAAGAACACTTCAACACACCACTAGTACTTTGTTGCACCACCTCTGGCTTTCATAACAGCTCGCAGTCTCAGAGGCATGGACTTAATGGGTGATAAACAGTACTCTTCATCAATCTTGCTCCAACTTTCTCTGATTGCTTTTGCTAGATCAGCTTTGCAGGTTGGAGCCTTGTCATGGACCATTTTCTTCAACTTCCACCAGAGATTTTCAGTTGGATTGAGATCTGGACTATTTGCTGTGACATTGACCTTATGTGTCTTTCTTCAAGGAATGTTTTCACAGTTTTTGCTCTATGACCAGATGCATTATCATCTTAAAAATTATTTCATCATCCCCAAACGCCTTTTCAATTGATGGGATAAGAAAAGTGTCCAAAATGTCAACGTAAACTTGTGCTTTTATTGAAGATGTCATGACAGCCATCTCCCCAGTGCCTTTACCTGACATGCAGCCCCATATCATCAATGACTGTGGAAATCTGCATGTTTTCTTCAGGTAGTCATCTTCATAAATCTCATTGGAACGGCACCAAACAAAAGTTCCGGCATCATCACCTTGCCCAATGCAGATTCGCGATTCATCACTGAATATGACTTTCATCCAGTCGTCCACAGTCCACGATTGCTTTTCCTTATCCCATTGTAACCTTGTTTTTTTCTGTTTGGGTGTTAATGATGGCTTTCGTTGAGCTTTCCTGTATGTAAATCTCATTTTCTTTAGGCGGTTTGTTAGAATTTTGTCACAGACGTTGACTCTAGTTTCCTCCCATTTGTTCCTCATTTGTTTTGCTGTGTATTTTCTGTTTTCAAGACATATTGCTTTGAGTTTTCTGTCTTGACGCTTTGATGTCTTCCTTGGTTTACCAGCATACTTGCCTTTACCAACCTTCCCATGTTGTTTGTACTTGGTCCAGATTTTAGACACAGCTGACTGTGAACAACCAACATCTTTTGCAACATTGCGTGATGGTTTACCTTCTTTAAGAAGTTTGATTATCTTCTCCTTTGTTTCAATTGACATCTCTTGTGTTGGAGCCATGATTCATGTCAGTCCACTTGGTGCAACAGCTCTCCAAGGTGTGATCATTCCTGTTTAACTGCTGACTAACAAGCAGATCTGATCTGATGCTGGTGTTAGTTTTGGGAATGGAAATTTACAGGGTGATTCCATAATTTTTTCCTCAGAATTGAGTGATTCCATAATTTTTTCCCTCTGCTTGGTCTAAAAATGAAACTGTTACTGACTACCACATCTTTTTTTCTTGATTTCTTTTAGTGTTTCTTAAAGCCAGAAAGTTGCCACTTGAAATGACTTTAGTTTTGTGTCATGTCTGTGATCTGCTTTTTTTCTACAAAATTAAACAACTGAATGAACATCCTCCGAGACTGGTGATTCCATAATTTTTGCCAGGGGTTGTATATTTGGACTTAAATGAATAAAATGACAATTTTTGCTCCATCAATCTACCCTCAGTAACTCATAAAGTAAATATGGAAAAAGATCAAAAGCTGAAACCTGTCATTTACAAACTATTCATACATTTAATTCAGATGTTTTTACACTAGATTAATAGATCTTTGCATTAAAAAAATAATAAAATTCCTATATGGCTAAGAGGTTTTAGCTCATTACAGTAATGCTCTGTCATAATTTAATTTAATTGTTCTTTTATTTGCTTTATTATAATACATGTAGTTCTATTTAATTTAAATTTATTTTAAATTAATCTTTAAATTTAAATTCGTTAAATTAGTTTTAATTTAATATAATGTAATGTAATTTAATTTACTTAATGACCTTGTTATTTAAACAGGAAGTCCATGTTGATTCTCACCAAGGTGAAAGATGTTCAGTCACAAAAAAAGAGAAGTCCAGTTGCTTTTTACCGAAGCTCTGTACAAGAATCATTCAAACAGGAACATCCTCTGTTTGCAAGCTGAATAACACGATATCCTGGCCTCACTGATCATAAACATTTTTCACATTAATCATATTCAGTACGTTTCAGACCCACTGCATTTTGTTTCCCCATTCCATCAATTTTGTTTTATTTGTATTCACTGATTGTTATTTGGTCTGTTAAAAGACTTATTCATGTAATTGATCACTTGAGGTGGGTCTTGTGAAGGTGAAGCAGTTAGTCAGCGATGAATAATGAGTTTCACTAGAACAGCAGAATTCTTATCTGCGGGATGCATCGGCGAACATATTTACTGTAACAGCTGCTCTTCTCTGCCAACATCCCACAGATTATTAACTGTTCCGCTATGCTCTGCTCCCGTCACACATTCTACATCATCAGAGAACCAGTGGCCGAGCTTCAGACAAACGACAAACGGAAGTGAAAACCAGCAAAGTGACTCAGTGGTTCAGTGTGCAGAACCCAACATCCTTCCAAAACGTATCTAATTTTTCACTCCAAACTCTAAAAACGCTCATAAGTGACTGCGAGGGTCAAAGCTAGAGAGGTTAATGATTAATTGTCCATTGATAAATCATTTTATTAAATAAAAATGTATTAACTGATAATGTAGAGGTCAGAAAATTGCTATAGTACCTGGTTATTCCACCAGTTGTTCATCTCCATAATTAATATTACTGTGTAGTGTTAAGTGTTACGTTGCATTTTATGTCATGTATCGTAGGATTTTAATTCTTATTGTTTCAATTACTCAAGTAAATTCACACGTTAAATAACACTGTAGGGTCTTAACCCAAATATTTAAGCTTGCTAGGTTAATTCTGTCTTAAATTTGCCTGTTAGAAAGCACTTTGGCACTACTGCTGCTGTTTGAATAAAGCAATTTGACTAACATTAAACATCGCTGTCAGTAAAAAATGGTTTTATCTGCATATGGGAAAAGTGTTTCATCTATATTAACAGTTAATTGTTAACATGGCCAACTCTCTGGTACATTTTTCAACAAGGTGTTTTTACAGCTAGTTTATAACAATTAAAGCTAACTAGTCTGGAAAGTAAAAAACCCTAAACCTGCTTTCTGTGTAACAGCCAGCAGGGCGGCGACTCCTCTGGCTGCCAATAATATTAATGTAGATGATAAAATGAGCCGCCTTCTCACTTAATTTGTTACCTCAGTGAACGTTTTTCTCACGAATTTATGGTTTCACTTGCTATTTTCAAGTCTCCTTCAATATATTATGATGTTAATTTAGATTAGATTTGACTTTGTTGTCAGTTCACAGAGAACAAGACAACAAAAGGCAGTTTAGCATTTGCACAGTGTATTATATACAATCAGTTATAGACAGTAGTATAAACACAATAAGTATGTGAATATATAGCTGTGAATGTGAAATGAAAAGGACAGTCAATGAGCAATATAAACAGTAAAATCTGTGTCAGTGAGACATATGCAGTATTTACACAGGATGAACAACAGGAACAATGGATATGGTATGAGATGAAGGATATATGCAGTCTATGCACGGATTTATTCAGTAAATTATGGTCCCATTTAGAGGAAAATAGACGGTAAAGCAGCTTATGCTGTAGCTTGAGGCTGTATTGTGAGTGACAAGTCGCTGTTGTGTGTCGTGTCCTTCAGTTCTTCGCAGGTCTGGGCCATTAGTAATAGCAACAGAGTCATTCCATGCCAACTCACTTAATAATAATAACAATAATTTAATTATAAAGTTTGATTGAAGGGTTTTAGAAACGGTTTAAAATGGATGTAACTGTTTTGGGCTATTTGTCAATAGTTTTAATGGTAACGCGACGATGAAAAACGCACACATTAATACATTTACACTAATAAAAAAACCTACAAGGATAAAAGAATTATCTGTGTGAAGATGCTGCACAATGCTGAGTTTTGGCCTTGAATTTTGCTGAACAGGATCAACTGAATATATATAATAAATAAAAAACAAACAAACATGCAGAACGGATCAGATGAGCACTGTGTGGGTTTGTTTAACTGAACCTTGTGTTCTGAGCCTTCGTGGCAGTTTGCATCTGATGCATTTGAGAGAGAAAAAAACAAGCTATTTTCTTTTTACATATCAGGTCGTTGCATGCCAACCCACCTAGGGCCTAGGTCATGGATTTTCTAGAATAAAATCATGCAGTGCTATTTAAGGTGTGAATTCACTTGAGTAATTTAAACAATAAGAACTAAAACCGTACGCTACATGATGTAAAATACATACAACTTTACCAGACTATTCTAAATATTAAGGCTAACACCATACAGTAATATTAATCATGGAGATGAACAACTGGTGGAATAAACAGGTACTACAACAAAACTACAGTGTATTTTCTGACATTCACCTTATCGATGAACAATTAATCATTAACCCCTCTACCTTTGACCTTCACAGTCACCTATGAGCAATTTCAGTGTGGAGTAAAAACATTAAATGAATCACACTGAACCACTGATTCACTTTGCTGTTTTTTACTTTCGTTTGTCTGAAGCTCAACCACTGATTCTCTGGTGATGTTCTTTAGATGGTAAATGGTAAATGGTCTGCACTTACATAGCGCCTTTCTACCTTAGTGGTACTCAAAGTGCTTTACAGTGTGTTTCGCATTCACCCATTCACAAACCAGTGGCGGCAGACTTCCATGCAAGGTGCCTGCCTGCCATTGGGAGCAACTTCGAGTTCAGTGTCTTGCCCAAGGGCTTGAACCGCCAACCTTGCAATCAGTGGATCACTAAATGGTAAAATGGTAAATGGTCTGCACTTATATAGTGCTTTATTCTACCTTAGTGGGATCCAAAGTGCTTTACAATGTGTTTCGCATTCACCCATTCACACACCAATGGCGACAGAGCTGCCATGCAAGGTGCTAGTCTGCCATTGGGAGCAACTTCGGTTCAGTGTCTTGCCCAAGGACACTTCAGCATGCGGAGGGGCCGGGGATCGAACCGTCAACTTTGCAATCTGTGGACACCCCACTCTACCACCTGAGCCACAGCCACCCTAATGTGTTTAAACTGGTGACGGTTCTCATCTCACTGCTGCTCCAAGAGGTGGGATGTTGGCAGGGATCAGCAGCTGTTACAGTAAATATGTTCGTCGATGCTTTCCACAGATAATTCTGCTGTTCCAGCGAAAGCCATTATTCATCACTGACTAACGACTCCACCAGTAATTGGTGACTGCATTAACACACTTTATCAGAATAAATATTTTAGTTCTCGGTTGGCCAAGACTAAGATGGAAATGGCCAAAAGCCAAACTGGAGCCTTGAAAATTTTGCTTCACAAACCAAAAGCTGACGTCAGTTGTGCTTTTCTGCTTTTATTAATTCTTTACCTCTGTTGTTTTTTTAAAATCACGTTGAGCTTCCTGGCTTTTTGGTAACGCGCATTAATTCACAAAGTGGATTTTTTTAGTAGCTTTTAAATACTTGTGCAATTACCCGGAGAGATTTTGCTTCAGCGTTGCCACTTGCAACAACAATAAAATCCCTTAAATATCTTTCCTGGAAATCTATCTTCCAAAAGAAAGCCATTCTCACGCATCCCCTGTAAGCTGATCAGGAGCAATATTACTTAATTGATGAGCAGTCTGTGTGAACGTGAAAAACAAGTGGTTTAATCCTTATTTAATGCCGCTCATCTCGTCTCCTGGAGCAAACGTACACCCCCTCTGCCCTGAATATTAAGTGACCTGCGGTGATGAAAGAGGCCTAATTCCACGTGTCACGGAGCAGCGGATTCTGTTTGAGGCAGAATAGTTTGTCTCAATAACAGGAAATTCACAGACCGACACACTTAACCACAGCTTAGGCCGATCAATAGCTGTAAACTGTGCAGCCGGCAGCATTGTGGAGGTGAGATAATGGCATCTCCCCATCAATAACCCACTCGCTGATCACCTCGCCGACCCCCGACTACCTCGTTCCCTCTCGGTGAATGGTACAGTACGTCCAAACACACTTCCACTTTCTCCCTGCACTCTCCCGGCTATAATTGGCTCTCTTGGCCGAGCTGGATAATGCATTATAAAAGCTCCTGTGGCCCGGCTTATCCTCTGACAAGCGCTTACAGAATCACACCTCCATGTCATCGCAACATGTTCGGTACATGCTGAGAGCCTTAGAAAGAGCTCAGCAGACGCCCACGGACCGCTGGCATCCTGCATGAAAACGGAGGAGAAGGAGAAGAAGAAGAAGAAGGAGAAGGAAGTGCTCCAGAGAGGAGGAAGAAAGTTCACCAGGAAGAATCACAGGTGAGTCTTGGTGACAGTGAGGTGATGTTTCTGTGTTGTTGATGGTAAATTGTTGGTGGCTTTTTGCATCCAGGCTCACATTTTAACTGCATTCAACTCATGACATGTAAATAAATAAATCTGAAACATTGACAAATCAAAAACAAAACAAAGCAAGCTTATGCAACTGACTGGAAAGGTGTAGGCTGAAGCTCATTACACCTACAGTTTGTACATTTTGTTGCAGGTCATGTTGGATTTACACAGAGTCTGTATATTTACCTCCTTAAGTCCCAAACAAAAATGCCCATACACACTCGTCTATAGAGCTTAGTTTTCTAATTCTTGACCTGCTAAACAACAAGGTTTCTGGGTTGCATTTTTCCTCACTGTAGGTTAGTTTTTCACTGCGATATAAAATCCTGCACCTTTGTGGAAACAAAACAGCAATGAAGAAGGAGAGAGAACTCAGAAATGTGTTCATGTGGCACAGTTCGGACAGGAATAATTGAAAAAACAAAGAGAGAAATTTAAAAATGTTGAATTCCTTTGATAGTTTCTGTCACAAAAATGGGAAAAAGATGGAATCAACATGTGCAACATTCTTCCAAAGATGCTACAGACACTTGGAAAAAAAATAGCTCCATATACTATCTATTACTATTTACATCTTTAATTTATTCTGATGACTATACACTGCCTGCAGTTCAACCAAAAAGGCTCTCAATTTTTGCCACTCAACTGTTGGTCATAGCTGAGTCGCTAAAGTTTTCTCGGTTGTGCTGAGGAGAGCAGAATTTAATTTTTTTTTACAGAATCTGGTCAGAGCAAATGATTGATTTTTGGCAATTTATTGAATGACACACATAGAATAAAGTCTTTTTAATGAAATGTCACAATTTGAAGCTTTGATTTTGTTGCGTTTCCTGCAGAACGTTGAAAATCTGACGCTTCTTTCTGTTTTTATGGTTCATAGTTCTGATTAAAGATGCCTTTCAAACCCGTTGCTGTGTCTTCAAGACTCGGAGGTTAAGTCGTCTTAATCGTTGCTTTACTTGTTTTCATTCCTTTCTTAGAAGTGTTCTGTTTACTGATATGCATGTTTGCTTTTTTGTAAACATGCAAATTCCTGTCAGTTCAGACTCACTCTGAAACTGAAAGCTGCACCACAGTCTGGAAGCGTGTCATTTTTTTCACCGTTGCACATCATTTATGCAGTTTTAAAATGCACTGAATCTCTTCACTCATGATGCAGTAGTGTTTTTAAAGAGCTTTCTGCTGTGGTATAAACGTCGGATTGCTTTGTGTCCTCCTCACACCAGACAATGTGCGACGCCATTAAACAGCAGAACAATGGCCCCGTTGGACTTCTTCTCCACCATGGTTGTGTAATGTCCAAACATTTATCAGGCTGTTTCTGGGAAATTTTGGTTACATAATCTGGCAACAGCTCCAGAGAGAAAAAGTGATTTTAATTAGAGTTTATAACAGAAAATCCTGCTCCTATAAACAGAGCTTGCAGCAAATGCAACAGAAACGAATAGAGTGTTTTGTCGTGGATTGAAGGTGGAGGGTTACTGAGGGGTTTCCAAAGATATGAAGTAAGTTATATGATCTGTCAGGATTTATTGCTACGATTGTTGATTTGTAAACATTGTTATTTATTGATTGGGCATCAGATCTTACCTGTTGCTGCCTGTAACAGTTACGTGTCTCCTGTAAAAGTAGGCAAATCTGAAGATGGATAAATATGTTGAATTGCATTGATTTGTAGCTCATCTTATCAGTTTTAAATTATTTTAAACTATTTTTTTGTCTTCTATGCCTGCACTAGTTTACATGCAAGCTTCTTCTGTAATGAGCTTCTGCTGCTTTTAAAAAAAAACAATTTCATTCCCACTTGCAGCCCAAACAAATAACTCCTGGAAAGATATTCACAGCCATTAAGTACAGTTTTAACGTCCCTGATATGTAAATTATATATATTTATATATCATTTTCATTTAGGAATTACATTTTAACTGTACGCTTTATATCTTTCCTTACTTCCAAGTAGTTTTCTCAGCCAAAGAAATTCTGAATATCCGTCACCTGGCTGTAAGTTACAGCTGAGTTCATCATTGTTTCCCTGTTGTGCTGAGAAATTTCGTTTGGCAAATTTTTAAAGGCGATTTGTAGAATAAAGTGATTTTGATGGAATGTCGTGATTTTAAGCTTAGAGTTGGCAAATTTTCGCACGTGGAAGGGCACATCACATGCAAATAGTTCAGGGACTGTTAGAAAGTTGAAATTTGAGTATTTCAGTTGGTAAATGGTGCAATATAGAGGATTTAAAAATCTATATAAGATGTCATTCAAACCCACTAAACAGTTCGGAAGTTAAGACATACTGGATCAGTAAAATAAATGGCTCAAAAACAGCATACAGAGGAGCAAGTTGTTGGAAGACACATTCAGCATGGTGAAACATCTTTCTGCAGCTGATGTGCAGAGTTTGCAGAGGTTGTAAAAATGTATATGATCTATAGCATGTAGAGCTGCCATTTTTACCGGCACTGACAACAACTCTTGACACTTGGAAAATGTAGTATATGTTCCATTCCATTTTTCTGTTTTTGTTGTTGAATAGTTAAATATCTGTGTCATGGGGAGCCTGAACTGGGTCATTCTGCACAGAAGACATTTCTGAGTTCTCCCTCCTCCTTCATGGTTGTTCTGTTTCCATAGAGGTGCAGCACTTTATGTTGCAGTAAAAAATTAGCCCACAGTGAAGAAAAACGTGAGTGCTTGTAGTTCAGAGGTTTAAAGGAACAATCTTGAATAAAGTCAGTTAAATATTCAAACTGCTTGTCAATATGTAAGATGAAAGTTGCATTGCAGACTGTTTAAATTTGACTAAATATGCAGGTTTTCCCTTTGCTTTTCAGGCGATGGAATTAAATCAGCTGTGTTCCTTTGCAGGATGAAGCCCAGATGCCTCCTCTCCAGTGTGGCCAGACTTCCGACAATCAGTGAGATGCAGGAGAGCGACGTGGAGGACGGCGAGCCCGACTGCTCCTCCCAAACCATGGAGGAGTACGTGGACTCCATCAAGGAGCTCTCCCAGCCGGCCCTCTACCCGCTGCACGGGCCCCTAAGGGGCCACCGCCGCTGGATGCTGCGTTCGTGCATCGCCGTCACGCCTGTGCTTTTAAATTCCTCGCGGACCTCCGTTGACCTATCGGATGTGTCGCTGACATTAACGGACCAGTCGAACTGTGATGCACCATCACGGTTTAGACAGAACCTGCTGGACATGCTGGTGGCTCAGTCTCCGTTTGCAGGCCTGGTGTGAGCCTCGGCGGGGATCTGCTTCCTGGTCGTCCCTGCAGCTCAGCGCTTCATGGAAGACACTGAGCTCCACACAAGTGATGCGATTCCCTTTGAAGTGCTCAATAAAGGCAACACATGAAACAAAAGATGAAAAGAGAAAAATATCGAGGACAGAACGAACAAATGAGCCGAGACTGCCTGAGGTGTGAGCAAGCTAAGTGGCTGCAAAGGGCCCCTCGGCCACCATGGGGCCCTTGAACAAACCAAAATTGGATCTCCCAGGGATTAAAGTTCTGATTTAAATATTTAAAGTTGCAGTCTCTACACTTCGGACTATTTAAATGCTTAAATAAAATGAATAAAAACTAAATAGTTGGGCCCCTAACCTGCCAGAGGCCCTCTGAAACTAACTCAAATGCAAACTTTCCCTAAATTGCCATAATTTAAATATTTAAAGATACAGTCTCTGATTTTTGCTGTCAGACTTGTTTGAGGGCTCCAAACTAAAGACGATTCAAATGCCTAAATAAAACAAAAACCAAGTGGTTACCCAGGGGCCTCAGCCTCCAGGGGCCCACTGACATGAACTGAAAATGTGAAATCCCTTTAAGTTCTGGGACTGTCACATAAATATCCACACAGCCAAAGACTTTCTGTTTCATTCTGACATAAACTCCCAGATTGTTGACATTAAACTCTTCTTAGGGTCTCAAACTAAGAATCTGATTTAAAATGCCCAAATAAAAACAAGCGACAACTAATTAGTTACAGGGGCCTCAGCTGCCGGGGACCCAATGAAATGAAGTGAAAATGTGAAATCTTTTTTGGATTCTAATTTAAACAAGACTTTTACTTTCAGACTCTTCTTTAAAATGCCAAATAAGAACCAAGTAGATACACTGAGCCCCTGTGACGTGAACAGACAATGTGAACTCATATTGAACTCTGAATTATAATTTAAAGATTCAGTGATACCTGATGTCTTTGTTTTATTTAATCTAGTAGTTTTTGCACTGCATTCATGTCGATACAGTTTGGTGTCCACAGCTGTTTTGTGTATTTTCAAGACTTTTTCTGCTGAATTTTAAATAAAAAAAAAAGTTGGGAGAGAATGAACACAAACTGTCTCCAGCTGGTCTGTGAACGTACTGTCCGACGCTGCCGTCCTTCGGGGCCTCGGTTCACATTGAACCGACTACTTTTAGTTTCTTTTTCCCCTGAAGCTCTGCGACCATGAGAAAAGTGCCTCCAGCTGGCTCTTGGCAGGAATCGCCTGACTTACATCCAACAAACATGTGGTGAGAGAGGAGGAGAAAGGGGGAGAGAGTGGCGGCGGAGCAGACCCCCACCGGAGCCGTTTCCACGGAACAGGCCAGGGTTTTATTCTGACCCCAGATTGCTCTTACACATTGTGCAACACTGCACATGTCGAGCACACCCAGCAGGAACATGCAGGATCCCTCAGGAAGGTAGTTGCATGTCATAATGTTCCACAGCCATAACTGGAACCATTAGCAAGTTAATGACATGCAGATAAAAAAAAGAAGACTTAGGAATGATAACTTATCCTATTGTGCAACACTTCATAATGTGGGATTTCTTTTAAATCAAATTCAAAGTGATTCAGAGGTACTGATATCTTCTCTTCTCCAAAACTCATTAAATGAGAGCAGGAGTGAGTTACAGTGAGCAACGCGATACTCTGCAGTGTGTCAGAGGAGTGCCATAAACCTGATTTTCTGCAGAGTTTGGCTGTAATATCCCCAAAATATCCCCGCCTGATGTGTAAACACTCCGAAGTGTGGCTTTAAATATGAAATACAGCCAAAGAAAGTGGTGGAAAAGTAGAGCTGTGTGTCACTGCAGGAGCTCTGAGTGGAGGTGATGCCATCAGGAGGATCTTAAACTTTCATCCTGAAAAGCAACAGTAACGGAACATGAAGACAATTTTGGGATTACGGTTGCCAGCCTCCAGTCGAGACATGAGCTGCAGCCACAGAGGCATAACTGGAAATGTCAGCTTTTAGAGCGGACGGATTCTCCTAAAAAACAGTCATGCGACGTTTGCTTTGCATCATGATGTTATTTCACAAGATACAGAGCCGCACTGTTCGGCTTTGTCTCAGCATGACCACCGAGCTGATGGCGTTGAGGGTTTTATTGGGTTTAATTGCAGTTTGGTATGTTTGAAGCAGAGCTGAACAGTTGATTGATTTCAAATCCCAACTTCAGACAAATCACAAAGGCTGCAGTTTAAGATGTGCATGTTGCAGCGCGTCTGAAACAGTTTGAAGTGTTGAGTGACGGTCAAACTTTTGTGGTAATGCTTCTTCATGTTTTAACTGAATGCTGAGCTAAATCTTTAAAAAAAATCAAACTCAAATTGCAATATCTGTCAGGTTCTGCAGTTTACTCATGCTTATGTTATTTAGATGTATGTTGTCCATGTTACCTATGTTGGCATGCCTATATTTCTTAATTTTAGTTTAAAGCAAATTGAGTTTACTTGTTCACTTCTTTTAGCTCTGCTTTGGTCTCCACCAACTCCTAAAGGAAACATCTGACTCTTTAGGCTCATAGTACAGTGCATTGCGCTCAAAGCAGCTGCACATTAGAACTTTAAACTTCATTCGTTCAAACGTCAACATTTAGGTCCGACACTGTCCCACAATGAAGGAAACATTAAAAGTTTTAGGGTTTTTTTTTTGTCAAATTGCACTGAAATAGTTTTAGTGATTAAATATACTCTGTGATGAATACACAACAGACTGATCAATGTTTTAGTCTGTGTTGTATTAGCAGCAGTACCAGCAGTGGATGGAAACTTCCCTGCAGCCCTGGCAGATGCTTTTATCAGTTTTGTGGTGGATATGCATGAAGCATTACTGCAACAAAAACAGGGTTAGTGAGGGAGTCACTAACCCCGTGGTGTCGTAAAGGAATATACATACATACTTTATAAACACTGATCAGGCATAACATTATGACCACCTGCCTAATATTGTGTTGGTCCCCCTTATGTGCTCAAAAATGCTCTGATCCACAAGAGGACCTCTCAGGGTGTCCTATGGGGTCTGGAACCAGGACGTTGGCACTGGATCCTTTGGGTTCTCTGGCTTGTGCAGTGGGGCCTCTGTCAATCAAACTTGTTCCACTGCATCCTGTTGATGCTTGATCACAATGGGGTGTAGAAAGTTTGGAGGTCAGATCAATATGTTGGGCCATTGTCATGTTCCTCAACATGTTCCTGATCGTTTGATGTTTTTTCCATGTGGTGGGGTGCGTTTTCCTGCAGGGGTAGGCCAGTGACATTTGGGATTTCCATTTGCATGAGGGAGTGTGCTTGTTGTGGGACAATGTTTATTTGGGTGTCTAAGTCTCATCAACACGGATGTTAAAATCCAAGGTTTTCCAGCAGAACAGCACATAGTACCAATATGATCAATGTTATTCACTTCACCTGTCAGTGGTCATGATGTTGTGGCTGATTCGTGTATATACATACTTTATATACAGTCTGCACTCTCAAACATCATTCAAGTTACCTGTTTCCACCACTTAATGAAATACATTGCTGCAAAACGGAGCTTCCTGATTTAGAAAACCTTTAAAGTTGGGTTGGGTTGACATAACATTGTTGGTAATTGCAACAATTTAATATTCTGTCTGATTTAAACTCGAATTTCTACCAATTAGTTGGTTTCAAGCTAAATTCAAGTTGAGGTAACTTAACGAAATTGCCTTGATAACTTAATTTTTCTTCACTTTGAGTTCAGGATTTCAAGTCCCCTCTTCGGTTCTAACATGTCTGGGTAATTAATATTAAGTCTCCTGAGAAAAGTACATTTAATCGTAGCGCTAAAGCTAAGTCCCCTCATTCAGTGTAGTTTATTGGGTGAACATAATTGCGCTACAAGTTGTCAAAACTCATAAAGATTGATGCAAACAGTGTGTCGTCATTGTTTTAGTTTTAACAGGATTGAACACTTTTTAACATCGTAGTTTCATTTCAAAGTGCCACTGCAGCAGAACGAGCTGAAGAAATAGAAACTAATCTGAGGTGCGCATTCGTGAGAAAGGTGTTTACGTGAGCTGCTGTGTGTTTGGTCGTGTCAGCCTTGTTTATCCTCCATGCATCTTTATTAGACCTGCTGCACCGACCGTGTGGTAGATTGTGGTGTGGATCGTTGCCTTCACTTGGTAACATTTAACTTCAGTTTTTCTACACTTAAAGTGGCCTCATGTCTGATGCAACAGAGGCTTAACTGGCCTTCAGGCTTTCCTCTCTTTGTTTACTGGGTAAATAAACACAGCCAGTGTTAGAAAATTTGTTGAAAATCGCAGCACTTTCTTTTCATAAATAACACCAAAGACGCTCTAAATCAGCGAGGCGGCTCCGTGTCAGAGTCTTCACTTCGTTTTCCTCATTAAAGAGATAAAATGTCTCGTCAAAAACGAGCAGTTTGAATATAATTAATAAAAGTCAGAACCACATCTGCTTCATCCGTGAGTTCAGGTTTACAAGCTCGGAGTCTTTACAGAGAGAGCGAGCGGCTCTTTGCTTCCTCCCACGGGGAGCTCGTGATATTTACAATAGACACATAAAATTGAAATGTGATGCTCCGCGGAGCTGCTGGCCTGTGCTCTGCTCCACACTCATATTGGATTTGAAATAAAGTTGGCCTCGAGTAAATTACACTTCATTGTATTCCGACATCGACCAAGAAGCTGCAAACAAAGGAAAGGCAAATAATTAAAGCAGAAACACATAATGAGGGGTGTCAGCGCACAATAACAGCTTTGTCATTTGTTTTTTTCTTTGTTTTGCCGCAATCACAAACTCTGCTGGACCGAAGGATGCGGCTGTGAGAACTGAATGAGCTCCTGACTTCTTCTGAATCACTGTGGCTTCAGCTCAGTCGTTGCCGCAGAGCTTTCGCCACGTCGGAGACCTTTGATTTTGCTCCGAGAGTTTCTGCGGTCAGAGTTCAGGCTGCAAAAGGCTCCGTGGTCTTATTTTTAATGATTTTTTTTGGTCTCTTTATATTATTGTGCAAACAGTTGAAGAAAGATGGCATGCAGCAGAGGAATCTAACCTGGGCCTCAGTGGCTGCTGCCCCAAAAGTCTCTGTATGATTAAAGAATATTGTTATTTAACCAGGGAGTTTGCTGTCAGGTGAGTCTCTTGGTTCCCTCGCTGAGCCGTTTCTTTCTGTTTGCAGTTAAAAACCTGAACACAGAAATATTTCCAGCTCAGTGTCACACAAAAGCTGCCGCAGGACAAGTTGTCCCCGGTGTTGAGTAACATTACTTTTAACTAAATGACTGTGTTGGTTATATTGTCCAGATGGGCTGTAGCTGCATTTACCTTTGAATATATTGACTCTGCATCATTGCACAGCCTCACAGGCCATAATATGTAAATCTGCACACAAATAACCGCAACAATGCACACAATATATCCTCTGTACAGCTATTTATTATGCCTTCTAATGACCTACTTTCAAAATTGTTCATTGTGAATATTTTGGACATTTTGAAACATCTCTGTACAATATCATTTTATTTCTACTCAGGGTAGAGTCTGAGCATTATCAGTATTTTACTTCATACTGAATAATCCTGTGCAATATCATACATTTCTACAATTAGTCAGATCTTTATGATAGCTGAATTTCTACATATTATGTATATTATCTTGTTTATTTTAATATTATTATTGCCAGACATCTTCACAAAGCTATTTTTGAAATTTAACTGCAGTGAAAATAGCTTAATTATTTGAAGTACATGATAGTAGGTAGAAACTGAGAGTCCCTGACAGGTGGCAGGAGGCAAACAGTTTGAGGTTCAACTTTGTTCATGAACACCAGAGATGTAAATTTACACAAAAATCATGGTTTGATATCTTGTCAGTGAATTTAAAACGAGAAATGCAAAACATGAACTGCTTCTTTTTTTTCTCTATCTTGGCTGCATTGCTTTAAAAGTCAGTACTGCTTCAATAATTGATGTTACCTGCTGGATGAAAAGTAGTCTTTCTATTTAAATCTATATCAGTGTTCTGCTACAAAAACAACTGTGGAGTTTTTTTAATCGTTAGTAAAAAGCTGCTTTAATGTCACTAGTAGCTGAGTTTGAACTGCACTCACTTTTCATTCAACTCTCAACCAGCTAAAACCTGATCGCAGTTGAACGATGCTTTCGTCTGATCCCCCTGCCTTCGTCGATCATCACTGTAGTTAACCGACAAACTGTAGTGTTTCCAAGTAGCAGACTGTAATGATGGTGGAGGCTCTTAAACATCTGGTTGGTCATCATTCGCCACATGTCTCTTGACTCCTTCTAACACCCATTTAATCAAAAAAAAAAAATGCAGTGAGTTGAAGCTGAGCCGACTGGGGCTATCTAAACTTTAAACCTTAAATGCAATTTAAAAGGATGACTTCAACTGAAAATGAACCCCCATGCAGTTGTCATGAATGTAAAATTTTGATATACGGACCAAAACATCTGCTGTAAATTTGGACGTCATGATGTGGGGGTCTGTAGGGATTGACTGTGGGTTTTTTTGAAACTTAGGTGGACATTTGAGAAACACTTCACGCAATTCTCCATCACACGTTTCAAGGTTTAAAATGTAAAAAGCTCACACATAAAAACCTTGTTTACACATGCGAACCTGACATACTTTTATTTTGAACTGAAACTCGACTTCAAATCCTTCAGCACAAATCAAATTGGATCATCTGCAAGAAAATTTTCCAATTTTAAAAGAAGATGTATTAAACTTGAATTAATCAGTTCAATCTGTTGAATAAAAAAAGAACTATTTGTGAAATTAAATAGAAACCGTATGGCTATTCACAGTGAGACGTGCAAATTCAGTCTAGATTTGTAATTACTGATATTTTCATGCATTTCAAAAACTGTTACTGTGGATAAAACAGTTGTTCGTGTCTTTTTGCCAAGTCTCTTGTTATTTATGTAGCTTGTTACAAGGGTATGATTATGTTTACACAGTCGGTTGCACTGCCTGTTTAGGTAATCATTAGTTTCATTTTAAACAAATACAAATCTGATTCTGATTCTCATCTGATTTATTTTCATTTAAATCAATCAATCAGTCAATTTTTTTTTATATAGCACTCTTCAGAAACAAATCAATGGCATTCAAAGTGCTTTACATTTTGATTTAGAAATGCATATAACATAAATAGTGAAACCAGAAAAAAGGACTTGGAGAATAATGCACACAGAGTCATGAAATAATACTAGTTTAGATAATAAAAGATTAAAAGATTAAAGGCCTGTACTTTGCTGCATGAAGCTCCCTGTGAACCTGCAGAACCCTGAGATACCTGCCTGACAGACACCGAGCCGTTGGGAAATGAATTGACGGTGTGGGCGATGGGAAAGTGAAGTGTTCTCACACTCTGAGCTGTTTGCTTTTTGAATTGGACGGTACTTGCCGTGGCATGTACACGGAGCACAAACAGACTTGTAAATACCGGAAACGGGAGTGCATTTGTCATACGTAGTAAACCATTATCCATGGTGAAAGTGTTTCAGCGTGTTGCGTGAAGCAGGTGCTGTTCCTACTGGCTGTTTTTACCGCCCTCCCTCCTCTGTCTTCCTGCTGTGACGCCACGGTGTGTCATCATGTTTTGCGGTGCCAGTAATTCGTAGCAGACACGAGGAGTGTTGAGGAATGCGGGGTATTTATCTGCGTCAACTTCAACCGTTCTTAAAATAAGCTTTACTGCTTTTAATTAGTGTTGCACAAATCTCTGCATTGCCGCAAACCAAAGCCCGGACACAAATCTCCCACCTCATCTCACCTGATAACAAATCTTCCATCATATCAGAGAAACCTTTATCAGCCTCACTCGTACAACACAGTTTATTTGGGGTTTGGTTTGCCTGGACATGTCGGGGCAAAGTGTGCCATAAAGCGTTAATCATGCCTGTTTGCAGCCCCAGTCTCCGTGTTTATGGTTCCCTCCCACCTAACTAATCACGGCAGGAACCCACTTAATGAATGCATTGCTTTCACTTTATCTTCCCTCTCCTTGAAAGCAGCGCTGAGCTCACTCCAGAGTCCGCCTCTAGTGTGAGTGTGGAAATTCCAGAGCAATTTCAGGCCTGGCCTGACGGGAAAGAGCATGGGCTCTGGGAAAACCCACTCTGCCCTGCCTATAAAAGCAGAGGAGGCTCGCAGCAGCTCTTCACTTCTCTCCCCTCACTTCTAGTGGATTTCAGAAGCTCTCACTTTGTCCTCTGAGGGATTTTGGGACTTGCTCGTCTCTGCAGAAAAATGGCCCTGTCACAGAGAAACTGCGCTCTCCTGCTGGTTGTCGTGGCTGCAGTTTGCATAGAGCTCTATCAAGGTGAGTTAAAGTAGGATTTCTGCAGGATTGTGACACATTAATGCTGGAATTTATGCTGCGTTATCCGATTATACTCTTGTTTTTAGCATGCAACTCCACTTTTACAGATGTTTCTGAGTCAGATGTGTTCATAATGTGTTACTTTTGTTGTAGTTGCACATCTAATTGCTGTCTATGAACTTTTTTCCTGCAGCTCAAAACGCTCTCGGACGCTGCTCGTGTCCCGACACAATCAAGTTCATCAAAGCCAACATTTCAGATTTCCAAGTCCTTGAAAGGCGGCCAGGCTGCGATAAAACCGAATTAGTGTGAGTTTAAAAGAGTATTTATGATTTTCTGCAGCTTTGTAACATGCAGAGTCTCACCGGGGCTCGCTGATTCTAATGTTTTGTTTTTTGATTTTGCAGCATCACAATAAGCTTGTCAGACAACTCCACCAAGCCAACCTGCATGAACACAGAGGGGAAGATGGCCAAGGCTTTTCTGAAATGCTGGGAAAGGTGAGTTACACACGAGCAACTTTGCAAACCTTTTCAAAAGACTACCACTTGCCTCCTCTGTTCTGCTTCTTCTCTGTTGCTCAATTGGAAAACTTAAGTATCGTTTTTAAGAGCGACACATCCAACCATCTGCAGCATAAATCTGCACACAGATTCAGGCCTTTCCAGAAGTATAATAAACTGCATCTGAGCTACATTTTCTGAGTCTTCCAGCAGCTGCACTGCTTCCACAGAGCATCACGCTGCTTGAAAATGTTTGATTTGGCCCCAAATTGAAGCACCAGAATGGATTCTGTCGAGCCAAAGACGCCGCCTGGCAAAACTTCCCAGTTTACTCTGCAAAACAAAAACAAAAAAAAGCAAGTAAATGAGACATAAATCTTCTAGCAAAGCGTTTCATTGCAAAACTCAGCTCAGCAAATCTCCCGACACACTAACATGTGACTCCTTCCACGAAGCTCCAGATGTTATGCATTAGTCCTCTGGCCTAATCCCAGGTTCTCCCCCTCGTTCTTCCAAGGATAAACAAAGACGAGAGCCGTAAGATGGAATGCCTCGACAGAAAGAGGAAGGCTGAGGACAGGACCTCGGAGAACTGAAGCCCACGAGCCCAGGAATGCTGAGAGCAGAGCTTTCACTGAACTCCTGCACTGGACAGGACGGGGAAATGACGGCGAGGGCCGAGGAGAGCTGGGACGGGAGATGATTAACAGCCAGCACTGAACAGAAAGAGTTATGGAGATTGGAGGGGGTAGAAAAATATATGTACAGTACTATAGCAGAAAGTCTGTGTAAGAAGGCCACTATTGAAATGCACACACCTTTATTTTTTTGCTTGATGCTACTATTTATGTCAATTTATTTATTATAAAAAATCTATTGCTCTGTGTTTTTTTTACAAATGTCCAAGCAAATAAAGTGGATTTTGATACAGCCCTGAGCTCTCTGCTTGTTTCTTTTTTTAATCCCAATCTGTCCAAGAAAATGTAAATTCCTCTGGATCCTGTGAGGCATTTTGGGTCCAACTGGCATTTCTTTACCCACCTAATGAAACCTGTGGCTCACCACCGGCATGTCTGCAGCAAAATACAAACAGCTATTATTGTGCGGAGGAGACGCAGCTGGCACTCGAAGACCCTGAAGTGACTTTGTTGCAGGGAGCGACAAATTAATTGTTATCATAGAAAAGCCGTTCGCTCCTCGGGGAGACGGCGGCTTAGCATGATAACAATTAAATGATGCCCATGAGAATGCCTGACCCCAGCTGTTTGCAGCAGCTGCAGGCCGCATGACAGACAAGGGACGAATTCTTGAAGTGTCTCGTGACTCCAGTAATGAGTAAGGACTCGGACAGTTTTACTCGAGTCAACAGAGCAACAAGGAAGCAGTCTTAAAGTTGAGTTATTGAGAGAAATTCACCCCAGGAGCAAAGAAACTCCGGGACATTAACACATCAAAACATGCAGCGGCAGATTTGCCCCCACAGGCCTCCAAATGCACAGCGACCCAACAACAGCACAGTTTCTGGGGGTTTCTTTACTCCAGTTACATTTTTTTCCTCACTGTGGGCTCATTTTCACTCCAGCATAAAGTCCTGCACGGAAACAGAACAACGATGAGGAAGGAGAGAGAACTCAGACGTGTCTTCTGTGCAGAATGACGCAGTTAGAATGACAGAAATCATAAACAAAGAAAGAAAAGAAAGAAAGATGGATTTCTTTGATTATTTATTTTACAAAAATTGAAAAAAATGGAATAAACATGTCCAATATGTTTCCAAGTGCCCACAGGTGTTGCCATTTCTGGGAAAAAAGTAAAGGCTCCATAAAAAATAAAGGCTAGATATTTCGACGGTTTTACAGCCCCTATAAACTTTTTCTCTCTGCTCTGTACATCAGCTGTAGGAAGATGTTTCACCATGCTGAATGTATCTTCCAACAACTTGCTCCTCTGTATGCTGTTTTTGAGTCATGCTGCATTTATTTTATTGATCCAGTATGTTTTATTTTCCTCTTAGTCTCTCCTGTCGTCTCCTCTCTGCTCTGTGGAAACACTGCCTGCAGTTCAACTGACGCGTGACTGTTGTGCCGATGAGTGTATAGTTACTTGTTTTTGTATATTATCTGGCGCAAACGTTTTTTAATAAGACATGTAGAATAAAGTGAATTGGATAAAATATCACAATTTTAAGCTGTGATTTGGTTCAACTTCTCAACAACACACATGATTAGTTCAAGGGAATTTTAATATCCGGTGATTCTTCCTGTTTTTTAGATATTAAATGTTTTGTTTCAGGCCTGCACACAAAAAGTGTGGACATGGATAATCTGAGCTAACGGTTTAAGTGAAATTCAGAAAAAGTCCTGGGGGTTGCGGAATGATAATATAGATAATTAAACGGTAACTAAAATGATCGTTTAAATAAATTTCTAATATTCATTTAATTAAATATTCATGTGATTGAACAGACCCTTTAAATAGGCCAGAAGATAAATCTAAATGTGCTGTCTGTGTACCTAAAACATCTTTTAATTAGTTTATTTAATATTTAAGATTGAAAAATTGTATATAATAATTCATTAAACTGGAGCAGATAATGGTACCTTAAGATGTGTTTTCACCATAGTTAAGTTTTCACATCTTGGGCGTTTATTTAATGACTGGACAGGTCATTAAAGAAACGACCAGGATGCTTCAATTTATATCCTAAATTGAAGCATCTTACAATTAAGGATATATTTTGTGTTGTGCTTCTGACCCAGAATCGGTTTCTTTATTATTATTATTATTATTATTATTATTATTATTATTATTACTTTAACCTGATTGCAGAGGATGGGTGCTGCTCCTGAGCGATGAATCACTCACTTGTTTAAATGTCATAGATTGTGTACAGAAAGGTCCTATTATAGGAATTATTTTATTTATTATTATTAGTTTTTCTATTTAACTTAACACACTAACACCATTTATGGCTGTTCTATCTCCTGTACCAGTTAAAAAAATGTAATAAATGCATGTTTGAAGCAATTTATGTCTTCAAGTTCTCATGTTTGCATTAAAATATTAACAGTTAATATGTGCATGCTGTGTCATGCGGTATTAATCTATCACATGCTTAAATATACTACACAATAAATTGCACTAAGGCTTTAAGAAAATATATTAAAATTGCAGTATTTGTAAAAAATAAATCTAATCACATACATGTATTTTTCCCAAATTGTTCAGTCATAACATGCATATACTTAGCAGTGTTGGTGAGAAGCAGGAGAGAGTTTGTAACCCCGATGTGATGTTAGATCGTCCTTTAGCATATTTAAAAATATGTTTTGAATCTGTAATCCTGCTAATAATCCTCATTTTTACACTTTTTTGTATTCTAATTACATAATTATGTCCCATGTATTCTAAAACTCCTCAAGCTTGTCTAAGAATCATCCATTTGACCAGATTATGATCCAGTGTCACGTTTGGTTTCAACCCGAGGGCCAGTGTAACTGAAGGTCGGTTTTAAGGATCAGCTTAGAGAGGCTTTTAGACAGATGCGGCCCGAAGATGCTCCTGCTATTTAATACCACAGCTGTTTTACATGCCTGCCTGTTTTACAAAGGAATGAAACAGCTTTTGAAAAAGGCTGTGCAAATTATCTAAAAGTGAAGAGAGGATGCTTTTAAAAAAGTAATCTAGTACAGTGCAGTAGGTTTTCTGTGGATTCAGGCTGTGTCTGTCTCTACATGTGACCCCGGATTGACTCCATGATGCTGGGATCATGGCTCTGCGGGGGCCGAACCATCTGCTGCCTTGTTCTTCTCGTGGCCGAAGAAAGTCCTTTTTGGACCTGGCCGGTGGTTTGAGGCAGTTTGCTCCATGCAACAGAATGAATTTGGGACCAAACAGACGCCTCCCTGCTTGTAATGCTTGATGGATAAGAATGTAAACGTCTGAAGTGTTTTCATACAACAGCATCCAGCAGTAAGTTTGTGCTCCACTTGATAAGAGGAAGCCAGCAAGCTGCTTTCAGGCTCTCACGTTGCCAGAACAGTCTCACTCTAAACAAGAGAAAGTTTCCAAACCCTTCCTTTATTTAAAAAAAGAAGTAATTAAACAGGCTTTTCTCTTTTTGCACATTTAGTAAAAGACACTGTTTAGTTGGAAAAGATGCAAACACAGACCTCTGCAAAAACACTAAACACATTTCCTGTATCTCTTTCTTTGCACTGCAGTTTCTGTTCTGAGCAGATGAAGAGCCGATAACAAGTTAGATAAATGTCACTCTTCAATAATGAATGTAATGTACGTCAGCGGAAAGAAAGTCTCTGTGCAAGTCGGTGGAGCCAAATTTCATCAGCGCATCCGCAGAGACATCGGAGAGCTGTGGATGTTCCCTCTGACTGAAATCCAGAACTCAGTCGACATCCTGAAGTTGTTTTTAAAGATCAGTCATTTTCAGCCAATGCATGCTCCGGGTCGGCTGTCAGATGATTTGCCCTTATTACAGTACGTGATGATTTTATTCAGTCATACTGTTCTGGAGCAGTTTATATTGTAAATGGAAGGTCCTATATGGTCACACAGTTTCTGGCAGCATGCTAGTGAAGCAAATTTTGACTAGTTTTCTAAATTGATCATTTACAGTGAAATTAATCACTCATGAACTGATGTAACACACATCATCCTTGGGAAAGTTAACATTCATCATTAGCTTATATTGCTGTTTTAGACAACAGAAACGTGGTGCAAGCTGTAAAGTCAGCCCTGTAATGTATGCAACTAGAATATACTGACCTGGTTGATCGCAGTTTGTGTCAGGACACCATGGATGCAAACACTGAATGCTCCAATATCATCTGGGCTGGAAATGTACCTTTGAGCTGTAAAATTACTGCCCTAGTTGATTTTATCTTGTCTAAAAGCCAATGACCTCTGGTCCTGGCCTGTCCACTGGACTCCATAGAGCAGTGGTTCTCAACTGGTGGGTCGGGACTCAAAAGTGGGTCGCGAAGCCATTTTTAGAGGGTCGCAGAAGCAAAAAAGTAGTGGTATAAAGTCTTTTATTTTGTGTTTCTTAAGGCACAGTTTGCTTTCAGTAGCAGGATATTTAGTGGCGGTGACGCCAGTAGTTGCCCATGATTAACCTCTAGATTTGGCTCTGCCAGCTTATTGGAGAAAATTATGCTAAAACGTGCCAAAAATCTACCAAAATGTCCTCAGAATCTGCCAAAATGGGCCAAAATATGCCCAAAACTTGGCAAAAGTGTCCAAATATACCAAAATGAGCAAATAATAAGCCATTTTTTTCCCAGGCTGTATCAAAGTGTGTTAAGACTACATCTAAATAAACATAAATTTGTTAACAGGAACAGCGGACTTCAAAAAGTTGGGCCACGACCGTTATTAATAGAGACAAAATAGGTCCTGAGGCTGGACCAGTTGAGAACCACTGCCATAGAGGAGGTGGGTGAGATGAGGACGTTAGCCAAGCTGACATCCATGATGAACAACCCTTCTTACCCCCTGCATGACACTGTGGGGTCTCTGAGCAGCTCCTTCAGCAGCAGACTGATACACCCAGGGTGTAAAAAGGAACACTATCGAAGGTTGTACATTCCAGCTGCCATCAGACTATACAACACTAGCACAATTTGAACATGATAAGTAAATTCTGAATAAGAATTAAGCACCACAGAAGCCTTTGTCATGGTGCTCACTGCTCGCTCAACCCCCACAATGCTTTCTGCTTGCCAACATGAACTGCCTGTAGTCTGAATGATGCCTCCTCTGGTCTCTGCAATATTAAACACTAAGACACTCCAGCTGGTGGAACAACCAGGCACTGCAGCTAATCTACAATACATTTTCTGACACGCATGTAGAGAATACAGTTTTTCTCTGTCCTTTGAAGCTTACACTCTTCAGACAGTGTCCTACTGGAGCTTTACAACAAGTTCCTGACCATCTACAGAACACTGAGTAGCAGACTGACGAAGGAATGCAAATTTTCCTTAATGCATTGCAGAGCTATTGAGTTGTCAAGCTTATGTACTGGATTAATTATTATAACTTCAATGTAAGTGTGAATTATCTGGAAAAGTGGTATCTGATTACGACTTGGTTTCGGCAGATGCTAAATGTTAAAACTTTATCAGGACATCTTTACTTGAAACAACCCTATCACACCTGTCTAATTAGCAGTAGCATTGTTGGTGGGTGTCTCTTTAAAAAGCTAACATGGGGGCGCTGTCATTGCAGAACCAGACTAACTTCTCTATATTTGACTAAATCAATACACAGCTTATTATAAACTCCAAAGTTTTCTATTCTCTGCTGAGGCCTTTGCAGAAATTAATTTCATTTTGTTTTTAGCCTGCTCTTTTTATATTATTGTATGTGTGTCCCAGACGGTATAAATCATCCCTCAGGCTGATAAAAGGTGAAACATTGATGCATTAGATAATCTACAGAATGACTACAACATTTTGTGCTTATCCCAAATAAAGGCAGCACATTTATCCCCCGCCTGCCTGTCGATGATGCTAACGTGGTCCTGCTGAGTGGGTTATCGATTGGCCGGCAGCCCCGTTCTGCCTCTCAGCACCGCCGGCTTCCTCTGAGTGATCAGCCGAGCCAGGACGTCTTGATTTTTGACCGTTAACTTTTTTTTTCTGGAGAGATAAAGTTTGCTGGAGAATATCAGAGTGGCTGCAGCTCCACTCCGGGGAAATCAGAGGCGGCCTGGTCTGGGTCAGAGCATGAGAGTGTGGGAAAGAATAGATCCTCGATAAGCCCACTCCTTCATCTGGTCCTGAGGCTGTGCTCGCCCCGTCTGGACGCTCACACAGATAGTCTCACACAAATACAAACACAACAAACATATGCTCGAATATAAGCTACTAAAGTCCCCTGTGTCCAAAGAGCAGGGCCTCCTCCACACTGAGCCACTGCACGAATGTTCACTCAGCAATGCCAGTACACTGCTCTGCCTCGAAACAGCAAACAGAAGTCCTTCAGCAGCAGACTGAGGCTGGAAACCTGAGCTGAGGCAGCTGCTCGTAAAATCATGTTTATGTATACAACTCGGATCACAGTAGTCTCAGGGAGCTTTACATCCACTGTACCATGGTAAAACGCGGCGTGTTGTCCTGATTCGTCGACACATGAGCCAGATAGTTCCTGAATCAAGACTGCGAGATGTGACCACTGAAAACTGAAAGTGACTGTCTTCTTCCAGCAGATGAAGTTTACTTGCAGGTTTGCTTAAACTCCTGCATTTGGGTGAATTTTCATGCACCAGTTTGTTCTGTTTCTGCATCGGTTTATTGTGGAAATGTAAAAAAAATCACTAAATTCAAGCACGAGTTGACAATTCACATTACTTACTGAGGCGGTGGATGTCTTTCCCTTGGAAATTCTGAACATCAAACACTTGGTGAATTTTATGCATCAGTTCGTTTCCTTTTCTGAGTGAGTTTAATGTGAAAATGACTTAATGTCAAGAAAAGCAGGGACCAGGGACCAGTTGAAGATCCATAATACACCAATCTTATGACCACCTACCTAATATTGTGTTTGTCCCA